>VDFB02271358.1:714097714-714127116 GCA_007258455.2 Sequoia sempervirens | reverse complement strand
CCTCTACCCACTCTCCCTCGAGCTCCTCTGCCATAACCCTTAAACCTAGGACCCCTACCCTTTATCTCTCTCCACTCCCCCCTTCTCTCTCTCAAGTCTCTCCCTCCTACCCCCTTTCCCTCTCCCCTCTCCCCTTAACCCTTAAACCCTAAACCCTTATACCCCCTACCCTTTATCTCTCTCCCACTCCCCCCTCTCTCTCTCAAGTATCTCCCTCCTACCCCCACTCTCCCTTTCTATCCCACTCCCTCCATATCTCTCTGTCAAGTGAATGATATGGGCCTTTCATAAATTTTTCCGGCCATACTTTCCATTCTCTCCAGCTGAAAAAATCCATGCAGGCCCATTAAAAAAAACTTAAGAATAGTTAAAGAATACCCATAAGCACAAAGGTAACGAATCTTCAACTTCATTGCTCAGGTGATTTAAAGCATCAGAATAAAATAACCTTATGGGTCTCCAAATCTTATACAGTATATGATATGAAGCAATTTCATCATTGTGGGAAAATCATTGCACTAAAAAGATTTCTAGAGAAAATAAAATCTAGGAGGTTCATAGGGTTGTAAATACATTATAATCAGAATAGGAACAACTAAGAAAGGAGTGACTCAATCCTTTTAACCATAGTTTAGATTTTTAGAATACAAAAATTTGGAATATGCAGATCATCAAATTAGTTAGGTTGTGCAAACAAACATCATCTTTCACTGAATATTCTCAATACGCAGTTGTTGCTCTTGAAGACAAACTTTTGAATTAACAACAGGTGCTCCGCAGTTGGTGCATATGGGATTTCTCATGGCTTCTTTAATTGCCATGTTCTCCAAGCGAAGCTTCTCATTATCTTGCCTAAGGAGAGTGTTTTCATGACACTCGTGTTGAGCTTGAAAATCCAAGATTTGAAAAACCATGATTAGAAAAAAATAATATATAGTTTTTAACTATATACTTTTAATATTATAATAATAATATATATAGTTTTTAATTATATACTTTTAATATTATAATAATAGTTATATATTATAGTAATAATATAATTATTAAAATATATTGCAATAATAAGTATATTATTTATTATAATTTTAAAAGAATATAATTTATATTTATATTAATGGGTATGTGCAGGATCATGATGGGCCAAAAAGTGGCAATATGATGGGTATGTGGCTGACAACTATTTTTTTACCCAAAATTGATGAAACGAAAAGGGTTTTTAAAGGATATTCTCAGCTTTCCATCGATATAGATTATGATTTACTTTGAATTTAATAAGTAATTATTATTCATTTTCTATTGAAATTACGGCTAAAGTCCTGATTGATAGGCTGATTGAAAAACATCTATAGCTTTCAAACGGTATCACATTTTTTGAATCCAAAACATTTGTCACATTATATGCTTCGCATAGCATAGGATTAAAAAAAGAAAAATTGAATTTCATGAAGTTTTGACCAAGTTAAGGTGGTCAGACATACGAGTTTTTATATTTTTAAAAAAGTTGTAATAAAAAATTCATAATTAATTATTTACTTGGAAACAAATTACAAAAAAATATGCATCACATCGAGGTATGAGTGCTCTACTTATATCTACAATATTATAATTTTTTTTATCATTTTATTGTGGTTAGGGTGGTCAGACAGACACCTACTTCTTATTTTTTCTTTGAAATTTAAGTATTACTACATTGAAATTTCAAATTTTAACCAAATAGTTTTTAAAAAAAAAAACAAACCTAGTAGTTTAGAAACTACATTCAATTTGCTACAGATTCTATTCTTACATATTTTTGAAATAATATAGATAACTTATTCAAATTTTTACGTCAAGTTTCCTAACTCGATTTTTCTGAATTTTTTGCTACTTAAGGGCCTATTTTTCCATAATGATCCCGCACATACCCTAATATTAAATATTAATTTTTAATAGAGGGGGTTCCACCTAAATTTTTGAATGTTCGACCGAACCCCATTCAAATCTATTTTTATTGTATGTTAATGGGTTCTCGAACCCTTATTCGACCAAACATTAAATTTTTGTTTGACGAGTTGGTTCGACCAAACCCATTTATTTTCACCCACATCCTCTCAGGCACCAAAATTGCTCAGAATTTTGCACTTCGAAGCTCAATTTGAGAATGAAAATGGAGGAGATCTCATAAACCCAACTGGTATTAGGTTTCCCTCAAAACGAGCTATCCAATGAATATAATTTTAATATGTTTTATTATATTATCTATTTGTTTTTAAGTTTTATTAAATATAGGTTTTTCACCAAAAAACAAAACTCTCTGTTCGCACATGTGGAAAAATAGAAGATTATCATTTTTTTTTAAAATATGAGTGCACCAGATATTAGAATCCTTGATCCAACAAAAAAAAAGAATTTCGATACATACAGTAAAAGTTATGCGTTATACGGTTGTGTTAGGTCTGAATTGTAATTGATTTGACTTTGAAACTTGATTAAAGAAAAAATATTTAATAAAAAACTATCTAACCAAGTGGAAGCACTAGATATGGGAGTTACAAATATAAATTCGAAAGAAATAGAATTTTATCTTTCAAGGAAAAAAAAGTTATGCGTTATACGGTGTGCGTCACTTTTTAAAAATGTCATTTTTTGAAAAAAACCAATTTTTGTGGGAGATGGAAAAAGAAGTGCAATCTGATTCCAAAAATTTTGAAAAAAATATTTTTAGAATCTATAGACAAAATGTGACAAGAATCTAGTTTGCATCATCTTCAAATTCCTCACGGTTTAACCGCTATAGGTGCCCGAATGTGAAGATTTAGTTAAAAAAAAAATCAGTGTCCAGTTTGGCCAAAAATTGTAAACCACTATTGTGGGATCACCTGGTTGTAATGAAATGAAATAGCATGAAGGAATGATGAATGAACAAATGCACTATCCCAACTCACCAAACCCTTGTTTGAACCTTGGAATATGGATCTGTAACTTGCATGAAATGGCTTCAAATATTGATCATGAAACTTGATTTGAAACAATTCCTTTGAATGCTTGAATGGATCTTGAACACTACATAAACATATTAGCTCAAATAAAATGCATGATGGAAGAAGAATTTGACATGATAATGGAATATTGAATGTTGCAATGAATCTTCAATAATTTTTCCCTTGAATACATTGAAATGCTCTTGATCACACTTGCTCATAAAATTGATAGGATGCTTGAAGCCTTAGATTTTGCTAGGATAAAACATAGTCACATATCTTATTTATACATATGTTAACCTCAATTCCCAAAATTCAAATAACACAAGCCAACATGTGAATACACATTCGAAATCATTGAAATACTTCCAAAAACATATTTGAAATTTAGGTCTCATGCCTAAGTGAGGACCCGTTCACCCTCGGGAAAATGGGTCCTAGGTCACTCACCTAGGACACACATTCTCCTATGTTAAGTGTTATGATATAGAATTAATGAATATGGGGTTTTATCCTTTGGAAATTGAATTTAATTAGGCATTGATTTGAACTAAAGGGTCCAATTAAGGCATAATTAACCTTAATTGATTAATGAATCCCTAGATAAGTGTGAAAGTGTAAAGGTACACCTTAAAACACCATAAATAAGGCATAATTAAATCCATTTTATTTAATAAGGCTATAAACTTAATGTGAATATGTAAAACACATATTAGAACACTAAGTTAAGGCATAATTTAGTCCTTTTATTTAATATTATTTCCCAAATTATAGAAGTGTCAATTTTCGGGCAGATTCATGGCTAGGTAAACCTCCATTGGCACTTAATCAGGATTTGCAACAAGTTAAAATGATTTTAAGTAATGCTTGGGGTGAATTTTTTTTAGAATATGTTCAATCTTCAAACCCAATATCAAGTAAAGTAATTTGGAAATCACCCTCATCTTCTTTATTGACTAACCAACAATTGGTTCTTTTTAACAAGTGTTTGAATGAAGAATAGTCTACTTGTCTTCAAAAGCCAACAAAATAATATGGTTAGTTTCTAAAGTAGGAACCTATTCAGTTAAGGAAGGCTATGCAGTTTTAGCAAACTCAAAATATTCCATTGAACCTCAACGAGCCTTTACATTTTTTTGGAATAATAAAGTTCTTCCGAAGGCTGGTAGCTTCACATGGCTTACTTTACAGAAAATAATTTTAACTAGTGATCAACTAGTTAAAATGAAAATTGCTGACCCTTTCAAGTGTTTGTTATGTGATTTGGAAGTTGAAACAGTGGATCATCTATTTGTGCAATGTCGAGTGGCTGACCAATGCTGGAATTTTGTTAGAAGCAAGTTGCCAATATCTTTTCCACTACCAAATTCAATTTGGGAGTTATTCCAAGCTTGGCCAATTCTGTACAAGTCATCTTTTTTTGCATGCATATGGCTCATTATTCCATCAATTGTAATTTGGAATATTTGGTGGGACCAGAACATGAGAATTTTTAGGAAAATCAAATCACGAGTTGAATTGGTGTTAAAAATTGAGAGAGCTATTTCAGAGGGTGTCAATACATGTGTTCAAAGAGACAAATTCATAAACTCTTCCTTCACAATCTGGGATAATTTAATCCTTCAAAATTGGAAACACATTAGATTGCCTTTTGATGGCAGTCTCCTCAAAAAAGACACTGCAAAGGTTGACAAAACTTCACTTTCATGGGCCCCTCCTCAAAAGGGTTTTGCAAAGTTAAATTTTGATGGTGCATCTAAAGGTAATCCAGGCCCATCAGGTGTAGGAATATGCTTCAGAAATGATAAAGGAGGAATATTAGTAGCTTATTCTTTTCATTTGGGAAACAGGACAAATAATTATGTACAAGCACAAGCCTTGTTCTACGGTATGGAATTAGCAATACAATTGGGTTTTCCAAAGCTAGACATTGAAGGGGATTCTTTAATTATTATTAATGCTCTTAGGTTGAGGAAAATAGAAAATTGGAACCTGCAATTTATGTGCTTAATAAAGTTTGGGCTTTAATAGACAAATTGGAAATTTCAATTATTTCACATACCTACTGTGAAGGGAACAAGGTAGTGAATTTTTTAGCTGCGATGGGAAGTGATCAAGCCGAGTTAATGGTATCAAATGCTCCAATTGATATTAATGCATTTCCGCAGTTGATTGATTTAGTCAAGCTGGATATGCAAGGCGGTTAATCATCAAAGCATGTTTGTTTTCATTTCAAATTCTCTTCTAATCTCTTATGCATTTAATCAGCTGCCTCTTTGTATTGTCATCCATAATTGTTAAGTACTAAGTGTATAGCTGCTGGTCATCCAATGTTTTGTATTATATAAACAGGTGCTTCTAATATTGTATTGTGGTCAGTGTGCATGATTGTATATTGGATCACATATTTCAGCCATACAACTGCATGTGTGGTTTAAGGGTATCGTGGCACCAAAAGTACTAATCTTGCACATGCCCTATGAAAAGAATGGAATTTTGAAATGTGTGGTTTTAGGGTATCATGGCAATAAAAGTACTGTCATCACACATTCAATTTGAAAGAAATGGAAAATATTATCTGATTGTATCTATTATGAATTTTGTTGTAGATCTTGCATGGATAACACGTTTGGAGGTTGTACCAAAAAAGTATGTGAAGGGACATTGTTAAAAGTTTAGGCCAGTTATATTGAGGCTTAAACTTCTTCTATTTTTAGCAGTATTTATAAATGATATTGTTGCCATATTTGTTGTGCGAATTGCACCTGGTACATCAGCGACAATGTTAGTACAATGTTGGCAGTGCAATTTTAAAAAAATAGCAGATTCAAAATTTTTGTTTTCTTTCACTCGTGTTATCCGTGCAGGGTCTTGTTTTTCAGCAAAACTTTGTTGGGCTAAGCATGCGAAGCATGCATAAAAACTTGCAGCTCTGTTTATTCGCAACTCACTTCCCTTGGCTTTCACTGTTCATTTAGTTTTTGGTGGTTACAGGCTTATGGAGCTAGCAGAATTTAAAGTACATAATTACAGAGTCCCAATTTGAGTCAAGCCTTGGGAGGAACCGTTCTCTGCATGTATTGAAAAAGAAGATCTTCAAAAGCTATTTAAGGTTAAGTGCAAATTGGTTTTAAATTGCATCAAAGTTATTATAGGAGAGGACATTTTGCATACAAAGCCGTAAAGGATAATTTTCCTGCTAATTTACTCTCTATTTTCTTTTCCAATATATTGGATTTGGTGCAAAACTTTGATGTTTTGATGAACATTGCTAACAAGTTTTTTGTTAGCATATATCTGGAAGATGACGATTTGCTTCACAACATACAAAAATATGATTTTACTATGGGAGAAGGTTTGGTGGGAGGTTTATTCCCAAGACACCTCATGTTTTGTAAGAAGAGGTACATGCAAAAATATTTCAAGGGATGTTGTTGTCAACAATGCATGACACTTCAGTTCATTTATATCAAGCTCTTAACAAGTATAAATCTACTTTTTCCACGAAAGAGATTGACAGTTTTAAATGTAAATTTGATGCAATTTCTTTCTTAAGAAGCCATAATTGTATCCATGATTTGCAAGTTTCAATTGTTTCACAAGTTGCAAAAGGGAAGTTTTTCTATCGTTATATTCCAAATTTCAACAAAGAAATTCCCTCATATGATTATTACTGTAAGAAAAATCATGTGGAATTTGCAGAAAGTAAAGTGAATGGTTTTCAAAGAGCAAGCAATAAATCAACCTCTTTCTAATTCTGTCTTTTCTTTTTCTAGTTAAGCAGAAATATTTTGTAAACAAGATTATATATGCCTATATTGTAATGGGTTGGGGTTGTAAGTGAGTGATAAGATTTTTGTAAGTTGTGTATTTGCACAAATAGTGAATATTGTGTATCTTTTATAGGGCAGGAAATGGGTATGAGTTAGCATTAGTCAGTCTTTGTTGTCTTGGTCCAGATGTGGAACTATAAAGTTTCAAAGAAGTCCTCTATTTTTGGTGTATCTTGTATTGGGCAGGAAATGGGAATGAATTAGTCTAATGTAAGTCATTTTTTGACTATATTGGTCCAATAGTCAAATTGTAAAAGTTAGTTACTCGAACTATAACTGGGGGTTTTCTTCCTGAGTCTTTCCTGCCAATATGTCCGCTTGAACTAGGATTTTGTAAAAATATATAATTTAATATCAATAAAAATATAGTGGCTTGCCACTTTTGTTAAAAAAAAAGTGTGGAAAAGGGATACTTTTTCCTACACTACACATGGTAACCCTTGTATTAATACTTCATTTCTTTTGAATCTTTTGGAGGCATATCTTTAGCAAATACCAATATGGTATGTATTACCATTTTCATACTAAGAAGAAAAAACCTACAAAACAAGTCATGCCAAACCATATCAACTTCATTTCAAAAATTATAACTTATCAAGTAGGAGTTATGTAAAAGTATCAAGGATCAACCTTCGGGCTTACCCCTTACTCTTTATTATCAGTATCTGTACTTAAAAAATTGGATTCTTTTAATTTTACCATCTTCGAGTATCAAGGATCTAACATCCCTCATACTTGCTACTCATAGAATGAATTTACTTTGCTGAGTTTCAAAGCCTCTCGAGTATCAAACATCAGAGATATCATTTAACTTTCTCTTATCAATAAAATATCTTTGATGACATGTTTCATCACTTGATTAGGTGTTGGAAATCGAAGGTCCCCTTTACCCTTTACCTTATTGGAAATGGTATCATTTAAGTGGTATTTCCAACATGTGAAGTTCGAAAGGACTTTGAGGATTGTAGTTCGATCTTCCTATTTACTCCTTGCCACCAAACTTATGACTTTTAATCAACATCATTTTTATATTTATACTTTAGATTTTGAACAAAAAATATGCCTCTATTCTTATAATAGTAAAAAATGAACACTCATTCTCGGATGTCAGGAGTCGGGGATAACCCTTACCCTTTGCACCTCTATAAGAAATGAGTAAGAGGTATTGTCGATACCCAATGTTCAAAAGCTTTTGCAAAGGATTTTTTTTTTGGATAAGTGTTATATTATGTATAATTAGTGGTCATGGGTCCATTATACCGTTTACCCCTTGCGAATGTTATAAGGTATGCGATAAAGAAAACCTACAAAGTCCAAAACTAAACTACTTTAAGTCTAAGGTGTTAAGGCTTGAACCTAAGTTGAAACCAAAGGAGATCACAAGTCCAACGTTCCCCAAGGAAATTTTGGATGTCTTATAAGCATATAGTCGAAGGAATATGATTTTGTTAGATAACAGGGATCGACCTTACTCTTTACCATCTTCACCTCTACAAGGAATTTAGTAAGGAGTTCCCTTGATTCACAAAGTCTAAAAATTTTGATTAATAAAATTCCTTATAAGGCAAGCTCGGGAATTGATAGTTAGATTTTCTCCTTGCCTTATGTAAAAGGTTTAATTTTTTAAAGAAGAAATAACGAAGCTTGACACTCGAAGGTCATTAATCCCAAGTCATCCAAATTTTAATCCAAGAAGAACTCTCAGGGAACCTCGAGGTCCAATGTTTGACGATGACATCATAAACACCATCGATTGGCATGCCAAAAAAGTAACTTGATTTGGCAAGGTCCAAATCGCCAAAAATGACAAGATCAAAAGAAAAACAAAACAAACAAAAATAAATGACAAAAAATTTCACTAACAGAAGAATACCAACGCCAATCCAAGAGAAAGAAAGAAAACAAAGAACAAAAAAAGAAAATGAAAGAAAGAAGTGACAAAAAAAAACCAAAACCTACAACTCAAAACTACACTACTCAAGATAGCCATTTATAGAAATTAATAGAGTGAATACATAGAAACTAACCAACATGAACAACATGAGAGAGTAGAGGGGGAAAAAATACTTAAACCAACAAAGAAAAAAAAGCAACACACTAGATAGATGAACTCAAACAACCACACATGAGGAGCACCACAAATCCTATCACCTTGATGTGAAATTACGTGAAAACCAACGACTATAGTAACAAACTCTCCAACGTAAAAATTTGGAGAGCTCAAATAGATATAATTTTATCACAAAATTATTTGAAAAATGAGGGGAAAACATTATTCAATCATCCAAATAATGCCACAATTAATGGATAATTTAATATAGATGGAATGGCATTTACCTCAAGTGACATTGTTTTAAATCTGGTGATGCTCATTAAAATTGAAAAGATATGCCATTAAATTTGAAGTAGCAAGGAGATTGCCTGGTAGGATTTGATGTGGCACATACACAAAACGATACATCATCACCAAATGTCATAGGTCGAGTATGTACAAGAAGCTACTCACCTAATGATGGCATGTCATAAATTCCAATAGAATGAACAAACACCATGATGGAGAAAAAGGTCGGGGGTCGTGCTCGACAAGGAAAGTATACCTTTCCTAGGAAGCCCAACAACTTGAACTTTGAAGAAAACAAAAAAAAAGGAAAAAAAAAGGGAAAGAAGGAAAAGAAAGAAAGGAAAATACAAGGGAAATGAAACCAGGCAAAAACAAGAAAAAGGAGGGGGCCCCCCATTTTTCCAAAAGCAAAAATGGGTGTGAGTGAGAAGGAACAACAATATCAATATAAACTATATATATACTATCTAAGTTGGTCTACCTCCTAAAAAGATTTAAAATTTTGGATTGATGACTTATAGACACAAATAATGCATGGCTCTAAGTAAGATACCATGAGAGACTTAGATTGAGATACAAGAATACAAATTGGGAATATGCACAATTAATTCTAGCACTTGCAAGAGTAAATAAACAACATTATATTTTTGATTAAAACATTAAATTAATTGGTGAGTTTGTAGCTAGCTCCACTGACATGCCTACTAATAGATGCACAACAATTAAGAGATACCTTCTTTTATCAATGGTAATAAGTTTTGTTGATTAATATTAATAGTCAAGTCCACCACATACATTGAGCTATATTTTAGTGGAATAATACATGCAAACTATTTAAATTTATTTATAATAATATCCTACCATAATAGGTACTTGGGTAAATTTTTAAGCCAATGTCTTTCATAAAAACACAATTATGAACATAATTTTGTCTAAAAAAGCTTAGTATTTTATTTTTGGTAGTCTTGAGGGTAAGATATGGTTGAAGAAAATAGACGATATTGGTAATACAAATAAAATCCACTCTTATTAGGTAGAAAACCCAAAGGGGAAACCTAATGGAGGCCAATGGTGAAACCTTGCAAGGGCATCAAAGGAGGATAATAGGATAACACATCCTTGTGTAGAAAAAAAGTAGTTAGAGTTACCAAAAATTATTAAAATAGTAATTCAACACATACATATGGCTAACACCAACTTTAGGGCATAAGAATTGGAAAAATGTTTGTATATGAAATGGACAACATACATGTGCTACATCCATATACAAAGGGAGAGCATATATGGATGGGTGAGAGACATACAAAATAAGTATAATAGGTATATGAGAATCATAAGAGGTTAAGAGAGATAATTGTATGAGTGGAAAAACATGCATTGAAGGATAAATAAAGGATGTATGATGTACTAAATTATATGATAAGCATATGAGAAGTATATGGGAATTATATATGTCTAAATGGTGTAGAAGTGTATGCTTATTTTACTTTGTATTATTTTATTATACACTACATTATTTTTTAATCCATCACACTAGGGTAAACAAAACATGAATATAGAAATAACATAGATTTTTTATAAGTGATTTAGTGTTAACATTTTCCATAAAATAAAACACATTAGGGATGTCCACAAACTTATTACTTAGATTCTTGATATTCTCTAGGATTTTTTCCAACATTATGAATAGATAATAAAAGTTCAAGATCCCTCTTCTCAGAAATACCATGCCCTTTAGTAATTCATGAGTGTGGTCCCTTATCAAATTTTAGATTCACAATGAATTGTATGTGACCAACCATTTACTCAAGCCAACTTCATTACATAAGTTTTACTATGTCTATAGACAAATTTCCTAGTTGTGACATCTTCACCCCTGAATTCTATAAAGCTTCGAGGGCCACTATCAGTCTAGACCCTTTTTAGGTTTATTTGGAAGCATATAATTATTTCTCTCTTGTCTATATTATTAAAATAAAAGAAACATTACATTCACACATAGGTCTAACAATCCTAAATAATAAATAATGGTAGCTAATTATGTTTCTAATAATTTCTAACAATTTTTTTTCAACTCTTCCTCTTCATCTTTGATATTTTCTTCCTCATATCACACTTTGTTCTATGAAAATAGGATCAAGCACAATAAAATACATCTTAGACAATATTATTATTTCGAAATATATTCAAAATGGGTTCGTTTCCTTAAAAAATGAACATTTTAATAAAATAATATTTCACAAAACTCTATGATGGAATTAAACTATCATTTATTCTTTCCATTCTCTAGTATTAGGGTTTTTCCCTAAGTTTCATTGTTTGATTGAAATGTTGTTTATAGATGCCTTTTCTTGACTAGCCATTAGTGGTAGGAAATCCTCCTTTTCCTTTTTCCCCTTTTAGGTCTATTTGGTAGGATCATTTTCTTGCTTGCACTCTCTATTCTTAGTTGTGGAAGTATTTAGCTACTTGCTTCCTATTGTTATTTCTTAGAAGCATATCAAAGGCATTTCCCTTCCCAATTTCAACGTTCAGAAATTCTCAATGGTAATTTTTCTAATGATTTTTTCCCTTTTTAGAGGTAGAGGATAATGCCAAACATACTTTGATATGTCTTGATACTTTCTATTTAGCTTCAAGAGATAACAAATAGTGGTAAAAAACCCAATGTTATTGTTAATATTTCTTACCTAAGCCTCCCTAGCTCAATATCTTTGGCTAGAAATGGATTGATCATGTGAGAATTTTAGGTTTCTTGGAATCCTTTTGGGATTTTCATCTTCTTATTCTTCTCTTTGGCTATCCTTTATTGCTCTTGTTGAGATAAAGTATATATTTGGATGACCAATCCTGACTATGTTTGTTAAGAAATTTTATCTATTTATTCTAGGGTTTTTGTAGCCACTCATGTTTATTACTCTTCTTGGTGTGCTCCTTCTAAGGCTTCCTACTAGAAACTTGAAAATTTATTAAGGGATTTTTTATGGCCTTCTTCTAAGAAAGGAAAAGGATTCCACAAACTCCCTTTATTTTCTTCCTTATGAATTTGGAGGGCTTGGTCATATTAAAATCAAATTGTCAAAGGTTGGCCCTATGTGCTAAATGGATTATCAAAGGACTTGGAGGTAATGAGGATTAAAAAATATTATTGAAACATTGCATTTCTTTTGTGGGTTTGCATGATAAATAATGTTGGAAATGAATTGGATTTTATTCCATTCTCATTAAGGAGGTTTTTGTGCAAATTTAGGGCATTTTTGTAGATAAAGGCATATATAAACCTTGTTAAGCTACTAAATGCTAGTTACTCTAAAGTGGGAATGATTTTAGAATAGGAACTTCTATCAACTGAAACTCTTTTTAGCGGTTTCCTATTATCACTTTCTAGGACTAACATTTAGCTAAAATCTCGAGCTATCTTGGCCTAAAGTCAAGTTTAAATATAAGTTTCCAAATGACGATTTTGAGTCTTTTCATATCCTTGTTGAGTTAGTTCCTCTAGAAATGCTTCATAGAGTTGAGGTTAGATGCACAAGACCTTAATAGAAAGATAAAAAATAAAACATTGATAATCCTTTTTGTAGTTACAAGTTGTGTGAAGGGTATTCATGAGTCTCTCCACATTTTCCTGTGGTTTGAAATCTCAATAACAAATAGAGTTTGTGATCCATGGCCACTAAATGATAGTCAAGATTTCATACAATTTGGTTAGCCGTTTTGGACCCCATGTTTGTTCATTTCTCTTGTGAATTCTTTATTAAGGTCTCCCCATTGGTTTTCAACTAATCTATCTAAGTGTGTCTAATCTTCATTGTCCCATTTGTCATCATTAGTAAACACTCAAGCACATCTTCTAGTTCTACCCATAGACTCAAGATGCTTAGATTTAGATTCATTAACATTTTAGACTTGAACTTTTTTTTATACACGATTTTTTAAAATGATTAACTATAAATAATTACTAAATTCCCTCAAATTTAAAATACTTTCATAATAAAATTCTATTTAATATTTAAAAAGATAAATTTTTTTTAATTTTTTAAAAACTTTTGTTTATAAACATTTTCCCTATAAAATAATTTAAAATAAACCAAAAAAAGCCATAAAATATTCACACTGAATATCTAAACAATCAAAGCCTTTTACATACAACATTATAATTAAAGAGAGGCGTGTCTAATATAGAAAAACGACCATGGTCACTTGGGATGTGCTCGCCCAGGAAGCTTCAGCGCAGCACTTTGAGGATACTTGGTATGTTGGCCAAATGCGGTCAAAATATGTTGAGGCCAAAGGCGATTAAACACTTTGAGGATACTTGGTATGTTGGCCAAATGCGGTCAAAATATGTGGAGGCCAAATGCGATACTGAAGATACTTGGTATGTTGAGGCCAAATGCGGTCAAAATATGAAGATACTTGGTATGTTGAGGCCAAATGCGGTCAAAATATGTTGGCCTCAACATATTTTGACCGCATTTGGCCTCAACATACCAAGTATCTTCAGTATCGTGCCTCAACATATTTTGACCGCATTTGGCCTCAACATACCAAGTATCTTCAGTATCGCGCCTCAACATATTTTGACAGCATTTGGCCTCAACATATTTTGACCGCATTTGGCCTCAACATACCAAGTATCTTCAGTATCGCGCCTCAACATATTTTGACAGCATTTGGCCTCAACATATTTTGACCGCATTTGGCCTCAACATACCAAGTATCTTCAGTATCGCACTTGGCCTCCACATATTTTGACCGCATTTGGCCAACATACCAAGTATCCTCAAAGTGTTTAATCGCCTTTGGCCTCAACATATTTTGACCGCATTTGGCCAACATACCAAGTATCCTCAAAGTGCTGCGCTGAAGCTTCCTGGGCGAGCACATCCCAAGTGACCATGGTCGTTTTTCTATATTAGACACGCCTCTCTTTAATTATAATCCTCATCAAGCGAAGGAACACGAAAGAAACCGATCCACCGGTGCAGTTAAAGCGCAGGACTATGGAAGATGAGGAGATCCAGGTAACAGAGTGGCATTACCATTTTCTTCTAAATTTTCAATATTTTTCGTTTTTGACATGTTGGCTGTTTTTCTTTTGATGGACAGAATATGGAGTCAGATGAGGATACTGCTCCTCAAGAAGAACCAGTTTCTTTTGTGGTTGATCAATCGCCAGTTTGGAGAGATGAGGAGGAGGGACGGAGGGCTGTTGAGCCTGGTATGATTCAGGTGAGCTACACATGTTCTCGTAATCTTCTTATTTTTTCTTCCAAAATTGACAACTTAAACCAGCTTCGAGTTTTTCCCTATTTCACCACTTAAAGATCAGTCAGTTGTAATTTTCCGTCACGTTTGACGGGAAATTTGTAGTCAATAGTTTAAAAAAAATCTATCTAATACTGTTCTTTTGAGCACAGATTGTGGTGCCCGATGACAGAGATCCAGATTCTAATGAGATTGATCAATCAACAGCAGTAGAGAAATCTCCAGTCGCAAATGATGGTAAATCTGTTATTCAGGTGACAGTGGCGTTGGCGTTGGCGGGAGGAAGCTTTAGCGTTATGCTGACACTGCTCGGAGGTGTGAACGAGGCAGGGAGAGCTGTTATGGGCAACACAATTGCTTTCAACGTATTATTGGTCGCAGACATGGTAGCTTTCCTGGCTTCGTTGGCGGTTGCTATGACTGTGGCCACTGTGTCGCATATATCTGCACAGATGGACCGCTTGATCCGCACCAGTCTATGGGCAGCGACAGTGTGCTTCGTTTTGACATTCCATGCTATAGCATATGTGGTGGTTCTCCCCAATCATAAGCGGGTTGTGCTGTGCTTTGGTGGTGCGGTTACCATAGCGTTGCCACTGCTGCTACTATATCGCCTTTCCACCATGTTCTACGTTTCCAGGACAAGCACAATAGGGGATGCAGGGATGCGTGTTTCCGATGGTTTTGAAGGTGGTCATTTTCCAAGGGATAGCACAGGACTACATCTTATAAGAAGGAGGAAATTCTAAAAAAGTCTTTTTTCCTTTTTCTTATAATACTACTTTATGCTGTTCATCATTTTATTAAATTCACCTAGTATATGTAAGAGGCAATGTAATTTTTACTTCTCTGCAACCTATTTGCATTTAACATCAAATTTATAAGAAGAATCTTTTATTTTATTCCACCCAATCAATAAATTCTTTCTTTGGATCTTAAAAATTAAAAATAATCATTTGATAATGTGTTTTTTCAAAAGCTAATACCACAAAAAGTAGTTTTTGCATTCACATAGGCAATATTTGGAGAGAGTTTATAATGGATCTTGCATAACACTTTGAATAACCTTTTTTGCATGAACATATTGTTCTATTTGAGAAAATGTAAGTGGTTTAATAAAAAAGAAATTTTAATCTTTACAATAAACAAAATCATAATTACTTTATCATATTTTAATATACAACTCAAAGAAATTATTTGTGTGCAATCGATTTAGAAAAAAATCAGGAATTTGACTAATTTGACTTTGTGAAACAAGACAATTTGGTCCTATAATAAAAATAATATTGCATGGTGCTTTTAAAATAATTATGAACATAATGTGATTAAAGCTTATCAAACAAGAATGTTGTGTTGCCTCTAATCCAAACCATGTCAGAGAAAAGTTCTTGACACCATGACACCAAAATATTGATCATTATTTTTATCTATTAGAGAACTTTATTCTTTTTTATTTAGTTTAGAATTGAACAAAAAGAACATGTGCATCCCTTGAATGCAAAACATGGAATCACAATGCTTTTATGCTAACTAAAAAGAATCATTTCAAGTAGATGATATTTTAAAGGTCTACTAATACCTAAAGACTATCATACTCCCTTTTTTCTAACCATTTTGTTTTTAATTTCTTGATTAGAAAATAAAACCTATAGGTATTAAAAGCCAAACTAATGTCTATTTGAACATGGAAAGATCCATACAAGGCATTTCATAGGCCTAGGTCTTTGAATGCAAAGTGAGCAACTATAAAGTAATATTACTATGAAGGCTTGAGTTAAAATTATGTTGGCATATAAATTTTATGTAGATACTTTTTACAAATGGATACAAATCCATAATAGTAACACTAAAACCACCCCCTCCCTTATACACAACCCTAAAAACATTGAACCATTCAAATATATTGTGGACCATCCATTAGAACTTACAAAATGTATTACACATGAAATGTGTTATGTATTATATATAAATCAATCAATGAATAGTGTACAATACAAATTTGATTTTCTTTGTAGACTTGAAGATAACAACACCTATCATTGTCTCATTTGGATCAAGATTATAATTTGTAAGAAAATAATATAAACACCCAACATATTATATAACAAAAGAATTACTCAAGATAAGACTTCAAAGATGTTGCATTAGATATATAGTGTAGTTAGGAAAAAGGAATGTAGTCCTCTCAAAAGTAACATAGGATGTTTTGAGTTAATATTTTTTTATTAAAACATCTAAATAAAAGATTTAGAATATTATCTCTTCTATTATTTATTTAAATATTTTTGAACTTATTGATTAATCTAAATAAAAGCTAGAAACATGGAAAAGATGTAAGCAATATAAATATTTCTACATAACCTTATGGGAGAAAAATATGCAAACAATCATTTAAAATCCATCATACAAAAGAATAGACCAACATATTGGACTACTCGCTAGCATCTCCCTTTGGATTCAAGAAATGTACTAATTGCTTCCTGTGGATCTATTTATCTCTGGAATTTGTATTAGGCATTAATAGGTCAATATTTTGGCACAATAATAAATATGTTCTAAAAAATGGTATTAGAGCCGTGGTTGTGGTGTAGGAGCACCTTGTGCATTTTATGCCTCTAATAGGCAATCATGTAAATTTGAACTTTTCAATCATGCAATACTTGTAAAATGGTCATGTGTGGACCCATTCAAGTGTATTTGAGTCTCTATTAGGTCTCTAGGAGGTTAAGGAAGTTAATTTGTAAAAGTTGTCTTTTTGTTGCAAAAGATGCAAAATTGCAAAATTTAGGAAGATGAAGAGTCATTTTGCAAAAGGTAGTTAGTGGGTTGGTTGAAGTTGAAAGGGAAGGTATTCTAATTGATGTAAACATATATTTAGGGAATTGTAAAGGTGAGGAAAAACACTGAACTTTGTATTTTGAAACAATTTTGGTGAATAAAAGTACTCTATCTACAAATACAATGTTGTTTTCTTGTTGTTTATTAGTTTGTACGGCCTGTACAGAAACATCTGGCCCTAAACCTTGTTGTTTCAGGTAGAACCTTGAGTTAGCTTTCAATCAAACCTATTTTGGAGGAATTTTATTGAGTTTAACATTTGTTTGAGCCTACTTTTTGTATACCGGTTTGAAAACTCCAATTTAAGGGTTTTAAGAATCTAGAATGGTTTTAATAACCATTCCACCAATTTAGGCTTTGAAAATTTGTGGAATGGGTTGATGTAGATTTATTTTAGTGTTGTTTGTATTTTTAGATGTAGGGGAAGTGAAAGTATAGAGTTCTTGATGCTGCTCCAAGTGATTTTCATTGTTTTCCATGCAAGAAGGGTGCCTACAAGTTATTATATGAAGAATTGACAGTGGTATATGTTGGGAGATTGTTAATTTAGCTTGTGTAGACCTATCTTAAGGTGTTTGAAGTGGTGGAAAGGTCTATGGAGGTCTGGAATGCATATTTTCTATAAACCCTCACTGTTTGAGCTTGGCTTGAGCATGAAACAAAGGTTTTATGTTATGCTGCTTTGGTGAGTGTTTTCTTTGATGAAGATTGATGTTTTGGAAGTTTTGTAGCCTGTTGCAATGTTGTTAGGGTTATTTGAGGTTTTGGGATGAAATAAAAGGTACTTGCTTTGTTAAATAGGCCTATTTGAAGCCTAAATGCAACGAAACCATCAATTTTATGATGTTCTTTTCAAAACAACTATATTTGAACTTGAAGTATGTTAATGTATGCAATAATGGGTTCTTGAAATATTTTTTTTTTTTTGTGGAGATTCAATATGGTTTAAGAAATATACCCGCTTTAGTCATGATGGACTACTACATGCATTTGGGGTCTTGGGTGTGAATGTTGGAAGAATTGATGAATTAGAGTTTTTTGAGAGTGTTTTTGCTTTGATTTAGTCAAAATAATGATTGCTAAGATGAAATTGGGTTTGGTAAGAGTTTAGAAGCATTATTTGATGATTTGGTGCCTTTTAGTAATATGGAATCAAGTTGTAAGGAAGTGAGTTTTTGATGAATGATTAGTTGACCTTTTCAAATTTTGTGTTTTAGGTTTTAAGAACCCTTGAAGTTTGTATATTCTTTGCATCAGGTTGTGGGTCTGAATCCCCTCAGGTGAGGCTAAGGGGGGATTGTTGGACTAATTACTAATGTCTCTCTTTAGATTCAGGACAAGGACTAACCACTTCCCATGGATTTGTTTATCTCTAGTGTTTTTATTGGGAATTAATAGGTCAATATTTTGGTGCAATAAAAAATGTGTTCCAACAAAATAATCCATAAAGATCAAACAATATAGGTTGAGGTTACAAAATCAACTCCATAGTAACCAAAAATCACCTACAAGAAATAACCTATCACAAAAGAGGAGATTAAAGGCATGATAGTGCTAAAAATATATAGAATGTATTGATACAAAATAACTCGAATTGAATAATTACAATGAGAGATCAATCCTTAAGAAAAGGAAAAAGAAACCATAGATATGAAACCCTAGGAGAGGAGTAAATTAGCCCATGACAAGTGTCACAATCCTACGCAATGAGATAACATAAGCCAATATAAGAATGCAAAAATAAATTCCTAATTTTAGCTTAAATGAATAAAGCAAAGGGGACATAATTAATAATCAAGATTAATTAATTAATTAGGTGATTAACCTATTAATCTAAGACCCTCCCTTAATATGAACTTAGGGAGAAGCTAAAAAATTAAAGAATAATGCATAGAAAGTAAATATGGGTCCCAAAAACAAGGCTTGATGAGGTACCCATGTACAAAAAAAGGTCTCTCAAAAATGGAAAAGGAGAAAACCTCATGAGAAAAACTCATATCCAAAAAAGAGATGAAAGCATGAATAAAACATGAAGAAATGAAGGCCTAATGAAGATCCCCAAGGGAATCTTCCTTCACTCCAAGCATCAATCAAAATTGAAGATAACAAGGAAATTCCAAAGGTTTTGTGAAGATTCTTGCAACCTGCTCCTTTGTAGGAATGTACTCCAAGATGAGAAATCCATCCTAAATCATCTATTGAATGAAGTGCATGTGCATATCAATGTGTTTTATCCTCTAATGCTCCACTAGGTTGTGAGAGATATGAATGACACTCTAATTGTCACACCAAAGAATAGTGGGACTATCAGGAGGAAATCCAAACTCAGTCATCAAGTAACAAAGCCATAAAACCTACTAAATAGCTGAAATTGATGCTCATTACTTAGCCTGTGTAGATGATAAATAAATAGTAGATTTTTTCTTGCAATACCATGCAATGGGATCATAACCAAGGCAAAAAACAAAGTTAAAAGTAGACTTCTTTTCATTAATATCATTGTTCCAATTTGAGTCATTGAAGCTAAAAATATGAGAAGCTCCTAATGTATAATGAATACCATAATGTGAGGTACCTTAAATACATATCAAACATGTTTGGAATCTTGTCAATGAATCACATGTGGATTGTGGGAGAACTAAGATATAAGACCAACCAAAAAGGAAGGATTAGGGTGAGAATTTTTTAGGTACAAAAGACTACCAACCAATTGCTTATATAATATAGCATCTACTGAAGGAGTAGTACAATTGCAAGACAATTCAACACCTAAATGAAATGGTGTGTGGGAAGGCTTGCAATAAAGCATGCTAAATCTTTGAAGCATGTCAAGAGCATACTTTTGCTAAAACATAGGGATCCCATCCAAAGATTGAATAACCTATAAAATAAGAAAGTAGTGTAGAAGGACAAGATCTATCATCTCAAAATACTCCATCAAAGCTCACTACACACTTTGGATTATGAAGGATGAGTTGCCTATAAGAATAAAATCATCCACATATAGGACATGAATCAAAAGATAACCCTCGTGTCTCTAAATGTACAATGTGTGATCAAAATGACACCGTGTTAAGCAAGAAGAAAGTAGAAAAGAGTCAATATTCTCATACCAAGATTTATGGTCTTATTTGAGACCATATAATCAATGATGAAGCCTACAAACAAGTGAAGAATCCTTCACAAAACCCTATGGTTGCTCCATATAAATCTCCTTAGGAAGATCACCATGTAGGAAGGCACTCTTCACATCCATCTCATAAACTGTCCATCCCTACAAAGCTACAGGAGAATGTATAAGGTGAATAGAATCCATCTTGGAAATAGGAACAAAGGTCTCATAGTAGTCAATTCCCTCAACTTGAGAAAACCCTTTTACAACAAGATGAGCCTTATACTTATCAATGGAACTATTTGTAACATATTTGGTATGGTACACCCACTTTCATCGAACCAAATTTCTTCCCCTAAGAAGAGGAACAAGATCCCAAGTATCATTCTTCATAAATGAAGAATACTCCTCCTCCATAGCCCTATCCCACTCAAGAATACCTATCGCATTTGATTTTTTTTAGGATCATCTAAAATGGCATGACTCAAAAGAAGAGAACATGATGTTTGTAAATGAGTATGATGAGAATCTAAAGGATAACATACCAAAGATATAGTTGTATCAAGAGTATTGCAAGCCCACTTTGGTAAAGGTTGAATAGCTAGCGGTAGTGGTGAAGGTGGAACATCATCATCATCATCCTCAAGAGATGAAGTGGGAGGAGTAGGTAGTGAGGGAGAAGTTTGTAATGAAGATCCATCTAAGGATTCAAGTGCTAATCAAAATGGATATCTATTTGAAACAAGACCTCTCAAGAATTTGGATCAAACAACATGTATGTCTTAACATCCTCACAGTAGCCAAACAATATGAGTGGTTGTATTTTCCTCTCCACGGCTTTCTGCTGAGCATAATTAGGCATGTGTACCCAAGCCTCACTACTAAAACATTTGAGCAAAGATACATTTTGATTAACATGGGTCCAAGCCTTCTCAAGAGTCATATGTAACAATACCTTAAGAGGCATCTAATTTTGAATGTAATTGGAAAAATTCACTACCTCAACCAAAAGTGAAGAATCTATATATCTCATGACTAAATCATATAATTGGTCATCTCTCGTAAAGTTTTGTAATTTTTCTTAGCAACACCATTCTAATAAGGAGTATATGGAACTATTAGTTGATGTTGCAAACCATGCTTAGTAAAAAAGTCCTTTAAAGCCTAATTGACATATTCCCCCCATTATCTATACGTATTTGCTTAATAGAAAGACTAGATTACTTCTCTATGAACTCCTTAAATATCCTAAAAGAATCAAATACATCACTCTTTTACTTAAGAAAGTACTCCCATGCATGCTTAGAGAAGTCATCAATGAATGTGAGAGCATATTAGGCCTTTAAAAATGGAGTTAAAAATGATATAAGTTCACTATGTACCATCTCTAATGGTTCCTTAGAACATGTGACTCTACCTATAGGAAAAGAATCACAATGATTTTTTCCAAGATCACATCCTTGATGAACACCATTAGTATAAGAAATCTTAGGGATCCAAAATACCAATGCCTATGTACTCATCTGCTAGAGATATTTGTAATTGACATGGCAAAAATGTTCATGCCAAAGCTTACTCACTAAATCTACATGTGCTATGAGAGATGAATCGAAACTAGTTGAGCTCTCAAATCCATCAAATCCATATAGTCATGTTACATAATCAAAAATATCAATAGCCAAAATGATATTAGGTGTAAAGGAGGGGATTCACTACTCCCAAGCCTCTAGGATAGAGAAGCCTCTACAGGGAGCAAATAACCCTTAATTACCTCAAATTACAATCTCAAGTGACAAAGTGTGAAATAGGAAATATTGCAATAACTTGATTAAATGAAATGCTAGGATATAATCATGGACAAAAGTACAAATTAATAGAATCCAGGATAAAGAATTACAAAATACTAATTATAGAAACAAAAAGATAACTTGGACTTATACATTCTTCCCTCAGAATAATAGAGTTGCAATCAATGAATGATAGTGTGTGACAAGGATGTCTACACCCTACACTGCCATCCTTATCAAATTAGGAGATGAAAGTTTGACATTTGCAAGTACCTAGTTCTTCAAATCCAAAAGCTTGCACATAGAAAGGATGAGGAAAAATATTGGGGCTTTCCTCAGTCAAATCCCCATTTTGGTGTTTCCACCTCCACAAATAGCTAGATAGATAGAAATAGACAAGATGAAAAATTTAATAGATGAGATGTGTGATAGAAACAAACACCACTATGGAGGAGAGCCCCTACCATGAATAAAATATACAAACCAAGTATATGTTTGCAAATAGACAAGACAAAGTAGACAAGAGAGTGTTACCAATAACCCATGGCTCCCTCTTGGCTTGATAGATGAGAGGTTGATTGATTGCAAGAGAGCCTAGGCTATTGACAAGATAATAATATAGTAGAGCTTCACTGCAGAGAAGATATATTGAAGAGAATAGAGTAAGAGAGAAATATTGAGTGAGAGAGAGTGAGAATGAATGAGAATGAGAGTGAACAGAGGATTTTTGTGAGGTTTGATTGGTGGGAAGAATTATTACACACATAATTTTACTGCAATGATGTGTCATAGGAAAAGGTCATGATATACCCTCATTTGAAACTCAAAAACTTTGGGGATGCTAACACACTGTGTGGATGTCCACACAAGTCCACACATTGCATAGACATCCAACTCAAAAATTTATGAGAAATGAGGTGACAAACTGTGTAAGGGAAAAAAGGGGGCATCTCAGAGAAACCTCCATAATAGTAGTGCCTTCGGTAACTTTCATTTCGATTAGGTTGCCTCAAAGACACATACAACTATGTCCTAAAGCAGAAATAGACACATTTTATTTCCCACATTGATCCTTCTAAGAGAAGCACATGTAAATTCAACAACACGCATTAACAGATTCTACAACAAGAACCAAAAATCATGAAAGATGAGACAAAAACCAGAACAAACAAATTTACGTGGGGAAAATCCTTTCAGACAAAAAACCTCACACTCCAAAGATCGAGCCATTGTATTATTCAGCAACAAATGGTTACAATACAATTTCAGGCTTATAGCCTTTTCATAGATTACATCTTGTTCATTCTGGATACAACTGGTAGCAAACTCTACATGAGAGATCAATCATGGTATTCATGATTAGAAGAGATTCTAGTAGCAAAACCCTACCTCTCTCTTCCTCTGCTTTGGCCTCATGGCCTCGGCCTTTTTGCCAGCTGCTCGACCCTCTCTCTTCACTTCTCTTGTTCTCCCCCAGCTCTCTTCTCAACACTCACCCTTCAGAATGTCCAATGCATACATATATACATTCGTTCTTCACAGGCTCAGTGAATCAGTTCATTTTCAACTGTCGGATCACAATGATCGAATAATCTAGCTCAGCATCATAGATGTTTCCACTTCCTTGCATGGAAGATAATACACCCAGGTCACACCACGTAGGACAACCTTCACTCAGTCAACAATGATCAATTTGTGTCACATGTCGGTGAGACACTAATAGTGTCTCCTTGATGTTACAAGGCCAGATCGTCATTATCGCCAAGAGTCTTCACTATTGGCAAGAAATTTTACCGAGTCCAGAAAGCTATCGCTAAGACTTCACCATGTCACTAAGACCTCACATCGAAGATCACAAGGTATTCCAAAGAGTTCATTAGTTGGAAAGACTATCGCTCTTCACCAAGACTTCATAACGAGCTCGTCATGTTATATTGAACTCCAAACAATAGTTGGCAAGACATATGCTTTTGTTGAGACCTTACTCCAAAATCTTCAAGTCATACCGAGTACCGAATAGTCACCAAGAGTCATACCGACAACCATCGATGAGAGTTTCCTCATCGGAAAGACTCATACCAATGCTCACAAGTCACATCATCTTCTTACATTGCCATCGGCAAGACTTTACCACTCGCTAAGAGGTTACATCTAGTCTCCTCAAGTTTCACCAAAGCACTCGATAGTTGGAAAGACATTCGTCTTTTGCCAAGACCTCACATCGAGCAAACATGTCATACCGAGTCGGCAAGACTTTTGTCTTTTGCCAAGACCTTACATCGAGTGAACAAGTCATCCCGAAGACTATCGACGAGACTCTCCAAGTCACCAAGACTTCACACCAAAGTCTTTTGTCACCGCGAAGGCAACAAGGTATACCCATTAGCAAGACTTAACATAGTTGCTGAGAGATCTTCCTGAGACCTTTGTGTTACCTTGATGACCATATGCTATTGGTGTCAGCAAGACATTTCATATCAGCAATACCTCATACTGAAACAAGCCTTTCGGCCAACGGTCTCCCCAACACCACTTGTCGCTTAGAGTCTTACTAAACCCTTCATTACCTATTGGTAAGACATTCATATCGGTAAGACCTCATATCGAAACATAACCCTTTTGACCAAGTCTTCCCGATATCCGATAGACACCAATTGTCGGCCAAACATCTCCTAGTTGCCAAGACTTCCTACTAATAGGAGCAAGACATACTGATTATCACATTGGCCAGACAGACCAAAGGTCACGCCGATATCGGCAAGACTTCCTATCGTCGCTAAAACATCATTCTGATAGTCCAAGTTACGCTGAAGGTTTTAGATGCCGATCACCAAGACATTCAGGAGGTCACAGTGACAATTCAGGATCAACTAGCAGATCGACTAGACAACATGAATGTCACAACGACCATGATTTCTCAGAGGTTTCAGCCAGTGAGATTGAGGCATCAATCCCAACAAACTGCTAATGCTACATCATTGTCCCTTATGGAGTTGAAATTATGAAATTATAACTCATAAAGTTTCATCATTAATGTGGTGGTGTGTCATAAATGCAATAGGCTAAATGCACAAGTTCGAAATTTCAATAGGATGTAATTTTATGACACTACATTTTTCCCCCACTTTAGTTAGCTACAATTTCAAATAAAAATTAGCTACACTAAAGTAGAAAAGATAACATTAGTGCAAGACCAAAAATTTGAAAATTTTATAGATTTGCATGAAAAGGATACTATAAAGGCTACAAAGGTTGAGCGTGTGGATATTGATGATGCCCCTAGTATTTGTGGTAAGCAAGAAACTACAACACTTGATGTGAAGTTTCATTTTGCAAAACTCAAATTTAGGTCAGTTTCAAAAATAAAAAGAAGCTACCACAACAAGAAAAGTGCTTAAGAAAAACTCAATGGTTTAGAAGAAAAATATGATGAAGAGGTGAATAAATGAGCTCCCTCCTATTTTTTCCCGCAACTAAGTGGGGTGAAAATAGGAAGGACAAAAGGAATATTTTTTCCATGAAAAATGGGAAAAAATGACATATATATGCCTGGATGGACCCATGGAAGGGCCATTTTCACTATTCATGGTGAGGATCTTATTGACTTTTATGAAATAAGAGTTAGAAAAATGCCTCATAGATGAGAGCACATAGCCTCGAGGATTAAGTAGCTTTGTATAGCATTAGCGACGAGCGATCAGTTGGATGAGGTACAATTTTTTTGACCCATCTTGTCATTTTGATACATTTTTTTAGGTTTTTACCCTACTCGAGAAGCATAAGAATCCAACTAACATGAAGGTGTCTAACTGGTACATTGTCATCTTGATAGCACATCAGTGACCTCCCACTACAAAAGAATCAATCCTACATGCTATCATCAAGAGGTTTTGAACCTTGGATGTTAACATGTCGCACAAACATCTACACAACATGCCTCCATCCTAGAGGAAAAATTAAGAAAAAATTGATGTAGAGTTATAATTTTTTTATGTAGGACATGATGACATGAAAATTTTCTTCATCTACAGGAGTGGCTAGAGATCCGTGAGCATGTTGGTAGATCACTACTAGCACTATTGCAAGACTACAACAATGAGCTACATTTGGATAACCAAGATTCACTACAATGGTTGAGAATCTGGTGGGTATACACCATGCCAAAGATCTATTATCACACTCCTATGTTGATGGCACTCATGGACCACTGGGATGATGACACATCGAGATTGCACCTATTGTTGAGGGAGATGACTATCACACTAGAGGATGTCTATCACATCACCAAACTACATATTTGGGGATAATGTGTAGCTTACAATGAGGGTAGTACATTGTAGGACACCTTGGAAGTCCAACAATATTGCATCAAGTGGGTGGTCCTAATGAATACCATAGGCCATAGATACATGAGATGGCTTGAGTAGGGATGAGTGGTGATACCACTCATCCATTACATTATGATAGTCATGGTTTCCCTTTGTGTTGTGATGGATGGGTGAGGCTTATACTTTCATGGGGGTCTCATCGATTGCATTCATGCTATAGAGAAGTATGGCATTGTCTTCACCTAGGGTCGTAGTATGCTTGTGCATCTCTACCATGACCTCGGGTACTATGTTTACTATAAGTACCATAGCCTCACCATCTAGACACTACTACAGGTGTGGGAATTTGAGCATATCAAATGCACACAACTACCATCTAGACACTACTACAGGTGTGGGAATTTGAGCATATCAAATGCACACACCTAGTTGAGTTTCCCTAGGGCCTAGCACATGGTAGGCCTATGACACATGCATATTGAGCATGGTGCATGATTTGTGCTATGGTGATGTTGTATTTTGGTGACGTTAGTTTGACTCCTTGCAGGTATGGGACATCAGATGGTGCTCATATAAGTGAATGGGGATATGGCCCACTGATAGGTGACAACTATGTTGGATGGAATGTAATCGACTCTTGGCGGGTCAACCAAATAACAAATTATCATACCCTACTACTGGAATTGGCTGGTCCAAAAGTTTGAACAGGTGTATACCATTCCTTTGGTGCCTCCCATGTACATGTAGTCAACAAGTAGCATGGTCTGAGTAGGGGATCATCCTCGTCTAACTATTGTAGATGCCTTTTTTAGTGATGATAGATTAGATAATGATGATCAACCCCCAATCATTATGACTAATAATTTCAGTATCATCCATGGTTTTGCAATGTGGTGGGAGATGACTGGCATGACCCCAATTTTCTTGGAAAATACCCTTGTGGGCAATATTGGTGCATAGGGGCCAAGAGGTAGGGATTATGGTGGTGATGGTGATAATGAGTATCTTCACCCCCACCACCAATCCTCATCTCATGAGCTCCACCTTCAAGCTAGGTGATTGCACCTCCTTTAGTGGTAATAGCAGGGCTACGTGTAACACCCTCTAATCCACACTAGTAGGTTGAGAATCTAGGTAGAAATGATATATGTTATTTCCTTTTAGTTTCTCTCAAATATATATATATATATATATATATATATATATAGATATAGATGTTTTGATATCATATGGTACTAATAGGGTCCACTTTCTATATGGTTGTAGTGGACACAATAGAGTGTATCATCTTTATTGAGTGATGTATAGCAGAGGAAACCCCATCCATACAAATCGAAAGGACTATCCTAGACACCTACAGATCACCCTCAATGAGGTAACATGCCCATCTATTTGAGCATGTAGCAAGTCTAAGGATGACATACAAGGAAGTGCACATCAAGGCCATACAAAGTATTGTAGACCTAACCGCCATGATGAGGTAGTAGGATCAGTGATTAGCTAGGCTCTACACTACCTTAGCCAAGCAAGACTAGGTTATGATGTGGGTTGAGAGTACCATAGCGGCACCCTGTAGAGCCAACTATATGGCCTTGAGAGGTAGGAAGAAGCAATGAGTCCAACTGCTAATTCCCAGGTGTAGCAACTCCTAGAGGAGATGCAACGAGCCAGTGAGTGGGAGGCTTCACTGTAGGAGCATATGGCAAATCTATGGGAGGACGTAACCAAGCTCAAAGGAGAGATTAGAGGGTTGTGATCATAAAGCATGTATTTGTCATGGTCACATCAGTCACATTCATATGCATCAATCTAACATCCTCCTTCACCACCACTGCTGATGCTAGAGGGCTCAGGGAGCCATGCACCCAAGGGCTAGAGGCCCAGTTTTGCATGTGCAATTTTTTAGATCATATCATTTTTGATGTATAACATTGTGTTTATGTACATGTAGATACAAATATATAACTTGCCATATTTTGACATAGTGGTGTAATATATGTACAAGACATACATACATACATACATACATACATATATATATATATATATATATATATATATATATATATATATATATATATATGAGATTTTGATTGGTATCATGGTGTTATGCATAATTTTATTTCATATCTAATTATGTGATGGATTTATGCTTATAGATGTATGTTCAGATTAGATACTATCATGATCTAAATAAACACAAATTAGATTTATCATTAATTAAGTACAATGATGATTTAATTTCCTAACCAAAAGACTTAACTAGATACAATGCATAGATACATTGCATAATAAAACACATGTATATATAATATCTATTTAAATAAATTAAACACATGTTCATATCATAACATAAATTGAGAGAATATGTGTTGATGAAGAGATTTCATAACACAACGAACTACAATCCTTGAAGGATGAGCTCCATGTGTATGCCACATAGGCACTATACATATTATCAACAAAGATATATTGCATTGGTTGGTTGTTTTGGAGGTGTTTTATCCATAGATGATAGTCCATAGGCTCCAAAACCATAAATAGAGGTGATTATGTAAGGACCTAACCAATTAGGGCTGAAATTCCCCTTTTGATCAAGTGGTGCATTTACATTCCTTTGATTCTCATAGAGAATGAGATCACCCACTTTGAATATTTGAGAAAGAACAAATAATGTTTAGAAATAGACTGTTGATAAGCTTGGAGATGTTGGAGGGACTATAATAGGTATTCATCGAGCAACTCAAGCTTATAGAAACATGATAAGCATGATAAGTGTCATCATCAATCAACCCTTTAAGGGAAACACACAATGATGGGATTTCCAACTATAAAGGCATGATAGCCTCAACACCATACACAAGGTTATACAAAATTGTACCATTATATATACAAAAAATCATGCAATAGGCCTACAAGGAGTACATTAATT
>VDFB02271358.1:713840293-714097614 GCA_007258455.2 Sequoia sempervirens | reverse complement strand
AAACTCTATAGAATGCAAATACTTATGCCCATGAGAAATACATTGATCACATGTCAAAGGTTAATTTGTTCCTTGCATGAGCTATATGAGGAGGTAATCAGAGTTTGGTTGTTGTTGATGCATTAACATGGTGCTTGAGCCTTGAAAAGATCTTAGGTGGTCACAAGTGCTTGTTGATGATTAATGGACTATGGTGCATCCAACAATAAACTCTTTTTAAGTTTCTATGTTATGTTAATTATGCTTTAATAGTTAAGAAATGATGTAACTTTTGTGAACAGACCTGAAGCTTGTTGCTTCCCATACAAATAGGGAAACCAAGGTATAATTTTGATCATCATATCATCATCATTTAAATCCATTAGAATAGATACTATACCATCTCATCAGCTTATTCATATCAAAATAACTCATGTTATGTATGTTTATATTTTAAGCAATATAATGGACTAGATACATTATAACTCGTAATCCATTTTCAGTGTTCAATCGCCATGTTGATTTTCATTCTTATTTATTACTTTGTTATCTCCAAAGTGGTCTTTTCAAGTTGTTTAAATCTGCAAGATTTATCAGGGCACATTTGCTGTTACTGTGTGGATGCTTTGATTGGTTTTTGGTTAGGTGTGAATTAAAGTCCTTTCAAATAATTTACTTTAATTGATTCGTATTAAGGATTAAAGTCCTTTTAGAGATTGGCACCCTCTTATGGTCTAAAAACCTGCATTTTTGAGACCCAACAGATTGCAAATAACTCTAAAAATTTAGAATTCTATGAAACAGTGTATATATTCTTGTATTTGTATATTCTATGAAACATTCCTTATTTTCTATGAAACAGTTTATATATTCTTGTACTTGTAAATATTCTTTTACTATTATGTCTATTAAAGAAAACAAAGTTTGAATATTGTTTAAGGAAAAATCTTACAGTGTTTACATTTTCAGTTTACTAGTTTCAAATCTTCATTTTCTATGTATATAAAATTGTATGTGCTCTTTATCTCTAATGACATAAAACCATAATGTCATCATAATTAGGGTTTCAATTTCAACACCATCATTGTCCACAATTTTTCATATCCCATTCACTTTTAAGTGCAATCATCCAAATTTTATTTTTATTTCTTGTCCCAATTAATCTTGATTCCTTTCAGTGCAACATAGTAGGTTGAATGTTAAATTTCAAATATCTTCTTTGCATTTTTTTGTAAATATTATTTTCTTAGTGCATCATTATGTAACCAAAATTTCACTTCTGAGATATACAGTAAAAATAAATGAAAGAACATGTTTTATTTATCAAGGGAAATGTATGGTGAGTAAACTATGTCTTTTAGATAAGTGTGCAAGATAAATAAGACAATTGATTGAATCTAATTTTCTATTGTACAATTTTTTTTATGTGCTTTTTAATTTTTGCATCTAGATTACCTTTAGAAAGAGACTACTTATCTTTTCTTAAATGAATCCTTTACATTTGATATCTACGAAAGGAATTTACTGCTTGATAACAGGTTCATGAACTTCATACAAATTAAGTTTGGTTTAAAAGGCCATCCTTGCAAATGTTGTTTGGTCTAGAATTATAATGGAATTTTTTTTTTCTAGGAGAATAAATCAAGTTTTCAATTGTCCAAGTACAACATAATATTACTGAAGTATTTCAAAGTTTAGGCCATAAGAATCATCCTTTTTAAACATGGATTTCAAATAATTCTGAAAATTTAGAAGTCTTGGTCATTAACATTATTGTTTGCTACAAAATGTCATCCAGTGTATCATTGTCAATGTTCATATGTTCTTTCAAGTATTTAATATTATCATCATCCTCATCTTGACCTACATCATCTTCATCAACATTGAAATTTGATTGTAGACCATCTATATTGTTACCAGATGTATTTGGATCATCATTTCTATACCATCCATATTGTTGTCTTCAATAACATCATCTAACTCTAGATTGTTGTCTTCTTGTGCCTGAACATAACCATCTTCAACATCATCATGGATGTCAATTTCTTAGATGCTCTCTAATCCCTCTCTCTCATTTTGTTGGACATCATTGTTTTGCTCAATGTCCACTAATGCATTGTCAAATACATGCCTTAATATTGGATCATAATGTATGACAAATATCCATTTTGGGTCCAAAATATCTTCATAGAAAAATACCTACACATGAACGATATACACATATTAGACTTACATTATAATAATTTTATTTATTAATAAACACATGTATATATTCAAAATAAGCTATGAATTAATAGATTAATGATCACTACCGCTTCTTGTTTGAGTTAAAGAAATACCTTCTCACAATGAATTGGTAGAACATAAGGCTCCTTATCCTTCAATAGGAACGATGAGGAATCTATAGAAAACAATCCACTATGGGTATCATGTCTTCGTGTCCTCTCAAATGCTTCATACCATCTACACTTAAAAATACAACATTTAAAAGAGCGGTAATCCAACTCAATAATTTCTTGTATTTTCCCAACATATTGTAGATTCCCTTCAATTATATTCTTATCTTTTGAGCTTGATCAACTAGATTGCTCGAAGTCAACCATGATGCCACAATCAAAGGATTGTCTCTTTACATCTTCACTTTCTACATGATAATCTTGACCATATGCCCACATTGCTGGATATTTCCTCGCTTATGAAAAACCAATTGTTTTAGTGAAAACTAATATAATGATGAATATTAAAATAGTTAAGACTGTCAAAACTATAAGGAAACAAAATTTTGTAAAATTCCAACTGTACCTTTCTTTCACATCCTCTAGACATGTTGATTTGATCTTCTATTATGTTTGAATCTGTACCTGCATCTTCTATTTGATTTTGAATTTGTTCAGTAACCCATTCTAGTGGGAAATATTTGCCCCATTACCCAAGCAGATGAGTGGGAAATGGAGTATTCCTTGGGTTCAATCTCTTAAACTATCTCCTTGCTTCTAACACTTCTCTCTTTTTATCATACAAATCAATCCATTTGTTCATAAAGTCTATGTGGTACATAATGAACTTTTCGAGTATAGAAATTTCATCTACACGTATTACATGTCAACATGTTTATTTCAAACTCCGAATGTCATGTTGTTAATTTCAAAAATAAATTACAGAGTAAATTAATGATTGCAAGAAAAACAACCACACTAATCATGAATTTACTTACTAATTTGTACTTCAACACCATTAGATTGTGGTTTTTCTCCATCAATAATATCTGATGCTCGTTCTTCATCGCAGATGCATGGGTCATCTTCAAAATCCTTACCAAGGAATTCACACAAGAAGAAAATGCTTCATTCAACACACACCCTTCAACCATGCAGCCCTCTGGATGTGCCTTTTATTGGACATATCTTTTAAGATTTTTCATATACCTCTCAAAGAAAAACATCCACCTTGTTGATACGACACCTAGAAATTTAATTTCATCGAATAAGTGTATAAGTAAATGGACTTGTAGGTCCATGAAACTTGTAGGGAGCTCCTTCTCAAATACACATACAATTTTTGCAATTTCCTTCTTCCACTTTGGCACTTCAGATTCATGGATCTCCTTGGAGGTCACCCACCTAATATAAGAATAGTAAATTAGTATGAACCTTTAATCATAAATTAAAATGCAATATAATATCTCTATGTCTCTCACATGAACATTTCATATAACCACATACCTTGTAAATGCTGACAATCGACTTATGGAATTCCTTAAGTCAACTATAAGATAGGAATCCCCCTTAATTTCCAATGGCGTGATATGCTATCAAACACATTTATGAAAAGGTCATTAGTAATTTTTTCTCACACAAAAAAATATCAAAATAAATTTGTGCTTAATCAATGTTACCAACAAATGTTAAATGTTGATATATAATACCTTCATTAAATTATGAAAAAAATGTGTTTTAAATCTTGTGATATGTCCATCAACTGTAAAAGATTTAGCCAATGATGACCCATAGCCATTAGGTTTCCTTATTGAACGGATGAAATTTTTTAGTTGGTCTAGCTCTTTTTAAAAAAAAATCCATGGAGCTTCTGCATATGTTTCATTTTCTCTATTTGGCCACAAATTTTTTTTGTCAAATTTGGTATGTGAAAGAGCAATATCTCTTCTCGAAGACAAGGTGTCCTCTTTTCTTGATATGTGTCAAAATATGGAATCTGAGACATTTTTGAAGATGTGCATAGGAACTAATAGGTGAGATATTAATAGATCCCTCCAGTAAGGGAGCTCATAAAATATGGATTTCCTTTTCATTCCTTTTGGCATATTGATTACAACTTGTTCTGGTTCTTCAATTGAATCACCCTGATCAAAAAAATCCTCCCAAGCTTTCAATTCATCTTCTTCATACTTCTTAAGCCAATCACCTAGACCCATAATCATGGGAGGGCCTCTATTTTTAACTTTTCCATCAAATTGATTCTTTAAGAAATTTCTAAACCCATAATCTAGTAGTAGAAAAACCCTATTGTTTGCGTAAATAAATTTATGTAGATCTTTTGAATACTATCCTTGAAATTGTTCTGCACATCTTGGACATGAAAATATCCCCTTTGTTTGAAGCCCTGCATTTCAATAAGTAATGTTAATAACATAAAAAAAATAGTATAAAACTAAGTATGAAAGTTGGGATGAAAATAAATTATGAATGTAAATACGTAAATATTTTATCTTACCAGAACAAACACCAAGTGGACTGGGAAATCATGAATAGTCCAACATAGCACACCATACAACATGAAGGACCTATTTGATGGAGGACGTGATATGTCATACATTCTTATGCCTTTCCATAGTGGTTGCATCTCATCAATAAAAGGTGCAAGATAAACATCCATGTTTTTAACTTGATGTTTTCTTGGAACAATGAGAGTCAACTTAAGGTGCTCCTTTCTAACAGTCTTCCATGGGGGAATATTGTATACTATCAATCTGACTAGCCAAACACTATAATTTGAGCTCAGGAAAGAGAATGGGTACACTCCATCAATTGCAAGACCAAACCTGATACTATGGGGTTCATCTTTGAATTTTGTTGGCCATTTTCCCTCTATGTGTTTCATTGCTTTAGAGTCGGCCAGAATTTGTATGAATCCATCTTTACTCCTATTCTTTGCATGCCAGTCCATCAATTGTGCTAGTGAATTGCAACAAAACATTCATTGAAGTCTAGGTATAATTGGCATGTGACATAAAAACTTCTTTGGAACTGTAGGACCTTGTAGATTTATAGGATATCTCTTCTCTTTGCATATAGGGCATTCTACCTTGTTTTCATATTCATCTCTATATAAAATGCAATCATTTTTACATGAATGAATTTCCTTATATTCAATCCCCAACTCAACCAACAATAGACATTCCTCTTTTCAAGTTGATGGCAACACATTCTCTTCAGGGAATATTCTAGTTTTTAGTGCCCTGTAAGATTGCCAAAGACTAAATCAATTGAATGTTTAACTTATGATGAACATGTTTGATATGTCAATCTATACTAGGACTATTTATATACAATATATGGTTTTAAAATCCCCTTAAAGAAATATAAATGAAGTTGATGAATGTTTACGAATTATGTACACCAATTGACAATGCAAAGTAAGAAACAAATTTCAAGTCACTTTAGTAGGGTAATGAATCCTTTGTCCGACCAACCAAATAGTGACTTAATTTCTAATAATATTAATGTGCATGCTAATTTTTAGGTTCTACTTGCACCTGATTTGAACATGGGTGTCTTTGATGTTGTTATCATCAACATTATGTGGTGGTAATTACCCCTGCTATCATTGTTACTGTCAACCATTTCATCATTATTGTCATAATTGTTTCCATCCCCAAGGAAACTTGTAAGAATTTCATTCAATCCTTCTTCATGCACTAAATTTTCACTATCATGTTCATCATCATTAAGGCTAGGTGGCATGTCATCAGTGTATGCGACTCTCCTCAACTCTTCAAATTTCTCAGGTGGTAGTGTTCTCTTCAATCTTGCTCTTGTCGCCCTGGTATGGTTTAAAGGATGGTTTGGATCATCTTGTCCAAATCTTAATAACCTAGTTGGTTCTTGGGTATTAGTATGTACTGTTTCATCAAAATCTTCTACCTATCAACAAACACAAGCATTATTTAATGTTTGGAAACAACTGGATAAATCATAAATGTATCAATTTCAAAGAAATATAATCAAATATGACTTAAAAAATAAAAATATAAATTGAATGAACATATATACCTACCTCTTCTTTAGTGCAATCATTTGTTGTGTTTGCAATATCCATTTTCATATCCTCTTCCACCCATTGTGGTCTATGTGATTTAACAATTTTAGGTTCACGTCCATGTACATGTCTTCTTCTTTTGCTAGTTGAATGCTTAGGCTCTACATTTGCTCCAATCTCCATCTAAAATAATCAACAACATGCATTAATTTATGTCGAGATTGGATAATACATTATAAATTTCAATAATACCATGAAAAAGGATGGACGTATCACAAAATTTCATCAGATAATTTTTTCCTAAGTTAAGTCAAAATTTGAGTATCTGATGTCTTGCTTCATCCGTTGTGTCCCCATTTGCTATGACACGATTTGTTGCCATGGCCTCGTCTCGCCTCTATAATGCACAACATAGTAAATAATGTTTAGTACACCAATTATATCATTTCAATGAGTATGCTATCCAACGCAAAACCTCACTTTAGTCATATATTTGACATATTGATATCTCCTCTATGTTGTAGCATTTGTGAATTCATAAAAACCTTCCTCGTTTGGTTGAGGTTGCTTTCTCTTCTTACCTCTATTGTATCTATAGATTTCGTTGTCTCATCTATTTCCACCCACTTTCCTCTCAGCGATTTAGTATTTTTATGCTGTCCATATCCTCTCTCCATGGCCTCCTCTATGAATAAAAATGTTGCCACAAAAACTTTCAGCGCACTACCGCCGGGAAAGAAGAAGCAACTTGTGAGACCACGGCAAAAAATTCTCTACCACACCAAGTTGATGAAGGAGCCATAGGACAATGATGGTCACTGCACTACTGCACACCAATTGTAGAAGACTTGTGGGAGTCACCACAACACCACTAGGAATAGAAGGAAGAATCGCGTGCCACCACATAAGCTTTCACCGCACTACCATCGAGAAGGAGGAAGCACCTTGTGCGACCACAGTAAAAACTTCTCTACCGCACCAAGCTGATGAAGGAGCCATATGACAGTGGTGGTCACAAAAACAAGGCAAGAGTTGGAATTATTTCCAACACTCTAGATCCTGCGATACACAACAATGAAAATAGTCACTATACAAAAATGATAGGCACCCAATTAGGCACACTTGGTGCAACCTTAGGTGTCCCAAATAGATTACATTAATGGCCAAAAGTTGGTGTTAACTAACACTGACTGAAGTGCCGACTACTGAATCAAAATTAAAAATTTAAAAATTTCCCATGTGAATTAAGAAATCAGACAACAAAAAAGGGAAAAATGCCGCATGAAGGAAGAAATCCGACAAAAAAGAAGGGAAAAATGTTGTGTGAAGGAAGAGAGCAAGGCACTACCAACAACTGATGAGAAATTCAATTTAGTTTGTGACACCATAGGTAAGGTTACAATTTTTTTTTTGTTGAATTCGTGATTGTTTATTGCTCTTTGTATTGCATTTGAATTCGTGATTGTTTATTGGTTTTTGGCCTCTAAATTGTCCCATCATTATAAATTGTAAAACCTTTGTGAAACCAACAAAAATTTTTGCCCTACCTATTTGAGCTTTGGCTCAAAATATTATAGCACAAAGCTAGGATGCCTCTGTATTCTTTCCCTAACCTGGGTATAAAGGAAATAGTGAACTATTTCGAAAGTCTGGGAATTGGGTCGGTCACTGATGAGCAACTTTTGAAAATAAACGCAAAAACCACTTGGTTTTTCCCAGTCGCGCCATAGTCACCAATGCCATGAATTTTTTTTTCAAGATTACATTATGAAAGAGTTTTCATGATAAGGTTATCAACACTAAGCAAACTCAGGGAACACATTTTCCCTAAGTTGTCAACACTAAGCAAACCCAGTGAACATGTCACTACTGAAAATAAATGCACAACCGCTTGGTTTTGCCTAGTCACGCCATAGTCACCGATGCCATGACAAATTCATGCAAGATTGCATTATGAGAGAGTTTTCATGATAAGGTTACCAACACTAAGCAAAGCCAACGAACATATTTTCCCTAGATTATCAATAATAAGCAAACCTAACGAACATATTTTCCCACAAAACAAAACTTTCATACCACAAACTGGATGAAAAATTTCATACCTGATAGTGTCTACTTCATTTTCCTCCATAGACTGGACAAAAATAATTTTCCCTAGGTTGCCTCAAAATGTCAAGCAATAGAAGGAAGCGAGCATTGTCAACAAACTCTAGCCACAATGAGGTAATTCATTTTCAATTTATAGATTTGTAAATGTTTCCATTGTTTCTTTGAATTTTACTTTTTAGTTTTTTATTTCAAAATTTAAAAGAAGATATATATATATATATAGGGACATGAGACTGACAAAGATAAAGAGGAATTAATGACTAAGGTGACTTTGTATATATAATTAGATTTTTTCTTTTTATGACTACAAAATGCACTTGCATTTTAAAACCACAAATTGTGCTCCAATTATGGCTTGGTATTTACCAACCCATAATGTGATTACGTCATGTCATTTCCAATATAATGCAAGTGTGTTAAAGAGAAGATTGACCATTTTCCCATATTGTTGTATACCATTTCCTTGCAATCACCCACTATGTTAGAGTAGTAGTTTAATTATGGATTGATAATGACTCGGTAACTTGATGATTTTTGGACTATTTACATCTTCTAGATTTCAATTTTACTATTTGCAATAGATATAGATGGAATTTAGTATAAATTTATCTATATAATGATGAAGCATTATGGATATGATTAAATTATATACATTATATGATTGCGTGTTATTGTGTTCTAGATAGATAATTTACACTTTGTAATTGGTTTTAAAGTATCTTGATAATGTGGCTAATTATGTTATGACTATGGTGTGTTTATGACTTAATGGTAGATGCTACTTTGACTATTATCCTTAGATATATTGATGCTTGAATACAAGTGTGAAAGTTAACATTCCATGACTAGTGGAAATTGGTGAAGGTTCTTAAGAAATTCCTGTTTTGATTTCCCTATATACCTAAGCCTACCTTATGAAAGGGTTAATATCTTATTGTATAAACATACATATGTAAATTTATGTTGATTATTCTGTGAACTTATTTTGAATATTTTATTAAGATTTGGTTAGGCTCCTCTAAGTGTTTTTTAGATTTGAACTTAAGTGGAAAATTTATAGGCCTTTTATTTTTTATTTTCTTTATTATATATGTAAAATTAAACCTCTACTGTGATAAAACATTAGTTGGGTTCATCATGTTGGAATGCATATTATGTGTTTTAGAAGTGTCTAGACCCTTGAAAAATAACTTAGAAGTGATCTGGCATTAGGTAGAGTTGACATTATAGATTGGTGCCTGGAGTGAAAGTGCATCGAGGTTCTTATAGAGCAGTTGGGTAGGGCTTGATAGGATGGGGCTCAGGGTGATCAGGTGCAGGGTCCAAGATAGGTTCCAGGTCCCCCTCCACCACCTAGGGATGGAGGTGCTTAGTTAGCGGCAGCGATAGCATGACAACACCCCTTGGAGGCACAAATTGCCACAACGATAGCAGAGAGAGATACTGCTCAACAGGAGAAAGATGGTTTCAAAGCAGAGTGAGAAACAAAGATTGGTTGTCGTCTTGTGGTTGAGACAAAATTACAGGGTGTTACTATTGATAGTGATAGTTTGAGGGTAGAGTGTGACAGTATACAAGTTGAGTGAGATTGGATGTTACAGATGTCAACATACTATTAGACCTTGTATGATGCTATTGTTCCTAGGGCTGATTGGCATCCATAGTTTGGAGAGCCTAGTGTTAGAGGAGGTGGAGGTGGTGTTGAGTTTGGTGGGTAGTTTTCCAGATAGCCAGATCTAGATGGTGGTTCACAGCTTGGTCTATAAAGTTCTTTGCTTCTTGCTGGGTAGTGTTATATTTGTACTTGATCTTTATGTTGTTTATTTCTTAGAGACATATTGCAAGTTACATGATTTTTGAATATATATTCATTGGCCTAGTTGAGGCCTTGTATATATATGTATTATTTTGTATTATCTTATCACACTTGTTTCAATGATGATGATATATATGAGATATTCCTTCTTCGATTAAACTTTATTATGTGTTATGTGATGATCATGGATGACTATGTATGATGATGTATGTTTATGTATGTTTTTGTACATTTTCTGATGTATACATATGGTGTGGATGAATGGATCATATTTTATATCATATGATGTTTTATTATATATATGATGATGTTGATATATGATGGATGTATGCCTTATACATGATACACAATGTTTTCATTGTTTTATTATCACTATGATATGTATTGATGACATTGTGGATGCATGGTGGATATGGTACTAATGATATTGCTATGCATGATGTATGTTAGAAGAAATTTTTGATGATGGATAGAAATTTGATGTTGTTAGTAGTTGATGATGTTGCTTTCACTTTGCTTGGAGGCTTCACAGTTTTGAACAACGATGCACCAAGGTATTAATGACTAAGGTGACTTTGTATCTATTGCATTGACTTTGACTCTACAAATGAAGAGTATTCTTGTTCATACCAGACATAGGGAAACTTTGTTTAAAGTATATAGTTGGGCTGTGTTAATTTTTTTTTGGATTAGTCACATAGAGAGGTATAGAACACCTAACATGCAATTGCTTCACAAATTGTTTCAACACAAATTTCATACACACAATAAAGAAAGTATTTGCCATGGTAGTATTATAAAAATATCTTATAAACATCAAATCGAAATGATTCTCAATTTGCCCCATTCCTTCTCTAAATCCTTATGGACATCCTTGAGAGATCTTGGGAATGAGTCAATAAAATAAATCATAAAGATAAGACTTTAAAAAGATAAAAACAAAGTTGCAGTATCACTTGCCATATCTATTTTAGGCTTTAGGACTATTATATGTTTTTGATCATGTCTATCATAGGAACGGATCTGTTAAGGCATATCTTAGGATGTTGGTGAATTATCGAAAAGATATGTAGTTGATACTTCATCTTTGTTTTAGTCTATTTAGTAATCAAAGTTGTATGATTTGTTTACTTGAAAGTTCTAGCTTTTGATGTTTTCTCTATTTGTTTGTTTCATCAAAGGGTGGATGTGACAATTTGTTTATTACAGGTGAAAATTTTATTGTAGATTGTGATGATGGAGTGGGTCCTTTTGATTTTTTGATTTATGATGTTATTTTTGTTGCTGTCAGGGGACTAACTTAGGGCCTCAGGGGCTCATCAAAGATATGCCTTGCCTACATTGTACACATAGAGAATCGTAGTTCACTTGGTTTGATAGGAACATGTTTTTGGTCTTTTTTGTTTTATGAATGTTTTTGGATTTTGTATTTTTTGACTAAGTTGAAATAAAGAATGATAGAAACCTGAGGGGACTGACCTAAGGCCTTAGGGGCTGGTAAGCCTTGCTTACATTGTACACACAAAGACCATGTAGTTCGACCATTTGATTCAAGGCATAAACATGTTTTTGGGTTCAAACAACATTATTAACTTGGATTGATATTCCACTTCTATGTCTAGAGGACATGTTGCGGGAAATCTACTTGAAATAGCTGTGGGGTTCAAGCAAATGTTGATATCTTAAAATATTGAGTGAAGGAATAATCCAATGATGTTGTCTTGTTTTTGATGTTTTTCAAATGTTTTTAATTTTTGTTGTTTTTGTAGATGTTTTTGATTTTTGATTTTTTTTTGGATGTTTTTTTTTTGTTGTTTTTATAGTTTTTTTGATTTTTTGTTGTTTTGACCATGATAGGATGCTGAAAGATCTAATCCATGAATAGCTTTAGAAAATTTCCCCTAGTTGGAGACAAGACTATTTTCCTAAATTAGTAACAAGCCATGGTTGGATATATCTTTTATTATGGAATGAATGGGTGGATGTTGTGTAAAAGTACAGTTAGATAATGATGCAATTCTTATTCAAACATAGTGCTACAAACTATTTTTCTTTCTAGTTAATTTTTTTTTGTATTTTTCTAATTTTTACCCTCTTGTTTGGGGTGTAAGATATTGAAAACTTGGATTGATATTTCACTTTGTTTTTCTAGAGGATATATTAAAGAAAAGTTTGCTTGAACTAGTTTTGGGGTTTAAGCAACTGTTGATATCTTAAAATTTTTGAGTGAAGGAAAAATCAACATTGTTGGTATCTTTGAAGGTTACCTTGGTAGTACGTTGGTGGTACACCTTGTTGTTGGGATGAATTGTTTTGAAGGTTACCCTGGTAGTGTGTTGGTGGTACACCTTTCTATTGGGATGAATTGTTTTGAAGGTTACCCTAGTAGTGCGTTGGTGGTATACCTTGTTGTCAGGATGAACTATTTCAAAGATTACCTTGATAGTGCATTGGTGGTATACCTTGTTGTTGGGGCTAACTATTTCGAAGGTTACCTTGATAGTGCGTTGGTGGTATACCTTGTTGTTGGGACAAACTATTTTGAAGCTTACCTTGATAATGCATTGGTGGTACACGTTGTTGGGAAAAATTCCTACATCACAACGTGAGCTAGAAGACATAGATCAAGATTTATTCTGAAGTAAGATGTAAGTACTTGCCCCTAGCATCTAGTAATGTAGGTAATGGGTTATCTTGTGATAGGATAACATGTTTGGATAGAGTATAACCCTTTGGAAAATGCCTCATGGATCAAATAGTGTTGGATACAATAGGATCAATGATAGTGACCCATGTCAAAATTTTTTCCATAAGCAAGTGTAAAGTGTACACCATACATGTGTCAAGATCAAGATACAATGGATTTGGTTTTAAAATGGATTGGATTTATTATGGATTAGCTGAGATGCTTCCACCTGAAATGGTGCACATAGATGCTCGATTCTAAACATGACACTTGTTTTCTAGGTTTTCATCATGGTACTTATCCAAAGTGCCACAAAGTGGTTTTCACTGGAGGATGATTTTTCTCTTAACTATTTTCTTAATTTTTTTGTTTTTTTTGTTTTTTTTTAATGTCACACAAGATGCATGTTTACGAGGTTTTCATCATGGTGACAATTTTTTGCTCATATTGAACCACTTGGTGGTGTTGATGTAGATATTTCTAGTGCTAATATGGGTGTTGTTGCTTTCATGACGTGCCAACAATATCCTACCTTGAGGAGTTTTTTTGCTAGGATACAAGTGCTTGAATGTAACTCTTGATAATTCTTGTCTTCTTTGTTGATACTGGAGTTAGGCTTACCTTGATCCACACATCACAATAAAGTGCCCTTAGAATCCTTATGATAAAGAGTTGCTCCCAACACATGGTCAATGCAAGGGTTTGATATCATGGATGGTAAAATGCGTTGAGGGATATGATATTTATATGGATTGGTTGATAGTTTGGAACCTTTTATTTTCCAAACTTGGGATGATGAGCAACAATGGGTGGATATGAAGATTCGATTGGGACCAATATCTTGATATGTTTTGTAGGTCACTCTTGAAGCTTTCTTTTGTATTGATGGACTTTTTTGATGGATGAAATTACCTTTTTGATTTTTCCCCATAGTTAATTAGACTAATGGAGTTTGATAGGGATGATTTTCTTGCTGTTTATTTTGTATCCATTTGAACTTTTCTTGTCCATTTTGTTTTGTTGATTCTTTTGCTTCAATGACTTGTTTCGTTATTGGGTATAGCTTTTTCTCTTGTTGTTGGTCCTAATAAGAGGGTTGAAATATGCGTGGACGATGATTCATGATATGGCTAGTTGTAGTGTTGGTAGTAATCTTATCATGAGGACTCTTCATGCTCTTTATGTTGATTCTTGCATTAGATAAAGTTTCCCCCAATGTTATAGAGGTATCACTGATATGTTTAGATCCCTTAATTATTGAATAACCAAGACCTTGATGCTTAGGATTTTCAATAATCTGTATTGGTTCTAGGATACCCTATTCATGTTTTCCCAATAACTAGTAGAATTTGGAAAATGAATGACTAGGTGACTAAAATTTTTAGTCACAACAACTAAAAATGACTAAATTCTACTCTTTTTTGCAACTCAGCTATGACTAAATTGGTTGTTGAATAAAAAATTATTTAGTCACAAAAATAAAATAGTTAGTCATGAAATACAAATTAGACAAAAAAATTTAAAAAATAATTTGGCCAATTATTGACACGATGTATTGGCATGATTATTACGTTCTTGCAAACCTCACTTCATTCGTTCATTATAGACCTTGCTTCATTCGTTAGCTTGGTACTGAGGCATTTTGATAAGTTATAGCATCTACTTGCATGGGTGATAAATATTTGGAGAGGACCTGGAGACTTTTTAAAAGGTGAGCAAGGAATTTAGAGTTTTCTACAATGATTTTAAATTCGTTGAGGCCCTTTGTAGCAAATTCAAATTTGGGGATGCCTTTTTTAGCAAATTCGGAGGTAATTCAAAATCCTCATTACATTAAACACAAGTTTGAAATGCTCATTACAATCTACTGCTCTTAATAATGTTATTTTACAATCTTTCCATTGTTTTGATTCATAGTGTGTTCGAGATAAATATAATAAAATTTGGGTGCTAGTGCCAAAATAGAATTTCCTCAAACAATTTTGATACATTTTCACTGTAAGTGCAAACCGTCCTTGTGCAAAGTAAACATGTCCTAGATTTACCCACACATTAGGCATCTGAACAAAGATGTTTCTTGCAACAACTTCTTGTATCTATGTAAATATTTCCTTTGCAATGTAAAATTGACCCCTTTTAGCTAGCACAATGGCTTCCCCATTTGCAACATAAACATTTCTTGGTCTCTATGCCAACCCTTTACAATAGCTGCCCCATTTGCAGTATAAATATTTTCACTGCAAGCATAAAATTTCCTTGTGCAAAGTAAACATGTGCTAGATTTACCCACACATTAGGCATCTGAACAAAGATGTTTCCTACATCAACTTCTTGTACCTGTGTAAAAGTTTCCTTTGCAATATCAATTGAACCCTTTTAGCTAGCACAATGGTTGCCGCATTTGTAGCATAAACATTTCCCAGTCTTTGTGCCAACACTTAAGTGGCCCCTTTTATGAAATTAAGATCCTCTTGAGTTATTATTAAACTCCTATTTTCCAAGAGAAAAATCCCCAAGGCCCATGGGAAATGAATGATGATCATTTGAGTTTCAACTTGGTTTCATTTCAAAAAGGAATATTATATTGTACAAGATTTATTTAACATCAGAATAATTGAATCCACCTATTTGGGATTGTAAAATAAAAATAGATTAATTAATCTATTTTCAATTATAAGTTTATTTAATCTATCTAATCTAATAGTAAGATAAAGCATAATACATTGAAGGACATAGAAAATATTCTAAAATAAAGACTAAAATAGGTTCCCCATAAAAAATAAGAAAGAGGAAAAATGAAAAGATAACATACAAATGATTCATTTGATGTTTTTGATAAGATTTCATTTAACTATGTCAAATGGATTTGGAAGGGACAAAGCATATTTGATTGACTAAAATTTTGAGGTAGCTTATTCATCATCATTGTATGCATCATCTTCTCTTGGAATCTACCACATTAAATTAAGGAAAAGTTAGGTTTATTTAGCTTAAAAGGTCCCAAGACCTAGTGTGAATGTGTAAAACACATTACAACACTAGATCAAGAAAACATTAAGTTCATTTTGAGATTAATTATTCCAAAGTTAAGTGTGGAAATGTATGCGGCAATATTTTTTGACTCTACAACTGCTAAGATCTCCCACAATATGTATGATAGATTTCTTGACAAACACAATAGGCTAATTGACAAGTATAATAAGATGAGAGCCACTACAACTCAAGAAAGCCAAGCACAAAGGACTCTACCACCCCCAAACTCCCCTTCTAAATAATCTCCCCAAGACAAGGATAAATTTTGTTTGAGAATTAAGGAATTGAAGGAGGAGATACATTCATCCAATGAAAATGAATCAAAGGTTAAGGCTAAGACAACCTAAATTGCTAAGGATATGATTGATGAGATTCTGTAGCATAGAATTTCTCAAATGTAGCTCAAAATAGATAATGTGTGGGATGTATACAAGAATATACATAAGGCTCACTAGAAGCATCTCAAGCTACAAGAATCTTTTCAAAATACCTAAAGTGGAGTACTAGATCTAATTCTCTCAAAAAAATGATGCCCAACATGAAGGATGATCTCGAGGCACGAACTCACTGTCCTAAATTAATCAAATCAATTGGATTAATTGGTGAAATAATAGGATTTCATGGTAAGCTGGGCGTGTAGTTGCAGAGAAAAATAAAAATATTCAAAGAAATGGAGACTGGTGTACCTAAAATTTTGAATTAAGATGAAACTGTGAAGGATTTTGACACTTGGAAAACAAAATTTGGAGACCTCCTTGATCATTTCTCTTAGATTATATATGTTTTTGCAAAACCTAGTATGATAATTATAAATGGTTAAATTGATGAGTTGTTTAAGATTGAAGTGAATATGGATGCATTTTTCAAGGAAGCCAGAACAATAGTTGATGCAAGATATGAGACACATGATGCCAAAGTTTAGAAGCTATTAGATACTGTATGGCCCAGTGAGGAGGATTGCAATGCATGGCTTGAAAATTTTATAGATTACGCCTTTGATATATCAATGTTCAAATATTTTTCTCTCCTCTGTTCAAATGTGTTGGTACCATTTGGTTGACATGGACTTTCTCCTTTATTTTCTCATTTTTTTATATTTTATGTCATTTTTGTATTGGAGCACATGGAGTTGATGAAAAAGAATCTTCAAGCTTGTTACTTTCCCAAATTAATCTTTTAGTGCCTTTTGGAAGGTAGGAGCATCTTCAACAACACAAGAATGATTAATTTTTGAATGTACAACTATCTCTTCCAACATGTTGTTTCTAAAGAATGTAGATAATCTTCTTCAACAAACTAATGAAGATGGTTTCTTCTTCAACATTTCCCTTATGGACAGTTTTGGCCCCTTTTTGAAAATGTAACTGAAATTCAAATGTAAATGTGACAAGTGTCCATTATCCTATGGCTTTTTTTTCTCCCTTGTTTTTATAAAAGGGAATTTAGGGCTAATTTTATGGGGGGTTGCTTGGTCAATCTTATAGAAATTTTGTAACCAGGTCTAGATAATAGAAGCATGAGTTTGTTTAAAGGTTTTAAAAGTTTTAATTCTTGTAATGGTGAATTTTGATAAAATCCGTCATATTTTGAAATATAAATGGTGTATATTCAAGGCCAATGTTCTCCATTGTATACTTTGCATAGATTATGAATAAAAATGAATCAAGTATCATTTATGTTCATCTTCATTATCTTTCCTCTAAATACTTGTTCATTGTTAATATGCTTGTTTAAATAATGATCTAAATCTATTTTAACTTGAATAAAGGTTTATGTGAATGTATGCATGGATAATTAAGTATTATTTTTTTAGTTAATGAGTTCAATGGTGTACGACACCATTGATAAGATTTGTTGTGATAGGTATAATGATGTTTGATGTTTTCAATTACATGGTTTAAGATTTTTTACCCTAGGATAAGGTAGTAGTCACCATAGGTCTATGTCTATGTCCGGCTGAAATTATACTATTTTCTTGTGCTTTAATATGATATCTTGATAAGGATCAAATAGATCCATAAAGTTTTCATCTATTAAGAAATTAAAGGAGAATTTATCTATTTAGTTTACAATGTATATGATAATTTGCACGAGTATCTGAAAATACATTGTAGGGATCACCCTCTCAAGTTTTTGCAGAGCCCAAAGTGTAGAGGGAAAGTCTAGCAAGATTTCACCCATTCCTTGGATAATCCCTCAAAGTTATTAACAATTGAATTTGGAACATTCATAGATAACTGGTGAGATAAGCTTGGTTCATTAAAAATAACCAACAGACTCTTGAAAACCTATTTCTCATGTGTCTACACTCCCAAATTCCTAAATATCACAGTTGGAAAGCTGCAAATAAATTGTGTATGCCAATTTTCATGAAATTGCAAGAATGATAATAACTTTGAAAACTTTGAAAAATTTGCAATTTTTTCTCTTTAAGAGATCTTCCACCTAAAATCTAGGATCACACATCAAGAGAAAAAAAGTTGTTTGTTAGGTGAATGGGGGTTTGCCTTGGTCAAACCCCATTTTGTTAATTAAAGCTTGTAATGAAATGAAATAACATGAAGGATTGATGAATGAAAAAATGCAATTTCACAACTCACCAAACCCTTGTTTGAACCTTGGAATATGGATCTACAACTTGCATGAAATAACTTCAAATCTTGATCATGAAACTTGATTTGAAACAATTCCTTTGAATGCTTGAATGGATCTTGAACACTACATCAACATATTAGTTCAAATAACATGCATGATGCAAGAAGACTTTGACATGATAATGGAATCTTGAATGCTGCAATGATTCTTCAATAATTCTCCCCTTGAATTCTTTGAAATACCCTTGATCTAACTTTCCCATAAAATTTATAGGATGCTCAAGAAGTCTTATATTTTGCTAGGATGAAACATAGTGAAATGACCTCTTATTTATACATATTTTAACATTAATTCCCAAAATTAAAATAACACAAGTTGAAATATGAATACACATTTAAAATCATTGAAATACAACCAAAAACATATTTGAAATTTAGGTCCTATGTCTAAGTGAGGACCCATTCACCCTTTGATGAATGGGTCCTATGTCACTCACCTTGGACACACATTCTCCAATGTTAAGTGTTATGATATATAATTAAAGAATGTTAGGTTTTATCCTTCGGAAATTGTATTTAATTAGGCTTGGATTTGAACTAAAGGGACCAATTAAGGAATAATTAACCTTAATTAATTAATGAAGCCCTAGATAAGAGTGAAAGTGTAAAGGTACACCTTACAACACCATGAATACAACACAATTAAGTCTATTTTATTTAATAAGGCCCTAAAATTAATGTGAATATGTATAAAACATAAATTATAACACTAAATTAACAAATAATTTAGTCCTTTTATTTAATACTATTTCCCAAATTAAGTGTGGAAAAGGGATACTTTTTCCTACACTACATTTAACCCCCACTTTAGTGAGAGTATGACCCCATGTCAAACTCACACTAAAGTAGACATTCAAGACACTTTTGTATGCAACAATGACAAATATACTCAATCATACACTATCAAAGCTAGGAGAAGAAGAGGGTTGATCAAGCTATGAATATCCCAATGTGATGTGGACCACGACTATTTTTCTAGGAAAGGGGTAGGATCAAGCTTCAACTATCCCAATGTGATGTGGAACATGGCTATTTGTCCTTGTTCACAAGAAGAACTTGATGCCCATTATGCAAATGAAATGTATGCTCACACAAGCTAATGGAACCTCATGCCATCCATTAGGTGATGCCCCAAGTAAGTGGCAAATGAGTGAATATTATTAAGCTCCCATACCATATCAAAGCTATCCTCCTGAAAAATTCAATAAGGTGCCACACACATTTTGGTTTCATGCTTCATAAGGCTTAACAAGTTGCATTATGCTAAGGACCTATGAACATGGGAAAGGCTGCACTAGAATGAAAGGTGCATTATTCTTGGTGGCCTTGATTTTAGGGGTTCAAGCTTTACAAGGTTAACAAGTTGCATTATGTTAAATACTTATGAACAATAATACTAGTATAGGTTTGTTCAAAGGGATCTTTCTTCATGTAATGTCTTCTTAGGGATCATTGTGCCTAATGTCTCCAATAGAGGACAAGTCTAGGATAAAATATTCACAGCTTATGGAATGCAACACGTAGCATCACCACTAAGAGGAAATTTGTATGCTAAGAAATATCATGCTCTCAGAGGACGTAAAACCGAATGACACCAATAAGAAAAGAACAAATCACAAGAAGTAAGAAAATCACACAAAGAATGTGGGGACACCAATGTATATCCTCACTTTAAAGGAATTACTAACACCATTTCTATGAGAAATAACATTAAAGTAGAAGAAGAAATTAGAGCTTACTCATAAAGCCCTATGTCGAGTCATATGTTTCCAAATGAAGTTGCATCAAGGTATGTGCATGATCACCATGGAAAAAATAGGCCCTGAAGTGGCAAGAAAATTAGAAAAATCATATTTAGGTAACTTGATGTAAAAATTTGAATAATTTATCTATATTATTTTAAAAATATGTAAGTATAGAAACCGTAGCAAATTGAATCTAGTTTCTAAACTACTAGGTTTATTTTTTTTAAAACAAAATCTATTTGGTGAAAACTTGAAATTTCAATGCAGTAGTACTTAAATTTCAAGGAAAAAATAAGAAGTAGATGTCTGTCTGACCACCTTAACCACAATAAAATGATAATATTTTTTTATAAGATTTTAGATATAAGTAGAGGACTCATGCCTAAATGTGATGCATATTTTTTTGTAATTTTTTTCTGAATAAATAATTAATTATAATTTTTTATTACAACTTTTAAAAAATATAAAAACTTGTACCTCTAACCACCTTAACTTGGTCAAGACTTTATGAAATTTAATTTATTTTTTAATCCTATAGTATACAAAGCATAGAATGTGACACATGTTTCAAATTCAAAAAATGTGATACCATTTGAAAGCTATAGATGTTTTTCAATCAGCCTATCAATTGGGACTTTATTCATAGTTCAAATAGAAAATGAATAATAATTATTTATTAAATTCAAAGTAAAGCATAATTTATATTGGTGGAAAGATAAGAATATCCTTTAAAAACCCTTTTCGTTACATTAATTTTGGGTAAAAAAAAGTCGTCAGCCAAATACCCTACAAATACCCATCATATCGCCACTTTTTGGCCCATCATGATCTTGCACATACCCATCATGAAAAGGGTAAAGGGTTGCCCCAAAAAAAATGTAAGGGATCTACATATTTGGGGCCAGCATATCTTTGCTACAATGTGGTTATAGAGCTCAGAAATGTCATCTCCCCAAATACTCACAGAACTGGAAGAATGACACATAGAGAATGAAAATAAAGAAAAATATTTTGGGTCAACATGGAAGAGAGCTAAATGTCTTGATGCCTTGTGTCATCCTTAAAAGGAAAACACAAGACAAATGAAAAGATTATAAATTTTTATGACATAGAGAAGAGTGTAAATACAAATAGAGGAATACATATAAAGATAGAGATACATCAAACAAAATACTACATGTGATTACATTACACCCATGCAATCACACAAAGAACATGGAAAAGAAAACAAAGAAAAATAATAGTAAGGAACATGCAAGTCAACCTATAGTAGGTCGTCCGCATCCCAATATTTTTTAGTATATGTAGAAGGTGGGAAACTAGCCAAAGGGACAACAACAAGTGTCAAACTAGGAAACACACCAAGCTCAATACTCTTTTTGGTAAAATATTCATTTAAGCTCATAGAAGAGGAAAAATTAGAGTTAGCTCGTTATGCACTTCCTCAGCAATCTTAGCAATTTCAGTATCATCATCCAGATTAATCACAATGGGAGGTATAATGGAAATTTCCATAGAAGTTTGTTGTTGTTTATGTTGCAGCAAGGGTGGAGAGGCATCATGTCTTGCAGGAGACAATTTTGTATTTTGATTTTCTATGTTCTTTTTCTTGTGACAAATGAGCAATATCATAATGTCTATGCCTATGCTCTCTAGCATTTCGATTTATTTTCATGTGGTTTTCAATTTTTGTTTGTGTAGGAGTAGGTTTATCAACCATATAGGTTTCTTTTCTTCTTTTAAGGGAGGGACAAAATGAACAATGGGAGGTTGTTCAACCACTTCCTCTTTAGCTTTGTAAACTTGTTTAACTTTAGGAGGCACAATGAAATTAGTTTGGTTATCTCGTGGTCTCTTATGTGAAATGGGTGAAGGATTTGTAATAGGCTACTATTGGATATTTGGAAGGGCTTCAGGTTAAATCACAGTCTTGTCAAGGATAGGTGGCTCAATCATAGGTTGAGGCATGTTTCTAAGGGATAAATTTTCTGCTATTCACTTTGCCTTAAACTTTTGATAGGATTTGAAAAGTAAGTCTTCAAGGGTCTAATAGGTTCAATAAGCTCAAGCCAAAATAAATCTAATGAGAATTTCACACAGGAAGACATGGGATTAAAGCCACTATGATGCATAGTAAATATGCCATTGCCAAAGGCCCAAAAATTTAAGAATTTATGCACAATCGACATATGATATTCATGGAGTGAATCCATGGATAGCCTAACTTCACATGAAATTGGTTCGCCGATGGGATGATGGTGAATGATACATATTTTTTGGTCCAACCTTTAGAGGGAGATTTATCGAGCCAATCACAAGGCACACAAAACCATTATGTATTTTGATCCATGCTTTTAGTCTTTCATATGTATCTTGATAGAGTTCATGCACAAATAAGAGTTCTTCAGTGATCAAGTTCTCTACCCAGACAAGATCAATTAATATCCCACTAGTAGGCTTGTCATTGATTCTTCTAGCTATGCAAAGAGGACTAGTGGGTGTATTTTTTAAGTATGTCTTGTTGTGATAAAGCAATATCAAGCAACATTTTAGTTGGACCCTTATGAGATTTAGCATCAATAAAGTTGGCCGAGGTATGTATATTATCACTCTCTTTATTTTTGAAGTTCTTGTTAAGGATGCAAGTGAGGCTACCAAAAATTTGTATTCCTTCTTCATTCTTAAGCATCTTTCTTATGTTAGCTAGCATAGGAACCACATCAGGACTCACAAGATTTTGCAATTGTTCTATTTCTTCATCTAACCTTCTTATGTTTTCTTACAAGATATGAGAAAAATAATGCACATTGCTTGTAGGAAGGGAAGTCATTGGAAATGAGGTATGTTGGCTATGATTCATAGAGGGTTGATCATCAACACTATTAGTATTTAAAGAGTTGAAAACCCAAGATCCATGATGAATGGTGTATCACGAGATGACATGAGTCTCAAATTATGTATCACAATAGTATTGCTAAGGGGACACCAAGTTGTAAATCTCATACAAGATTTCAAAAAATTAGTGTACACACACAAAATGGAAAGAGGGTAAAGTACAATGCAATGACCTAGAATGCAATATGTAAATGCAATTTTTTAGATCCTAAACAAGGTAATTTTTTGATTACACAATGCAAAAAATTGAAAATAATGTCTTGTAAATGCAATTTTGAAATAACACAATACACTAAATTTATCCATTAAGATAAATATGATCAATTTCACTTAACAAAAAGTTTGTAATCTGAAACAAAAAAGTGAAAACAACAAAATGAAATATAGGAACATATGATTTAATGCCTATAAATTAGGAAATGACCTTGATCAAGGACTCATTTTCCCTAGGGAAAATGGGTCCTAGGTTAGGGTTTTTAAAAAGTTTTTTATAGATTTCTGAGATGATTTCAGTGGTTTCCATATTCTAGTTAGAAACAAGAAGTTACAACTTGATTTTTCTATGAATTTAAAGTTGAATGCAAGTGTAAAATGTGATAAAATGACAACTAGGAGACCTGATTTGATGTGATTTTTTTTTTCAATTTTCAAATGCAAGTGAATGATGTAGTGCTATTAAATGGTGTGCAAAATGATTTATTTTTTGGTATATTTTAGATTTAAAAATGTAAAGATGCAATCCTAAAACCATTAAATGAAATGCAAAGTTAAATGCAAACTAGACACTCTAAATGAGACTCAATTCAATGTAAAGAAATGCAAATGAATGCAAAATATGAATCTAGGGTGAAAATGGAATCCAAAATCAGAAAATTATAATGATCAAACTTAGGTTCACCAAAATGAAACAAAGAAAAATAGGTTGGGTACAATGGAAATGGGGTAATGCAAGATAGGGTATGATTGACCTATTTCTCTAATTTCATTTAGGAATTAAGATTCAAGCATTGAAATGACTATCAACCAAAAGGTGAGTCAAATCAAGGTATGAATATGCAAATTTCCCTTTTATGCTAGGACATGGGTATGAGTTAAACAACACTTTGGGGAGATAGATTGAAAATGGAAAATCAACTCCAAATTATGATCTACGAAGTGCAACTAAGAGATTAAGCTCAATTCAAATGGAACCAAAAATAAAATTACAGATCTGAGAATGGGAAAGTGATGTGTACCAGTCACCAAAATTTATTTTTCAAAGAAAATTGAGGACTCAGTCACCCTATGGCGAATGGGTCCTAGTTAGGGCTCCTAAAAAACTATTTTTGGGTTTTGCTCTCTCGTGTCTATATTCCCAAATTCATGAATCTCAAAGTCAGAAAGCTGAAAATAAATTTTGAAGGTCAGTTTCTATGAAATTATAAGAATGGTGATAGCTTTTCAACAACTTTGACAACTTTGCAATTTTTTCTCTTCAAGATATCTTCCACTTAAAATATGCAATCACATGTCAAGAGAGAAAAATGTTGTTTGTTAGGTGAAAGGGGATTTTCCTTGGTCAAACCCCATTTTGGTAATTAAACCTTGTAATGAAATGAAATAGCACGAAGGAATGATGAATGAAGAAATGCACTGTCACAACTCGACAAACCCTTGTTTGAACCTTGGAATATGGATCTACAACTTGCATGAAATGGCTTCAAATATTGATCATGAAACTTGATTTGAAATAATTCCTTTGAATGCTTGAATGGATCTTGAACACTACATCAACATATTAGCTCAAATAACATGCATGGTGCAAGAAGACTTTGGCATGATAATGAAATCTTGAATGTTGCAATGAATGGGTATGTGTAGGATCATCATGGAAAAAACATGCCCTTAAGTGGCAAAAAATTTAGAAAAATTAGAGTTAGGTAACTTGACGTAAAAATTTGAACAAGTTATCTATATTATTTCAAAAATATGTAGTAAATTGAATGTAGTTTCTAAACTACTAGGTTTGTTTAAAAAAAAAAAAATCTATTTGGTGCAAATTTGAAATTTCAATATAGTAATACTTAAATTTTAGGGAAAAATTAAGAAATAGGTGTTTTTCTGACCACTCTAACCACAATAAAATGATAAATTTTTTAAAAATATTTTAGATATTAGTAGAGGACTCATGTCTTGAAGTGATGCATATTTTTTTGTAATTTTTTTCCAAGTAAATAATTAATTATGAATTTTTTATTACAACTTTTAAATAATATAAAAACTCGTATGTTTTACCACCTTAACTTGGTAAAAAATTCATGAAACTCATTTAAAAAAAAAAATAGTATAGTATGTGAAGCATAGAATGTGACACATTTTCCAGATTTAAAAAATGTGATACAGTTTGAAAGCTATAGATGTTTTTCAATCAACATATCAATCAGGACTTTAGTCGTAATTCAAATAGAAAATGAATAATAATAATTTATTAAATTCAAAGTAAAACATAATTTCTATTGGTAGAAAGCTGACAATTTCCTTTAAAAACCTTTTTTGTTTCATCAATTTTGGGTAAAAAAATTCATAAGCCACATACCCTACACATACCCATAATATCACCACTTTGTGGCCCATCATGATCTTGCACACACCAGAATCTTCAATAATTTTTCCCTTGAATGCCTTGAAATGATCTTGATCACACTTTCTCACAAAATTGCTATGATGCTTGAAGTCTTAGATTTTGCTACGATGAAACATATTGAAATATCCTCTTATTTATACATATGTTAATATTATTTCCCAAAATTAAAATAACATAAGCTGACATGTGAATACACATTTGAAATCATTGAAATACTACCAAAAACATATTTGAAATTTAGGTCTCATGTCTAAGTGAGGACTCCTAGGTCACTCACCTAGGACACACATTCTCCAATGTTAAGTGTTATGATATAGAATTAATGAATTTTGGGTTTTATCCTTTGGAAATTGTATTTAATTAGGCTTTGATTTGAACTAAAGGGTCCAATTAAGGCATAATTAACCTCAATTAATTAATGAAGCCCTAGATAAGTGTGAAAGTGTAAAAGTACACCTTACAACACCATAAATAAGGCACAATTATGTCCATTTTATTTAATAAGGCCCTAAAATTAATGTGAATATGTAAAACACATATTACAACACTAAATTAAGGCATAATTTAGTCCTTTTATTTAATATTATTTCTCAAATTAAGTGTGGAAAAGGGATACTTTTTCCTACACTACACATGGTAACCCTTGTATTGATACTTCATTTCTTTTGAATCTTTTGGAGGCATATGTTTAGAAATTACCAATTTCATGTACTACCATTTTCATACTAAGAAGAAAAAACTTGCAAGACAAATCATGTAAGACCATATCAACTTCATTTCAAAAATTATAACTTATCAAGTAGGAGTTATGTAAAAGTATTAGGGATCAACCTTCGAGCTTAGCCCTTACTCTTTATTATTAGTATATGTACTTAAAACATTGGATTCTTTTGATTTTACCATCTTCGAGTATCAAGGATCGAGGATCCCTCATACCTGCTACTCATAAAATGAATTTCCTTTGCTAAGTTTCAAAGCCTCTCGGGTATCAGACAATAGAGATATCATTTAACTTTCTCTTATCAATAAAATCTCTTTGAGGACATGTTTCATCACTTGATTAGGTGTCAGAAATCAGAGGTCCCCTTTACCCTTTACCTTATTGGAAATGGTATCATTTAAGTGGTATTTCCAACATGTGAAGTTTGAAAGGACTTCGAGGATAGTAGTCCAGTCTTCTGATTTACTCCTTGCCACCAAAATTATGACTATTAATCAACATCATTTTTATATTTATACCTTAGATTTTGAACAAAAAATATGCCTTTATTCTTATAACCGTCAAAAGTGAACACTCATTCTTGAATGCCAGGAGTTAGGGATAACCCTTACCCTTTTCACCTCTATAAGCAATGAGTAAGAGGTATTGTCAATACCCAATGTTCAAAAGGTTTTGCAAAGGATTTTTTTTGGATAAGTGTTATATTAAGTATAATCGGGGGTCGTGGGTCCATTGTACCCTTTACCCCTTGTGAATGTTCTAAGGTATGAGATAAAGAAAACTTGCAAAGTATGAAACTAAAGTACTTTAATTCCAAGGTGTTAAGGCCTAAACCTAACTTGAAACCAACGGAGATCACAAGTCGAACATTCCCCAAGGAAATTTTGAAAGTCTTATTGTTGCAAGTATGAGCTAGTTGGGTGGTGTTGTCATTGATGTCAACATAGCCCAGTATGTTGCAAATTGTACATGCATAGCTGAGATGCTATTGAGATGTTGTGAGTACATGGAACTATCTCTATGACATTACAGATGTGTTGGTTTGATGAGTTTCCAGGTGCTTAATTGAGAAAATTAATAAAGAAGTGAAGACAATGATGAAAGCATTCAAAATGTGCTCGGTACGTGCTTTGCATTTATCCTGTGTTGATCCTATGCTTGTGTGGATTTGAAGGAATGATAATGGTGATATTTGCTAAGTTTTAGTTTCTAGCTTGATGGTACATGAAATTTACGTTCACTGGTTTGTGAACTGTTTTGATAGAGCTAGTCTTCTATGGACTAGGAGAAGTATTTTTGCTCTGCAGTCCTCTGCTGTTTTGTTTTAGATCTTGTAGATTTGGAATATGTCTTGTGAAGGCCTTTTATATGCTCTAGAAAAGAGGTTTGGATTTTGATGATCCAGAAGTCATGTTTCAGTACTTTAGTGTGTGTTTACACAATCTAGATGGACTGGTGAAAGGTGTTCAGTGATTGAAGCTTGTTGCTTTGCTACAAATATATTTGGAAGATTTTGAGATGTATTCTCATGATTAAGGAAGCGTGTTGTGGTGTCTGTGTGTCATCTTCTTCTTGGGAAGCATGTACATCAATTTTCTTTTGTATTTTCATTAGGTTTGGCCAACTTGGTGTTTACACTTCATTCGAATAATAAAATTAAATTAAGAAAGTGTGTGGTTGATTCAAGATATTATTTTTGATCTTGAATTTTTTTTATTGGTCCACTCTCATTCCTTTCCACCGCAGGAATGTTGAGTTTCCAACCTATTTTGAATTTATGAAATGAAGCAATTGTGGTTGACCTTGGAGAATGTTTCTAAGGTTAAGGATGGTATAAAAACAAGACAAATTGTGAAGAGTTGTATGATAGTGTGATTCAAAGTGATGACAATGTGCCTCAAATCATAAGAGAAGAAGTGTGTGTGTGAGAGTGAGTTGTGATAGTAGTTCTCCAGTGTGTTGAAGGTAGTGTGCTAAAGGTTTCTGCAATCTTGCAAATGTGTGTTAATTGTTGTGATGGATCTTTTGTTCTCTCTTGTATCTATAGGCAATGAGCTTCCTTGTTGGATAATGAGTACTTTCTATAGGCAGTGAGCCTTTGTTCTTGGATAGTAAGCCCTCTTTTGGCAGTGAGACCTTGGTAGTGAGCCTTTGTATTTAGTTTATAATCTTTTATATTGTGAGTTAACTCTCACGTGGTTTTTCCCTCATTGGGTTTTCCACATAAAAATATGGTGTTCATTGTGTTGATTTAATTTTTTTTATTTTTGTTTCATGTCATAAATTAATAACAAAATAGTGTGGTTGTGGAATTAATAAGTCTTTAGTTTTAATTTTGAATTTTGTGACAACTTATTCACCCCCCTCTCAATTGTCCTGGACCTGTTTAACACTTATAAGCATATAATCGAAGGAATATGGTTTTGTTATATAACATGGATCAACCTTACTCTTTACCATCTTCACCTCTATAAGGAATTTAGTAAGGAGTACCCTTGATTCACGAAGTCTAAAAGTTTTGATTAATAAAATTCCTTATAATGCAGGCTCAAGAATTGATAGTCAAAGTTTCTCCTTGCCTTATGTAAAAGGTTTAATTTTTTAAGCAAGAAGCAATAATGAAGGCTGATACTCGAAGGTCATTAGTCCCAACTCATCCAAATTTTAATATGAGAAGAACCCTCAGGGAAACTCGAGGTCCAATGTTTGATAATGACATCATAAACACCATCGATTGACATGCCAAAAAAAAACTTGATTTGGCAGGGTCCAAAACGCCAAAAATGACAAGATCAAAAGGAAAACAAAACAAAAAAAAATAAATGAAAAAAAAGATCACCAATAGAAGAATACCAACACCAATCTAAGAGAAAGAAAGAAAATAAATAACAAAAAAAAGAAAATGAAAGAAAAAAGTGACCAACAAAAACCAAAAACCACAACTCAAAACCACACTACTCAAGATAAATTCATAGAGTGAACCTGCTCCATAGAAACCAACCAACTTGAGCAATGTGAGAGAGTGGAGGGGGGAATGATACTTAAACCAACAAAGAGAAAAAGCAACACACTAGACATATGAACTCAAACACCCACACATGAGGAGCACCATGAATCCTATCACCTTGATGCGAAAGTACAAAAATCTCCAACATAAAAATTTGGAGAGCTCAAATGGATATAAGTTTATCACAAAAGTATTTGAAAAATGAGGGGAAAATTTTATTGAATCATCCAAATAATGCCACAATTAATGAAGAATTTAATGTAAATGGAATGGCATTTACCTCAAGTGACATCATTTTAAATATGGTGATGCTCATTAAAATTAAAAAGATATGCCATTAAATTTGAAGTAGCCAGGAGATTTCCTGGTAGGATTTGATGTGGCACATATGAAAAATGATGCATCATCTCCAAATTTCATAGGTCGAGTATGTACAAGAAGCTACTCACCTAATAATGACATGTCATAAATTCCAACAGAATGAATAAACACCATGACAGAGAAAAAGGTTGGGGGTCGGGCTTGACAAGGAAAGTATACCTTTCCTAGGAAGCCCAACACTCGATCTTTGAAGACAACAAAAAAAATGGAAAAAACAAGGGAAAGAAGGAAAATTACGAAAGGAAAATACAAGGGAAATGAAACCAAGAAAAAACAAGAAAAAGGAGGGGGACCCCCATTTTTCCAAAAGAAAAAATGGGTGTGTGTGAGAAGGAACAATAGTATCAATATAAACTATATCAATACTATCTAAGTTGGTCTACCTCCAAAAAATCTTTAAAATTTTGATAACTTAGAGACACAAATAATGCATGGCTCTGACTAAGATACCATGAGAGACTTAGATTGAGATACAAGAATACAAATTGAGAATCTGCACAATTAATTCTAGCACTTGCAAGAGTAAATAAACAACATTATATTTTACATTAAAACATTAAAGGAAGTGGTGAGTTTGTAGCTAGCTCCATTGACATTCCTATTAATAGATGCACAACAATTAAGAGATACCTTCTTTTATCAATGGTAAGAAGTTTTGTTGATTAATATTAATAGTCAAGTCCACCACATACATTGAGCTATATTTCAGTGGAATAATACATACAAACTATTTAAAATTATTTTTAATAATATCCTACCATAATAGGGACTTGGGTAAATTTTTAAGCCAAATTATTTCACAAAAACACAATTATGAACATAATTTTGTCTAAAATAGCTTAGTATTTTATTTTTGGTAGTCTTGAGGGTAAGATATGGTTGAAGAAAATAGATGATATTGGTAATACAAATAAAATCCACTCTTATTAGGTAGAAAACCCAAAGGGGAAACCTAATGGAGGTTAATGGTGAAACCTTTCAAGGGCATCAAATGAGGATAATAGGATAACACATCCTTGTGTAGAAAAAAAGTAGTTAGAGTTACCAAAAATCATTAAAATAGTATTTCAACACATACATATGGCTAACACCAACTCTAGGACATAATAATTAAGGAATATGGATAGGAAAATGTTTGTATATGAAATGGAGAACATACATGTGCTACATCTAGATACAAAGGGAGAGCATATATGGATAGGTGAGAGACATACAACATAAGTATAATAGGTATATGAGAATCATAAGAGGTTAAGCGAGATAATTGTTTGAGTGGAAAAACATGCATTGAAGGATAGATAAAGAATGTATGATGTACTAAATTATATATGATAAACATGAATATAGAAGTAACATATATTTTTTTATATGTGATTTAGTGTTAAAATTTTCCATAAAATCAAACCCATTAGGGAGGTCCACGAACTTATTACTTAGATTCTTGATATTCTCTAAGATTTTTTTCCAACCTTATGAATAGATGTTAAAAGTTTAAGATCCCTCTGCTCAGAAATACCATGCCCTTGAGTAATTGATGAGTGTGGTCCATTATCAAATTTTAGATTCACAATGAATTGTATGTGACCAACCACTTACTCAAGCCAACTTCATTACATAAGTTTTACTATGGCTATAGACAAATTTCCTAGTTGTGACATCTTCACCCATGAATTCTATAAAGCTTTGAGGGCCACTATTGGTCTAGACCATTTTTAGGTAAATATTTGGAAGCATATAATTATTTCTCTCTTGTCTATATTATTAATAAAAGAAACATTACACTCACACTTAGGTCTAACAATACTAAATAATAAATAATGGTAGCTAATCATGTTTCTAATAATTTCTAACAATTTTTTTTCAACTCTTCCTCTTTGTCTTTGATATTTTATTCCTCATATCATAATTTGTTCTAAGGAAATATGATCAATTAAGATAAAATACATCTTGTCCGACAATATTATTATTTGGAAATATATTCAAAATGGGTTCATTTCCCAAAAAATGATACATTTTAATAAAATAATATTTCACAAAACTCTATGATGGAATTAAAGGGTCATTTATTCTTTCCATTCTCTAGTATTAGGGTTTTTCCCTAAGTTTCATTATTTTATTGAAATGTTTTTTATAGATGCCTTTTCTTGACTAGCCATTAGTGGTAGGAAATCCTCCTTTGCTTTCTTTTCCCTTTTAGGTCTATTTGGTAGGATCATTTTCTTGCTCACACTCTCTATTTTTAGTTTTGAAAGTATTTAGCTAGTTGCTTCCTAATGTTATTTCTTAGAAGCATATCAAAGGCATTTCCCTTCCCAATTTCAACCAAGAAATTGTCAATGGTCATTTTTCTAATTTTTTTTCCTTTTTTAGAGGTAGAGGATAATGCCAAACATACTTTGATATGTCTTGACACTTTCTATTTAGCTTCAAGAGATAAAAAATAGTGGTAAAAAACCCAATGTTATTGTTAATATTTCTTACCCAAGCCTGCCTAGCTCAACATCTTTGGCTAGAAATGAATTGATCATGTGAGACTTTTAGGTTTCTTGGAATCTTTTGGAATTTTCATCTTATTATTCTTCTCTTTGGCTATCCTTTATTGCTCTTGTTGAGATAAAAGTATAGTACTGGATGACCAATCCCTACTATGTTTGTTAAGAAATTTTATCTATTTATTCTAGGGTTTTTGTAGCCACTCATGTTTATTACTCTTGGTGTGCTTCTTATAAGGCTTCCTACTAGAGACTTAAAAAATTATTAAGAAAATTTTTATGGCATTCTTGTAAGAAAGGAAAAGGATTCCACAAACTCCCTTTATTTTCTTCCTTATGAATTTGGAGGGCTTGGTCATATTAAAATCAAATTGTCCAAGGTTGGCCCTATGTGCTAAATGTATTATCAAAGGACTTTGAGGTAATGAGGATTAAAAAACATTATTGAAACATTGTATTTCTTTTGTGGTTTTACATGATAAATAATGTTGGAAATGAATTGGATTTTATTCCATTCTCATTAAGGAGGTTTTTGTCCAAATTTAGGGCATTTTTGTAGCTAAAGGCATATATAAACATTGTTAAGCTACTAAATGCTAGTTACTCTAAAGTGGGAATGATTTTAGAATAGAAAATTCTATCAACCAACACTCTTTTTAGCGGTTTCCTATTATCACTTTCTAGGATTGACATTTAGCTAAAGTCTTGAGCTATCTTGGCCTAAAGTCAAGTTTAAATATAAGTTTCCAAATGAAGATTTTGAGTCTTTTCATATCCTTGTTGAGTTAGTTCCTCTAGAAATGCTTCATAGAGTTGAGGTTAGATGCACAAGACCTTAATAGAAAGATAAAAAAATAAAACATTGATAATCCGTTTTGTAGTTACAAGTTGTGTGAAGGGTATTCACGAGTCTCTCCACATTTTCTTGTGGTTTGAAATCTCAATAACAAATAGGGTTTGCAATCCATGGCCACCAAATGATAGTTAAGATTTTATACAATTTGGTTAGCCATTTTGGACCCCATGTTTGTTCATTTTTCTTGTGAATTCTTTATTAAAGTCTCCCCATTGGTTTTCAACTAATCTATGTAAGTGTGTCTAATCTTCATTGTCCCTTTTGTGATCATTAGTAAACACTCAAGCACATCTTCTAGTTCTACCCATAGACTCAACATGCTTAGATTTGGATTCATTAACATTTTAGACTTGATATTTTTTTATACATGATTTTTTTAAACGATTAACTACAAATACTTAATTCACTCAAATTTAAAATACTTTCATAATGAAATTCTATTTAATATTTAAAAAGATAAAAACTTTTAACTCTTTTTAAAAACTTTTATTTATTAACATTTTCCCTATAAAATAATTTAAAAAAGAAAAATCATAAAATGTCCACATCGAATATCTAAAGAATCAACGCCTTCTGCATACAACAGTATAATTAAAGATTAGGTGTGCCAATATAGAGGCGATGGGCAAAGGTCACCGTGGACTGTCAATCAACGGGGACCTTTATTATGATGGATTCAAAGTGCCCATGGGCACTTTGAATCCATCATAATAAAGGTCCCCGTTGATTGACAGTCCACGGTGACCTTTGCCCATCGCCTCTATATTGGCACTTTGAATCCATGACAATCCACGGTGACCTTTGCCCATCACCTCTATATTTGCACTTTGAATCCATCATAATAAAGGTCCCCGTTGATTGACAATCCACGGTGACCTTTGCCCATCACCTCTATATTGGCACTTTGAATCCATCATAATCAAGATCACCTCTATATTGGCACTTTGAATCCATCATAATCCTTGATTATGATGGATTCAAAGTGCCAATATAGAGGTGATGGGCAAAGGTCACCGTGGATTGTCAATCAACGGGGACCTTTATTATGATGGATTCAAAGTGCAAATATAGAGGTGATGGGCAAAGGTCACCGTGGATTGACAATCATAGACACTTTGAAAGTGCTGTAGCTTCCTGGGCGAGCACATCCCAAGTGATCTCTATATTAGACACGCCTCTCTTTAATTATAATCCTCATCAAGCGAAGGAACACGAAGAAAACTGATCCATCAGTGCAGTTAAAGGCAGGACTATGGAAGATGAGGAGATCCAGGTAACAGAGTGACATTAACATTTTCTCCTAATTTTTCAATATTTTTCGTTTTTGACATGTTGGCTGTTTTTCTTTTGATGGACAGAATATGGAGTCAGATGAGGATACTACTCCTCAAGAAGAACCAGTTTCTTTTGTGGTTGATCAATCGCCAGTGCGGAGAGGCGAGGAGGAGGGACGGAGGGCTGTTGAGGGTATGATTCAGGTGAGACTACACATGTTCTCGTAATCTTCTTATTTTTTCTTCCAGAATTGGCAACTTAAACCAGCTTCCAGTTTTTCCCTATTTCACCACTTAAAGATCAGTCAGTTGTAATTTTGTTGTTTTGGAGTAGCAATGTTTATCATTTCCCCCCTCCAGTTACCCGTTTCTTTAAATTTTCGTTGAAAACTAAATTCCTTTAAACTCTAAATTTGTCAAAATTTCCGTCACGTTTGACGGGAAATTTGTAGTCAATAGTTTAAAAAAAATCTATCTAATACTGTTCTTTTGAGCACAGATTGTGGTGCCCGATGACAGAGATCCAGATTCTAATGAGATTGATCAATCGACAGCAGTAGAGAAATCTCCAGTCGCAAATGATGGTAAATCTGTTATTCAGGTGACAGTGGCGTTGGCGTTGGCGGGAGGAAGCTTTAGCGTCATGCTGACATTGCTCGGAGGTGTGAACGAGGCAGGGAGAGCTGTTATGGGCAACACAATTGCTTTCAACGTATTATTGGTCGCAGACATGGTAGCTTTCCTGGCTTCGTTGGCGGTTGCTATGACTGTGGCCACTGTGTCGCATATATCTGCACAGATGGACCGCTTGATCCGCACCAGTCTATGGGCAGCGACAGTGTGCTTCGTTTTGACATTCCATGCTATAGCATATGTGGTGGTGCTCCCCAATCATAAGCGGGTTGTGCTGTGCTTTGGTGGTGCGGTTACCATAGCGTTGCCACTGCTGCTACTATATCGCCTTTCCACCATGTTCTACGTTTCCAGGACAAGCACAATAGGGGATGCAGGGATGCGTGTTTCCGATGGTTTTGAGGGTGGTCATTTTCCAAGGGATAGCACAGGACTACATCTTATAAGAAGGAGGAAATTCTAAAAATGTCTTTTTTCCTTTTTCTTATAATACTACTTTATGCTGTTCATCATTTTATTAAATTCACCTAGTATATGTAAGAGGCAATGTAATTTTTACTTCTCTGCAACCTATTTGCATTTAACATCAAATTTATAAGAAGAATCTTTTATTTTATTCCACCCAATCAATAAATTCTTTCTTTGGATCTTACAAATTAAAAAAAATCATTTGATAATGTGTTTTTTCAAAAGCTAACACTACAAAAAGTAGTTTTTGCATTCACATAGGTAATATTTGGAGAGAAAGTTTATAATGGATCTTGCATAACACTTTGAATAACCTTTTTTGCATGAACATATTGTTCCATTTGAGAAAACCTAAGTGGTTTAATAAAAAAGAAATTTTAATCTTTACAATAAACAAAATCATAATTACTTTATCATATTTTAATATACAACTCAAAGAAATTATTTGTGTGCAATTGATTTAGAAAAAAATCAGGAATTTGACTAATTTGACTTTGTGAAACAAGACAATTTGGTCCTATAATAAAAATAATATTGCATGGTGCTTTTAAAATAATTATGAACATAATGTGATTAAAGCTTATCAAACAAGAATGTTGTGTTGCCTCTAATCCAAACCATGTCAGAGAAAAGTTCTTGACACCATGACACCAAAATATTGATCATTATTTTTATCTATTAGAGAACTTTATTCTTTTTTATTTAGTTTAGAATTGAACAAAAAGAACATGTGCATCCCTTGAATGCAAAACATGGAATCACAATGCTTTTATGCTAACTAAAAAGAATCATTTCAAGTAGATGATATTTTAAAGGTCTACTAATACCTAAAGACTATCATACTCCCTTTTTTCTAACCATTTTGTTTTTAATTTCTTGATTAGAAAATAAAACCTATAGGTATTAAAAGCCAAACTAATGTCTATTTGAACATGGAAAGATCCATACAAGGCATTTCATAGGCCTAGGTCTTTGAATGCAAAGTGAGCAACTATAAAGTAATATTACTATGAAGGCTTGAGTTAAAATTATGTTGGCATATAAATTTTATGTAGATACTTTTTACAAATGGATACAAATCCATAATAGTAACACTAAAACCACCCCCTCCCTTATACACAACCCTAAAAACATTGAACCATTCAAATATATTGTGGACCATCCATTAGAACTTACAAAATGTATTACACATGAAATGTGTTATGTATTATATATAAATCAATCAATGAATAGTGTACAATACAAATAGGATTTTCTTTGTAGACTTGAAGATAACAACACCTATCATTGTCTCATTTGGATCAAGATTATAATTTGTAAGAAAATAATATAAACACCCAACATATTATATAACAAAAGAATTACTCAAGATAAGACTTCAAAGATGTTGCATTAGATATATAGTGTAGTTAGGAAAAAGGAATGTATTCCTCTCAAAAGTAACATAGGATGTTTTGAGTTAATATTTTTTTATTAAAACATCTAAATAAAAGATTTAGAATATTATCTCTTCTATTATTTATTTAAATATTTTTGAACTTATTGATTAATCTAAATAAAAGCTAGAAACATGGAAAAGATGTAAGCAATATAAATATTTCTACATAACCTTATGGGAGAAAAATATGCAAACAATCATTTAAAATCCATCATACAAAAGAATAGACCAACATATTGGACTACTCGCTAGCATCTCCCTTTGGATTCAAGAAATGTACTAATTGCCTCCTGTGGATCTATTTATCTCTGGAATTTGTATTAGGCATTAATAGGTCAATATTTTGGCACAATAATAAATATGTTCTAAAAAATGGTATTAGAGCCGTGGTTGTGGTGTAGGAGCACCTTGTGCATTTTATGCCTCTAATAGGCAATCATGTAAATTTGAACTTTTCAATCATGCAATACTTGTAAAATGGTCATGTGTGGACCCATTCAAGTGTATTTGAGTCTCTATTAGGTCTCTAGGAGGTTAAGGAAGTTAATTTGTAAAAGTTGTCTTTTTGTTGCAAAAGATGCAAAATTGCAAAATTTAGGAAGATGAAGAGTCATTTTGCAAAAGGTAGTTAGTGGGTTGGTTGAAGTTGAAAGGGAAGGTATTCTAATTGATGTAAACATATATTTAGGGAATTGTAAAGGTGAGGAAAAACACTGAACTTTGTATTTTGAAACAATTTTGGTGAATAAAAGTACTCTATCTACAAATACAATGTTGTTTTCTTGTTGTTTATTAGTTTGTACGGCCTGTACAGAAACATCTGGCCCTAAACCTTGTTGTTTCAGGTAGAACCTTGAGTTAGCTTTCAATCAAACCTATTTTGGAGGAATTTTATTGAGTTTAACATTTGTTTGAGCCTACTTTTTGTATACCGGTTTGAAAACTCCAATTTAAGGGTTTTAAGAATCTAGAATGGTTTTAATAACCATTCCACCAATTTAGGCTTTGAAAATTTGTGGAATGGGTTGATGTAGATTTATTTTAGTGTTGTTTGTATTTTTAGATGTAGGGGAAGTGAAAGTATAGAGTTCTTGATGCTGCTCCAAGTGATTTTCATTGTTTTCCATGCAAGAAGGGTGCCTACAAGTTATTATATGAAGAATTGACAGTGGTATATGTTGGGAGATTGTTAATTTAGCTTGTGTAGACCTATCTTAAGGTGTTTGAAGTGGTGGAAAGGTCTATGGAGGTCTGGAATGCATATTTTCTATAAACCCTCACTGTTTGAGCTTGGCTTGAGCATGAAACAAAGGTTTTATGTTATGCTGCTTTGGTGAGTGTTTTCTTTGATGAAGATTGATGTTTTGGAAGTTTTGTAGCCTGTTGCAATGTTGTTAGGGTTATTTGAGGTTTTGGGATGAAATAAAAGGTACTTGCTTTGTTAAATAGGCCTATTTGAAGCCTAAATGCAACGAAACCATCAATTTTATGATGTTCTTTTCAAAACAACTATATTTGAACTTGAAGTATGTTAATGTATGCAATAATGGGTTCTTGAAATATTTTTTTTTTTTTGTGGAGATTCAATATGGTTTAAGAAATATACCCGCTTTAGTCATGATGGACTACTACATGCATTTGGGGTCTTGGGTGTGAATGTTGGAAGAATTGATGAATTAGAGTTTTTTGAGAGTGTTTTTGCTTTGATTTAGTCAAAATAATGATTGCTAAGATGAAATTGGGTTTGGTAAGAGTTTAGAAGCATTATTTGATGATTTGGTGCCTTTTAGTAATATGGAATCAAGTTGTAAGGAAGTGAGTTTTTGATGAATGATTAGTTGACCTTTTCAAATTTTGTGTTTTAGGTTTTAAGAACCCTTGAAGTTTGTATATTCTTTGCATCAGGTTGTGGGTCTGAATCCCCTCAGGTGAGGCTAAGGGGGGATTGTTGGACTAATTACTAATGTCTCTCTTTAGATTCAGGACAAGGACTAACCACTTCCCATGGATTTGTTTATCTCTAGTGTTTTTATTGGGAATTAATAGGTCAATATTTTGGTGCAATAAAAAATGTGTTCCAACAAAATAATCCATAAAGATCAAACAATATAGGTTGAGGTTACAAAATCAACTCCATAGTAACCAAAAATCACCTACAAGAAATAACCTATCACAAAAGAGGAGATTAAAGGCATGATAGTGCTAAAAATATATAGAATGTATTGATACAAAATAACTCGAATTGAATAATTACAATGAGAGATCAATCCTTAAGAAAAGGAAAAAGAAACCATAGATATGAAACCCTAGGAGAGGAGTAAATTAGCCCATGACAAGTGTCACAATCCTACGCAATGAGATAACATAAGCCAATATAAGAATGCAAAAATAAATTCCTAATTTTAGCTTAAATGAATAAAGCAAAGGGGACATAATTAATAATCAAGATTAATTAATTAATTAGGTGATTAACCTATTAATCTAAGACCCTCCCTTAATATGAACTTAGGGAGAAGCTAAAAAATTAAAGAATAATGCATAGAAAGTAAATATGGGTCCCAAAAACAAGGCTTGATGAGGTACCCATGTACAAAAAAAGGTCTCTCAAAAATGGAAAAGGAGAAAACCTCATGAGAAAAACTCATATCCAAAAAAGAGATGAAAGCATGAATAAAACATGAAGAAATGAAGGCCTAATGAAGATCCCCAAGGGAATCTTCCTTCACTCCAAGCATCAATCAAAATTGAAGATAACAAGGAAATTCCAAAGGTTTTGTGAAGATTCTTGCAACCTGCTCCTTTGTAGGAATGTACTCCAAGATGAGAAATCCATCCTAAATCATCTATTGAATGAAGTGCATGTGCATCTCAATGTGTTTTATCCTCTAATGCTCCACTAGGTTGTGAGAGATATGAATGACACTCTAATTGTCACACCAAAGAATAGTGGGACTATCAGGAGGAAATCCAAACTCAGTCATCAAGTAACAAAGCCATAAAACCTACTAAATAGCTGAAATTGATGCTCATTACTTAGCCTGTGTAGATGATAAATAAATAGTAGATTTTTTCTTGCAATACCATGCAATGGGATCATAACCAAGGCAAAAAACAAAGTTAAAAGTAGACTTCTTTTCATTAATATCATTGTTCCAATTTGAGTCATTGAAGCTAAAAATATGAGAAGCTCCTAATGTATAATGAATACCATAATGTGAGGTACCTTAAATACATATCAAACATGTTTGGAATCTTGTCAATGAATCACATGTGGATTGTGGGAGAACTAAGATATAAGACCAACCAAAAAGGAAGGATTAGGGTGAGAATTTTTTAGGTACAAAAGACTACCAACCAATTGCTTATATAATATAGCATCTACTGAAGGAGTAGTACAATTGCAAGACAATTCAACACCTAAATGAAATGGTGTGTGGGAAGGCTTGCAATAAAGCATGCTAAATCTTTGAAGCATGTCAAGAGCATACTTTTGCTAAAACATAGGGATCCCATCCAAAGATTGAATAACCTATAAAATAAGAAAGTAGTGTAGAAGGACAAGATCTATCATCTCAAAATACTCCATCAAAGCTCACTACACACTTTGGATTATGAAGGATGAGTTGCCTATAAGAATAAAATCATCCACATATAGGACATGAATCAAAAGATAACCCTCGTGTCTCTAAATGTACAATGTGTGATCAAAATGACACCGTGTTAAGCAAGAAGAAAGTAGAAAAGAGTCAATATTCTCATACCAAGATTTATGGTCTTATTTGAGACCATATAATCAATGATGAAGCCTACAAACAAGTGAAGAATCCTTCACAAAACCCTATGGTTGCTCCATATAAATCTCCTTAGGAAGATCACCATGTAGGAAGGCACTCTTCACATCCATCTCATAAACTGTCCATCCCTACAAAGCTACAGGAGAATGTATAAGGTGAATAGAATCCATCTTGGAAATAGGAACAAAGGTCTCATAGTAGTCAATTCCCTCAACTTGAGAAAACCCTTTTACAACAAGATGAGCCTTATACTTATCAATGGAACTATTTGTAACATATTTGGTATGGTACACCCACTTTCATCAAACCAAATTTCTTCCCCTAAGAAGAGGAACAAGATCCCAAGTATCATTCTTCATAAATGAAGAATACTCCTCCTCCATAGCCCTATCCCACTCAAGAATACCTATCGCATTTGATTTTTTTTAGGATCATCTAAAATGGCATGACTCAAAAGAAGAGAACATGATGTTTGTAAATGAGTATGATGAGAATCTAAAGGATAACATACCAAAGATATAGTTGCATCAAGAGTATTGCAAGCCCACTTTGGTAAAGGTTGAATATCTAGCGGTAGTGGTGAAGGTGGAACATCATCATCATCATCCTCAAGAGATGAAGTGGGAGGAGTAGGTAGTGAGGGAGAAGTTTGTAATGAAGATCCATCTAAGGATTCAAGTGCTAATCAAAATGGATATCTATTTGAAACAAGACCTCTCAAGAATTTGGATCAAACAACATGTATGTCTTAACATCCTCACAGTAGCCAAACAATATGAGTGGTTGTATTTTCCTCTCCATGGCTTTCTGCTGAGCATAATTAGGCATGTGTGCCCAAGCCTCACTACTAAAACATTTGAGCAAAGATACATTTTGATTAACATGGGTCCAAGCCTTCTCAAGAGTCATATGTAACAATACCTTAAGAGGCATCTAATTTTGAATGTAATTGGAAAAATTCACTACCTCAACCAAAAGTGAAGAATCTATATATCTCATGACTAAATCATATAATTGGTCATCTCTCGTAAAGTTTTGTAATTTTTCTTAGCAACACCATTCTAATAAGGAGTATATGGAACTATTAGTTGATGTTGCAAACCATGCTTAGTAAAAAAGTCCTTTAAAGCCTAATTGACATATTCCCCCCATTATCTATACGTATTTGCTTAATAGAAAGACTAGATTACTTCTCTATGAACTCCTTAAATATCCTAAAAGAATCAAATACATCACTCTTTTACTTAAGAAAGTACTCCCATGCATGCTTAGAGAAGTCATCAATGAATGTGAGAGCATATTAGGCCTTTAAAAATGGAGTTAAAAATGATATAAGTTCACTATGTACCATCTCTAATGGTTCCTTAGAACATGTGACTCTACCTATAGGAAAAGAATCACAATGATTTTTTCCAAGATCACATCCTTGATGAACACCATTAGTATAAGAAATCTTAGGGATCCAAAATACCAATGCCTATGTACTCATCTGCTAGAGATATTTGTAATTGACATGGCAAAAATGTTCATGCCAAAGCTTACTCACTAAATCTACATGTGCTATGAGAGATGAATCGAAACTAGTTGAGCTCTCAAATCCATCAAATCCATATAGTCATGTTACATAATCAAAAATCTCAATAGCCAAAATGATATTAGGTGTAAAGGAGGGGATTCACTACTCCCAAGCCTCTAGGATAGAGAAGCCTCTACAGGGAGCAAATAACCCTCAATTACCTCAAATTACAATCTCAAGTGACAAAGTGTGAAATAGGAAATATTGCAATAACTTGGTTAAATGAAATGCTAGGATAGAATCAAGGACAAAAGTACAAATTAATAGAATCTAGGATAAAGAATTACAAAATACTAATTATAGAAACAAAAAGATAACTTGGACTTATACATTCTTCCCTTAGAATAATAGAGTTGCAATCAATGAATGATAGTGTGTGACAAGGATGTCTACACCCTACACTGCCATCCTTATCAAATTAGGAGATGAAAGTTTGACATTTGCAAGTACCTAGTTCTTCAAATCCAAAAGCTTGCACATAGAAAGGATGAGGAAAAATATTGGGGCTTTCCTCAGTCAAATCCCCATTTTGGTGTTTCCACCTCCACAAATAGCTAGATAGATAGAAATAGACAAGATGAAAAATTTAATAGATGAGATGTGTGATAGAAACAAACACCACTATGGAGGAGAGCCCCTACCATGAATAAAATATATAAACCAAGTATATGTTTGTAAATAGACAAGACAAAGTAGACAAGAGAGTGTTACCAATAACCCATGGCTCCCTCTTGGCTTGATAGATGAGAGGTTGATTGATTGCAAGAGAGCCTAGGCTATTGACAAGATAAGAATCTAGTAGAGCTTCACTGAAGAGAAGATATATTGAAGAGAATAGAGTAAGAGAGAAATATTGAGTGAGAGAGAGTGAGAATGAATGAGAATGAGAGTGAAAAGAGGATTTTTGTGAGGTTTGATTGGTGGGAAGAGTTATTACACACATAATTTTACCGCAATGATGTGTCATAGGAAAAGGTCGTGATATACCCTCATTTGAAACTCAAAAACTTTGGGGATGCTAACACACTGTGTGGATGTCCACACAAGTCCACACATTGCATAGACATCCAACTCAAAAATTTATGAGAAATGAGGTGACAAACTGTGTAAGGGAAAAAAGGGGGCATCTCAGAGAAACCTCCATAATAGTAGTGCCTTTGGTAACTTTCATTTCGATTAGGTTGCCTCAAAGACACATACAACTATGTCCTATAGCAGAAACAGACACAGTTTATTTCCCACATTGATCCTTCTGAGAGAAGCACATGTAAATTCAACAGCACGCATTAACAGATACTACAACAAGAACCAAAAATCATGAAAGATGAGACAAAAACCAGAACAAACAGATTTACGTGGGGAAAATCCTTTCGGAAAAAAAACCTCACACTCCAAAGATCGAGCCATTGTATTATTCAGCAACAAATGGTTACAATACAATTTCAGGCTTATAGCCTTTTCATAGATTACATCTTGTTCTTTCTGGATACAACTGGTAGCAAACTCTACATGAGAGATCAATCATGGTATTCATGATTAGAAGAGATTCTAGTAGCAAAACCCTACCTCTCTCTTCCTCTGCTTCGGCCTCATGGCCTCGGCCTTTCTGCCAGCCGCTCGACCCTCTCTCTTCACTTCTCTTGTTCTCCCCCAGCTCTCTTCTCAACACTCACCCTTCAGAACATCCAATGCATACATATATACATTCGTTCTTCACAGGCTCAGTGAATCGGTTCGTTTTCAACTGTCGGATCACAATGATCGAATAATCCAGCTCAGCATCATAGATGTTTCCACTTCCTTGCATGGAAGATAATACGCCCAGGTCACACCACATAGGACAACCTTCACTCGGTCAACAACGATCAATTTGTGTCACATGTCGGTGAGACACTAATAGTGTCTCCTTGATGTTACAAGGCCAGATCATCATTATCACCAAGAGTCTTCACTATTGGCAAGAAATTTTACCTAGTCCAGAAAGCTATCGCTAAGACTTCGCCATGTCACTAAGACCTCACACCGAAGATCACAAGGTATTCCAAAGAGTTCATCAGTTGGCAAGACTATCGCTCTTCACCAAGACTTCATAACGAGCTCGTCATGTTATATTGAACTCCAAACAATAGTTGGCAAGACATATGCTTTTGTTGAGACCTTACTCCAAAATCTTCAAGTCATACCGAGTACCGAATAGTCACCAAGAGTCATACCGACAACCATCGATGAGAGTTTCCTCATCGGCAAGACTCATACCGATGCTCACAAGTCACATCATCTTCTTACATTGCCATCGGCAAGACTTTACCACTCGCTAAGAGGTTACATCGAGTCTCCTCAAGTTTCACCAAAGCACCCGATAGTTGGAAAGACATTCGTCTTTTGCCAAGACCTCACATCGAGCAAACATGTCATATCGAGTCGGCAAGACTTTTGTCTTTCGCCAAGACCTTACATCGAGTGAAAAAGTCATCCCGAAGACTATCAATGAGACTCTCCAAGTCACCAAGACTTCACACCAAAGTCTTTTGTCACCGCGAAGGCAACAAGGTATACCCATCAGCAAGACTTAGCATAGTTGCTGAGAGATCTTCTTGAGACCTTTGTGTTACCTCGATGACCATATGCTATTGGTGTTGGCAAGACATTTCATATCAGCAATACCTCATACTGAAACAAGCCTTTCGGCCAACGATCTCCCCAACACCACTTGTCGCTTAGAGTCTTACTAAACCCTTTGTTACCTATTGGCAAGACATTCATATCGGTAATACCTCATATCGAAACATAACCCTTTTGACCAAGTCTCCCCGATATCCGATAGACACCAACTGTCGGCCAAACATCTCCTAGTTGCCAAGACTTCCTACTAATAGGAGCAAGACATACCGATTATCACATTGGCCAGATAGACCAAAGGTCACGCCGATATCGGCAAGACTTCCTATCGTCGCTAAAACATCATTCTGATAGTCCAAGTTACGCCGAAGGTTTCAGATGCCGATCACCAAGACATTCAGGAGGTCACAATGATAGTTCAGGATCAACTAGCAGATCGGCTAGACAACATGAATGTCACAATGACCATGATTTCTCAGAGGTTTCAGCCAGTGAGATTGAGGCATCAATCCCAACAAACTGCTAATGCTACATCATTGTCCCTTATGGAGTTGAAATTATGAAATTATAACTCATAAAGTTTCATCATTATTGTGGTGGTGTGTCATAAATGCAATAGGCTAAATGCACAAGTGCGAAATTTCAACAGGATGTAATTTTATGACACTACATTTTTCCCCCACTTTAGTTAGCTACAATTTCAAATAAAAATTAGCTACACTAAAGTAGAAAAGATAACATTAGTGCAAGACCAAAAATTTGAAAATTTTATAGATTTGCATGAAAAGGATACTATAAAGGCTACAAAGGTTGAGCGTGTGGATATTGATGATGCCCCTAGTATTTGAGGTCAGCAAGAAACTACAACACTTGATGTGAAGTTTCATTTTGCAAAACTCAAATTTAGGTCAGTTTCAAAAATAAAAAGAAGCTACCACAACAAGAAAAGTGCTTAAGAAAAACTCAATGGTTTAGAAGAAAAATATGATGAAGAGGTGAATAAATGAGCTCCCTCCTATTTTTTCCCACAACTAAGTGGGGTGAAAATAGGAAGGACAAAAGGAATATTTTTTCCATGAAAAATGGGAAAAAATGACATATATATGCCTGGATGGACCCATGGAAGGGCCATTTTCACTATTCATGGTGAGGATCTTATTGACTTTTATGAAATAAGAGTTAGAAAAATGCCTCACAGATGAGAGCACATAGCCTCGAGGATTAAGTAGCTTTGTATAGCATTAGCGACGAGCGATCAGTTGGATGAGGTACAATTTTTTTGACCCATCTTGTCATTTTGATACATTTTTTTAGGTTTTTACCCTACTCGAGAAGCATAAGAATCCAACTAACATGAAGGTGTCTAACAGGTACATTGTCATCTTGATAGCACATCAGTGACCTCCCACTACAAAAGCATCAATCCTACATGCTATCATCAAGAGGTTTTGAACCTTGGATGTTAACATGTCGCACAAACATCTACACAACATGCCTCCATCCTAGAGGAAAAATTAAGAAAAAATTGATGTAGAGTTAGAATTTTTTTATGTAGGACATGATGACATGAAAATTTTCTTCATCTACAGGAGTGGCTAGAGATCCGTGAGCATGTTGGTAGATCACTACTAGCACTATTGCAAGACTACAACAATGAGCTACATTTGGATAACCAAGATTCACTACAATGGTTGAGAATCTGGTGGGTATACACCATGCCAAAGATCTATTATCACACTCCTATGTTGATGGCACTCATGGACCACTGGGATGATGACACATCGAGATTGCACCTATTGTTGAGGGAGATGACTATCACACTAGAGGATTTCTATCACATCACCAAACTACATATTTGGGGATAGTGTGTAGCTTACGATGAGGGTAGTACATCGTAGGACACCTTGGAAGTCCAACAATATTGCATCAAGTGGTGGTCCTAATGAACACTATAGGACATAGATACATGAGATGGCTTGAGTAGGGATGAGTGGTGATACCACTCATCCATTAAATTATGATAGTCATGGTTTCCCTTTGTGTTGTGATGGATGGGTGAGGCTTATACTTTCATGGGGGTCTCATCGATTGCATTCATGCTATAGAGAAGTATGGCATTGTCTTCACCTAGGGTCATAGTATGCTTGTGCATCTCTACCATAACCTCGGGTACTATGTTTACTATAAGTACCATAGCCTCACCATCTACACACTACTACAGGTGTGGGAATTTGAGCATATCAAATGCACACACCTAGTTGAGTTTCCCTAGGGCCTAGCACATGGTAGGCCTATGACACATGCATATTGAGAATGGTGCATGATTTGTGCTATGGTGATGTTGTATTTTGGTGACTTTAGTTTGACTCCTTGCAGGTGTGGGACATCAGATGGTGCTCATATAAGTGAATGGGGATATGGCCCACCGATAGGTGACAACTATGTAGGATGGAATGTAATCGACTCTTGGCGGGTCAACCAAATAACAAATTATCATACCCTACTACTGGAATTGGCTGGCCCAAAAGTTTGAACAGGTGTATACCATTCCTTTGGTGCCTCCCATGTACATGTAGTCAACAAGTAGCATGGTCTGAGCAGGGGATCATCCTCATCTAACTATTGTAGATGCCTTTTTTAGTGATGATAGATCAGATAATGATGATCAACCCCCAATCATTATGACTAATAATTTCAGTATCATCCATGGTTTTGCAATGTGGTGGGAGATGACTGGCATGACCCCGATTTTCTTGGAAAATACCCTTGTGGGCAATATTGGTGCATAGGGGCCAAGAGGTAGGGATTATGGTGGTGATGGTGATAATGAGTATCTTCACCCCCACCACCAATCCTCATCTCATGAGCTCCACCTTCAAGCTAGGTGATTGCACCTCCTTTAGTGGTAATAGCAGGGCTGCGTGTAACACCCTCTAATCCACACTAGTAGGTTGAGAACCTAGGTAGAAATGATATATGTTATTTCCTTTTAGTTTCTCTCAAATATATATATATATATATAGATATAGATGTTTTGATATCATATGGTACTAATAGGGTCCACTTTCTATATGGTTGCACTGGACACAATAGAGTGTATCATCTTTATTGAGTGATGTATAGCAGAGGAAACCCCATCCATACAAATCAAACGGACTATCCTAGACACCTACAGATCACCCTCAATGAGGTAACATGCCCATCTATTTGAGCATGTAGCAAGTCTAAGGATGACATACAAGGAAGTGCACATCGAGGCCATACAAAGTATTGTAGACCTAACCGCCATGATGAGGTAGTAGGATTAGTGATTGGCTAGGCTCTACACTACCTTAGCCAAGCAAGACTAGGTTATGATGTGGGTTGAGAGTGTAGACATCCAAATTTGGACACTTAATTTATCCAAATTTATCACTTTTCATCTAAACATCCTCTTATCCGAGTTAATTAAGTAATATTACTATTATTTAATTAATATCTTTAATTCTGCTAAATCCCTAAGGTATTTACATAATAATTAAATACCTTACCCTCTTTTAATCCTCCTTTCATCAAATAAATTAAATAAATATTACATTTATTTAATTCCTCACATGTCATTTTCATCTAATCCTAATCCATCTCCTAATTTCTTCATTAGGGATGTGCACATGCCTAATCCTTGATTAGGATGTGTCACATCCTCCAACTTTTGCAAGTTGGCTTCTAATCCTCATTTATCTTCTAATTATTGATTAGTTAAGCCTAATCATTCTCAAAAATTTTTAATTCATTTTTATTTTTCCTAGATTCCCTCCTTTATATGTGAATTTTTAATTCACATTCCATCTTCAAAGCTTCTAGAACCTTGGACTTGTCACAATCTCCACATGTGACCAAGTCCCACCTTTTTGGAGCCCACCTTTTATCCTCTAGATCATCCTAGGAATGTGAATTTTTAATTCACATTTATCCCTAACCACCTTTCCTTTTCCCATGTAGATTTTTGAGGAATTCTAAAATTCCTCAAATGTCCCTTTCCTCCCACTTGGGGACAGAAATCCCTTTTTGTGGAAATCCCTCATCCCCAAGGTGCATGTCCTTTTCCACCTCATGTACCTTTTTTGACAACTCATCTCCACCTCATATCCTCTTGTCCACTTCACCCTCCACATGTCAAGATGTGAGGGCTTGTGGGTTCTCAACCCACCATAGCCCTTCATCTTGACCTTGTTGGATCAATTTTGACCCTTGAATTCTCTAGAGAATTTAAAATCTTCTATAAATACCCCCTCCTCAAGGGCATTTTCAACACTTTCATTTGGAGCAACCTTATGCTGCCAATTTTCTTTCTCAAACACTTTGCATTTTGATAATTACATGCTGTCCATTTGAATCCTCAAGCATTTTCAATCATTCAACCACCTTTGTTCATCATCTTGCATATTGAATCTTGCATATAGTCATTCAAACCATCATCTAAGGAGCACACAACCAATCCAAACAAGGGCCAATCAAGGAGGTATCAACAACAAGAGAGGTAAAAGTGTTTGTGTTTCATCTTATTTGCATTCCTTTTCATTGTATCACTCCTTTGACTAATCTTGAGGTGTCCTTGGTATTTTGTCATTCATGTTTCTTAGTTGTTTTGCACGTTTAGAGTAGTAAAAATATCAAGGTATCACATTTCTGGCACTCCCGGTGGGACCCACACACGGGTCTTACATTTAACGTCTCTTTGAGTTAAGAATTTTGCAGGAAAAACTCGCAGAAAGGTGGCAGCGCCCTCTGCTTTACCTCAGAATGTTGGCAGCGCCCTCTTGGCCATTATAAAAAGGCAGTAGCGCCCCACATATGAAAGTTTTATTCCTTCTAACATGTTTGTTGTGATTAGGGACATATTTAGAGAGCTTTGCTAACACTTTTTTTTACAGTGGGAGGGGCACAACTTCCCTTTTTTCTTTAAAATCTGACAAATTTTACCGCAGAATGTCGACAGTGCTCTCTTGGCCACTATAAAAAGGCGGTAGCGCCCCACATATGAAAGTTTTATTCCTTCTAACATGTTTGTTGTGATTAGGGACATATTTAGAGGGCTTTGCTAACACTTTTTTTGCAGTGGGAGGGGCATAACTTTCTTTTTTTCTTTAAAATCTGACAAAGTTTACTGCAGAATGTCGGTAGCGCCCTCTTGGCCACTGTAAAAAGGCGGTAGCGCCCCACATATGAAAGTTTTATTCCTTCTAACATGTTTGCTGTGATTAGGGACATATTTAAAGGGCTTTGTTAACACTTTTTTTTGCAGTGGGAGGGGCATAACTTTCCTTTTTTCTTTAAAATCTAACAAAGTTTACCGCAGAATGTCGGCAGCGCCCTCTTGGCTACTACAAAAAGGTGGTAGCACCCCACATATGAAAGTTTTATTCCTTCTAACATGTTTGCTGTGATTAGGGATATATTTAGAAGGTTTTTCTAACACTTTTCTGGCAGTGGGAGGGGCACAACTTTCCTTTTTTTTCTTAAAAATCTAATAAAGATTACTAGAGAACCGCGGCAGCACTCTTCACAGAACTGCGGCAGTGCCCTTCACAGAACCGCAGTAGCGCCCTCCACAGAAGTGCGGCAGCACCCTTCACAGAACTGTGGTAGCGCCCTTCACAGAAGAGCGGTAGCGCCCCAAAACACATAGTTTGGAAGGTAAAATAGGCGTTTTGGCTTCATTTTTGCTCTAGTTTTTTGCAGTTTTCACGTGATAACTCTCTAACATTGTGGTGGCAAGGATATTGCTATTTTTCACTAACGTTTTTGCAGCATATTATGACAAAATTTGAGCAAAGACGAAAAAAAAAGACAACTAACATTTATTTGCAGGGTCATCTACATAATCAGACTTTCAAAAAATTATCTTTGCTGCTCTCAAACATAGTCTAATTAGGGGGATTAAATCTCACTGTTTGTTGTGGTTGCTTATTTTTGTGTTACCCAAGGGGGCATTGATTTATTTTCACTTTTCCCTTGCACTTCGTGTGAGCCTGGGGAGTAGTTGGAAACAGTTAGTGTCTTCCTTTTAGTGAGGCCTGCTTGGGGATTTCATCACCCCAAGGGACGATTCCAACCACGTGTACCGACGGGGTATATAAAGGGGGAGAACGAAAGTTGTACCCCAATCCAGTTGCGTCGTAATTGGCAGAGCGTCAAAGCTAGGGTGATACCTAGATAGACGTGAAGAGTTGGTCTGAGCCTTTCGATTATCTCGCTGGGGTTCCCGACTCCGTTTGTGATGGTGGTGTTCACGGTTGTGCCTCACGTACCGAGAGTATATCGAGGACTCCCTAGAAGCCTTGTGCATCCTAGATTAAGACTTTGCCTTGCCATACCCATAATATTAATCATAGGATTGTGCTTGCTTGAGGTGTTTTCTTGTGAAAAATCTATCAAATTTTTGATACTTTGGACTTGTTTTATCATTTTGTGTCCTTGCCATAGCCTTTGCCATAAAAAACCAAGCTTTGTCCCTGCAGAAACGCGGTGGCGCCCTGCGCAGAAATGTTGTGGGCATGCTGCAGAACGCGGTAGCCCCTGATTCTGCGAGAAATTTGTCAGCCCCTAATTTTGCTGGAAATTTTGTTGAAAATGCCCCGATTTTCCTTGATTTTCCGTCGATTTTTTGAAAATGCCCGATTTTGCGTAAATGCCGATTTTTTAAAAAATGCCCTAATTTTGTTGAAAATGCCCCGATTTTCTGAAAACACCGTGATTTTCTGAAAATGCCCGATTTTCTGAAAATGCCCGATTTTTGTAAACACCCGATTTTGCTGGCCTTGATTTTGCTGAAAATGCCCTGATTTTTTGTATGCGCCCCATTTTGCTGAAAATGTCGATTTTGTTGAAAATGCCCTAATTTTGTTAAAAATGCCCGATTTTCTGTAAATGCCCGATTTTGCTGGCAGCCCGATTTTTCTTTGAAAGCCTGATTTTTCTTTGTAGCCGATTTCTTTAAACGCCGATTTTGTTGAAAATGCCTTGATTTTGTTGAAAATGCCCCTAATTTTGCTGTAAACGCCCTGATTTTGCTGAAAACACCCTGATTTTGCTGAAAATGCCCTGATTTTGCTGAAAATGCCCCTGATTTTGTGTAAATGCCCTGATTTTGCTGAAAACGCCCCTATTTTTGCTGCAGACAGGTGGAAATGCCCTGATTTTTTTGAAAATACCCCTGATTTTGCTGTAAATGCCCTGATTTTGCTGAAAACGCCCCAGAAAGCTGTTTACGCCCCTGATTTTACTGCAGAATGTTGACTACGCCCCCTTAACTTCCCGGGGCTATCATTTACAAACCGTGCATCGGTTTGACTTCGTTCAAAAACCAAAGTTGCTTAATTTTTTGAGCTCTATCTAGTGGTACCTTCCATTTCCTCTTATCAAGAATTTGACCATCCCAGGGCGGCCAAGCCCCGCATTGCAGCGTGGACACGCCCCTAACTTCCTAGGGCCATCATTTACAAACCGTACGTCGAATGAACTTTGTTCAAAAACCAAAGTTGCTTAATTTTTTAAGCTCTATTTAGTGGTACTTTCTATTTCCTTTTATCAAGAATTTGACCATCCCAGGGCGGCCACGCCCCGCATTGCAGCGTGGACACGCCCCTAACTTCCTGGGGCTGTCATTTACAAACTGTACGTCGAATCAACTTCGTTCAAAAACAAAAGTTGCTTAGTTTTTCAATCTTTATCCAGTGGTACCTTCTATTTCCTCTTATCAAGAATTTTACCATCCCAGGGCGGCCAAGCCCCGCATTGCAGCGTGGACACGCCCCTAACTTCCCAGGGCTATCATTTACAAACCATACGTCGAATAAACTTCATTCAAAAACCAAAATTGCTTAATTTTTTGAGCTCTATCTAGTGGTACCTTTTATTTCTTCCTATCTAATCAAACCAATCCATTCCTCTGATCATCTAATCAATCCAAGCACACCAATCCGATCAAGTTCATCCAATCACAATTATCCAATCAACATCATCTAATCATTTGATCCCATCCAATCAAACTGATCTATTACTTTAATCAAATTCATCAAATCATCTACCCGATCGAATCATCTGTCTACCGAATCCTATCAAAATCAAAAGCAATCCCATCCAATCATCCTAATCTGAGCTTTTGTCCAACCCTGATATGAGCTTGACCAAAATCCCGATTTGAGCTTTAATTTGTTCCCATCCAAAATATTTTATCCATTCTATTTATCCTTTCATAATCATGAATCCTCATCCTCCATCAATAGTAGTCAAGGGAAACCTTAATTACATGGACGACGATAACGAAAGTCTTGTCAATCAAGAAGAATATGACATAAATCCCCTTGATGCTATCGTCACTAGTAAGCTTTCTCCACCCACTTTCCACAATCCAATCACCCCTTCCAGTTATCCCGTTATGTCTTCATCCATGCCTAATCACGCTCCTTATGCCACCTTTGACAATGGATATCCAATATCTTCTTCATCCCCATATTTTTCACCTCCTTCATCTACATCATCCCCTTACACAACATCTACATCTTCTTATCCTAATTTTCCATCCCAATACTCCTATTACAATTCCCCATCCATGTCCCCCTATCCTCATCCTCTTTCCCAGTCTGTCCATACTAATCTTACACCCACACCCTGTTACCTTGATCCTACATCCACATATCCTCATCCTAATCCACCATCCCAATACCCTTATTATAATCCATCCCCCACATCCTCTTGTCCCACTACACCACCTATATCCTCTTGTCTTAATCCACAATCCATGTCCCCCTATCTTAATTCACCACTCCAATATCCTTACCTTAACCCTCCATCCAATCCTAGTCCTCCATCTACTCCTAGTCCTCCATCCAATCCCACTCATCCATCCCATCCTAGTCCTCCATCTACTCCTAGTCCTCCATCCAATCCCATTCATCCATCTACTCCTAGTCCTCCATCCAATCCCAATCCTCCATTTACTCATAGTCCTACATTCGATCCCATTCCTCCATCTAACCCTAGTCCACAAATCCATAATCCCTCATCCATTTCTACCACCCCAGCCAAGCCAACCATATGCAAGTCTTTCATTTTAGAAGTTCTCCAAGGACTCATTACAAAGAAGCCATCCCCAACTCCACATCTTGAAGTCATGGAACCATGCCATCCCAATCCATCATCCACGGTCACTAGTGATGAGACCCTTCTCCACACCACACCTATCATTGTTGTTACCACCCCTAGCACTGATCAAACCATTGAAACCATTGAACCCACATCTCCTACCATGAGAGCCACCGAATCCATCGAAGACACCCAAGCCCAATCCACTCCCTCTACTCCTAGATCCACCCAAATCCAATCCACTCCCTCTACTCCTAGATCCAACCAATCTATCGAAGACACCCAAATCCAATCCACTCCCTCTACTCCTAGATCCACCCAAATCCAATCCACTCCTCCCACTCCAGTAGCACCAAAATTGATTCCAACAAACCTCATGAATCTTCCATCCCTCCATCTTCTCCACTTAAAGAGTCCCAACAAGACTCCGTTACCATGCCTCCCACACATGATGAGTCACGCCAAGAGTCTAATCCAAAGCATGCCAGCATATCCCCTTCTCCAGATCAAGATCCTAACATCCCATCTAGTCCACCTCAAGACCACAATCCCCCATCCATTCCATCCCATGATCCCCTTGACATTCAAGCTTCCACTGCTCCATCTCCATCTCCATCTCCATCGCATGAGTCTACTACCATGGCCCCTACTCCCTCTCCTAATGTTGCTATCCCATCATCTCCTTCTCATGATCCCCCATCATCGCCTAAAAATGCTATCCCCACACCGCTTGCATATCCCCTTGGTCCTCTCACATTCCTCCAGGTTGGTCTCCTGGCGGGGAAGCATATACCAACCCTCCTGCCACCTAATAATGAACTGCATCATTCTTCCAGAATAACAAAATCTTCAATCTAGATCGAATGCTCAAGAGGAATGAACTATCAGAAAAGGTTTAGGCCTTCATGAGCAAGGTATTATAGAGCCTATCCAAGCTAAAGAACATTTGTATCCGCGAGGTCTTGGATGTACTACTCATGACTCGCAATCCAAAAATGTTGGTACAGCCTCTAGACGTCCTCAACAAGCCTTTTCCAAAAGACATGTCGGCTCTTCTCATCGCCCTACCAGATCATATGTCGCCATCCTTCCTCCTCTATCATATCACCTCAAAACAACTGTCCATCTTCCTCCTTCATCTGCTCCATCCATATTGGGTCCTTTTGTCCCCTCATCCCCCATCCCATATCCTCCAAGTCCTAAGTCTATTTTGGGCCCTTATATCCCAAAATCACCTCCTCCATCTCATCCTATCCATCCTTTCATCCATCCATCACCTATCCATGTCGCCCATCATAACTATCCCACTCTCATGTTCCCTAATCAGGATCAACAAAGGCACGTACCTGTACATCATCCATCCACATATCATCCTAAAAATCCTACCTCCATCCCTCCATTCATGTGTCCTCCACGTCATCCATCCATTCACACCCATCCCATTGCTACTAAAAGCACTTTGGCTGTTAAAGGAAAAATGCATAAATCTAAGCATCCACATGAATTTACGACTCCCCATGTTCCCTCTAAAATATATGGTGAAGAGAAGAAAAATCTAAATCTAAATAAAATCTGTAGGCCACAAAGGCCCACCAAAGCAAAGATCAAAACTATGTGGATCCCAAAGAAAAAAGATGCAATGCCATCACATGAAAAATCTGTAAAAACATCCAAAGTCGCTAATCCAAAAGCTAATCATACACCCCTTTCATCTCCTACGTCTGTTTTGGGTCCCTATGTCCCGAAATCCACCATTTCATCTCCTCCATTATCCCCCCATTCTCTGTCCCTTAATCCCCTTATCTTTTCACATCCACCACCACATGTGCCAATGTTGGTCCTGAACACATCTCCTCATCACATATCTACCCCATCATTCCATCCATACCCTCTGCAGCATCCCATCCATTATCCCATGTATCTCCCCTCTCAAATCCCCCTAATTCATCCTCTTGCATAATCCATTTATTCATAAGGTTGTACCAACATCCAATAGTCACTTCAAACATGGGCTCTTAACACCTTGATCCTTATCACATGTCCTTACCCATCTCCTTCTGCATAACATCCAAAAAGTCAAAAAAGTCCAAAAAAGTCCAAAAAAGTCCAAAAGTAAAGAGAAATAATTCTTCCAATGGTGAAAACTTGGCAAACAAGCGCCTTGGATAAGTACCATGATGAAAACCTGGCAAACATGCGTCATGCATAAATCCCCATCTGCACTTGGGGGCAACTTCCTGATATACATTCCCTCCATCCGTTATGCTTCTAGCTATGCACCCGTCTTCCTGTTATCTGTCCTCTTCATAAATCCCTCCATCCCTCCTATTTTCCACATCCTACCATCATATCCCATTTATCTCCCATTCCCTCCATCCTTCTTGTGATCTTGATCAAAATTGAGGCACCTATCTATGCATGCTTTGGACACCAATTGGTATATATTCCCTTCATCCATGCTCTATCATATTCCTTGGTCACCCATCCTACCCTCCTTCAGTTATCTCCTTTATCTTATCATCCACTTGTCTTACGTCCCTCATGCCTCATCATATATGACATATCTAGAGTGGGGGCATCTGCTTCCTTTGTGACATAGTCCTTGGAGAAATCATCTATCATAATCTCTCTATCCATCTATCACAGCATCCCTTCCATCTCCCCATCCTTATTTTCCTATCCATCTATCACAGTATCCCTTCCATCTGCCCATCCTTTTGTCCCTATCCATCTATCATAGCATCCCTTCCATCTCCCCATCTATCCTAGCATCCCTTCCATCTCTCCATCTATCCTAGCATCCCTTTCATCTCCCAATCCTTATATTCCTATCCATCCAAACAATCCCTCCCATCCCCATCCCTATATCTCTATCCATTCTTTCCTCTTTGTCCTCATCCCATCTCACAATCCCTTGTCATTGGTATCTGGCTATAAACCTTCCCCCATGCAACCCAATGTCATTTATCTCATCGTCATCACCCCTGCTTCTCTTGCACATCTTTCCAATCCCCTATCACTTTTCATCACTCATCTATCTATCATATCATCCTCCCAAGTCATTTTACTGCTTTGGATAACTATCCCATCTCTGAGCTTTATATGATCGTCATCATCCTATCCAATCCAATAGGTCTATCCTATCTTGTCGTATCAGTCCCATCTTTTTATCTACTTATCTTATCATCATCCATCATCCTTTATCCATTGTTTTCCTTCGGTCTTGTCAAACTACGTTGCCCCTGCGCTTTCACGTAGGCAAGGTCGATCATTTGATCCACCCCCGGGGTTCCATCATCGATCTTCGTTGTCCACTTTGCTCTTCTATCGTCTATCATCAGTATTTCTCCTTTTGTCCATCCTATCTTCACCATCCATCAAGGTCTCCATCTTGATCAGTCATCCACCTTTCGATGAACTACGAGGGCTCTGCACTTTCATGTAGGCAAGGCTAATCTTTGATCGGCCCCCGAGCCCCTAGGTCTTTAGGGTGTGTCAGTCCCATGTCTTGTCTTCCTTGTGTCGTGCCATCAAGCTATGCCCTTATCTAGCCAGTTCTTCACAAACGAGATCCACTTGTATCATGAAATCTAATTGATTTTGAACATCCCGCGTCATAACGATCTTTTAGCTTCGTATCCATCATCGGTCTCAATAGGATGCATCCTTCCTAATAGACCTCATCAATCCCATCTATCCCCTTGATCCTATGGCAAATGACATTTGAAATTGATTGCAATATTTTGATGTTTTTGGCTTTTGTTTATCATTGGAGCTCCCTATCATCACTTGTCAAGGCCGCCATAATCCATCATATTATGGTGTGTTTTGATTGGTCAACATAGGGGCATATCTTGATCTTTTTATGTCTATTTGTGTCTTCTTGGTTGTCCCACGTAGTACCCACCAAGATCCCCAGGTCTTGTGTTATGCTGGGGCATCCTTTTGTGCTTTGTTATCTCAATGCCTGGCCCGACCAAGATTTTGTGACTTTGGGGTGTTGGGATAGCCTTTTTGTCTATTGTGTTTGTTTTATGCATTAGACACTAATTCACCTTGGTTCTTCATACCCTGGTGTCTTGTGTTTGATGCTATAGCAAAAACCAGTGCTCCAAAGATGATAAATTGCATTTAGAATTGCATCTCATTTTCCATTCTATCGTCTTGCATGTATCCCCCCATCCATTCATCCTTCATCCTTATCTCTATCCAATCTCCATCCATTCCACTTAGCCTGAATCATCTAATCATATCCTTTCTCTTGTCCCCAGTCTCATTATCAGCCTTGACCCATCATCATCATTATCCATTAGTATCCTTCCCTATCCCTTTGGTGTTGTTTTGGGATGTATCCTTCCCTCATCAACAACACTTTCATCATCATCATCGGGAGGTGTTCTTCCCTATCCCTTTGGTGTTGTTTTGGGATGTATCCTTCCCTCATCAACAACACTTTCATCATCATCATCGGGAGGTATTCTTCCCTATCCTTTAGTGGTGTTTTGGGATGTATCCTTCCCTCATCAATACCACTCAGTGGGATGTATCCTTCCCTATCCTCGTGTTGTTTTGGGATCTTTAATTCCCTCATTGACAACACTCCATCCATCATCAACCCATTTTGGCTTGTACCTTGACTGGGGCAACATCACCTTTTGTCCTCAAATCCATTTGTGCTTCATCCATCTCCTATCACTTCTCCTTCTCTCTTATCCATCACCTTGCATCATCTTCCTCATCTCCCCTTGCATCACATCATCTATTTGAGCCCACCTGTGTTCTCTTGAACCCGCATGTCCTCTCGAGGGCATCCTTCATCCCTAACTTTCATCTTTACCCCCATCATCTTCCTTTCCTAGTCACTCCTTTGATGACTGGGGCATCTTTCCCAATCTAACCATCTTCTTCTAGGTTCTATGTTTTAATATTCTTTGAAATGATGTTACTTCATAACACCATCTCAAAGAGGGGAAAATGTAGACATCCAAATTTGGACACTTAATTTATCCAAATTTATCACTTTTCATCTAAACATCCTCTTATCCGAGTTAATTAAGTAATATTACTATTATTTAATTAATATCTTTAATTCTGAATCCCTAAGGTATTTACATAATTAAATACCTTACCCTCTTTTAATCCTCCTTTCATCAAATAAATTAAATAAATATTACATTTATTTAATTCCTCACATGTCATTTTCATCTAATCCTAATCCATCTCCTAATTTCTTCATTAGGGATGTGCACATGCCTAATCCTTGATTAGGATGTGTCACATCCTCCAACTTTTGCAAGTTGGCTTCTAATCCTATTTATCTTCTAATTATTGATTAGTTAAGCCTAATCATTCTCCAAAGAATTTTTAATTCTTTTTTTATTTTCCTAGATTCCCCTCCTTTTTATATGTGAATTTTTAATTCACATTCCATTCTTCCAAGGCTTCTAGAACCTTGGACTTGTCACAATCTCCACATGTGACCCACCTTGGACTTGTCACAATCTCCACATGTGACCAAGTCCCACCTTTTTGGAGCCCACCTTTTATCCTCTAGATCATCCTAGGAATGTGAATTTTTAATTCACATTTACCCTCCCAACCACCTTTCCTTTTCCCATGTAGATTTTTGAGGAATTCTAAAATTCCTCAAATGTCCCTTTCACTCCCACTTGGGGACAAGAAATCCCTTTTTGTGGAAATCCTCTCATCCCCCAAGGTGCATGTCCTTTTCCTCCTCATGTACCTTTTTGACAACTCATCTCCACCTCATATCCTCTTGTCCACTTCACCCTCCACATGTCAAGATGTGAGGGCTTGCGGGTTCTCAACCCACCATAGCCCTTCATCTTGACCTTGTTGGATCAATCTTGACCCTTGAATTCTCTAGAGAATTCAAAATCTCCTATAAATACCCCCTCCTCAAGGGAATTTTCAACACTTTCATTTGGAGCAACCTTATGCTGCCAATTTTCTTTCTCAAACACTTTGCATTTTGATAATTACATACTGTCCATTTGAATCCTCAAGCCTTTTCAATCATTCAACCATCTTTGTTCATCATCTTGCATATTGAATCTTGCATATAGTCATTCAAACCATCATCTAAGGAGCACACAACCAATCCAAGCAAGGGCCAATCAAGGAGGTATCAACAACAAGGGAGGTAAAAGTGTTTGTGTTTCATCTTATTTGCATTCCTTTTCGTTGTATCACTCCTTCGGCTAATCTTGAGGTGTCCTTGGTATTTTGTCATTCATGTTTCTTAGTTGTTTTGCATGTTTAGAGTAGTAGAAATGTCAAGGTATCACAGAGAGTACCATAGCGGCATGTGACACCTTGTAGAGCCAACTATATGGCCTTGAGAGGTAGGAAGAAGCAATGAGTCCAACTGCTAATTCCCAGGTGTAGCAACTCCTAGAGGAGATGCAACGAGCCAGTGAGTGGGAGGCTTCACTGTAGGAGCATATGGCAAAGCTATGGGAGGACATAACCAAGCTCAGAGGAGAGATTAGAGGGTTGTGATCATAAAGCATGTATTTGTCATGGTCACATCAGTCACATTCATATGCATCAATCTAACATCCTCCTTCACCACCACTGCTGATGCTAGAGGGCTCAGGGAGCCATGCACCCAAGGGCTAGAGGCCCAGTTTTGCATGTGCAATTTTTTAGATCATATCATTTTTGATGTATAACATTGTGTTTATGTACATGCAGATACAAATATATAACTTGCCATATTTTGACATAGTGGTGTAATATATGTACAAGACATACATACATACATATATATATATATATATATATATATATATATATATGAGATTTTGATTGGCATCATGGTGTTATGCATAATTTTATTTCATATCTAATTATGTGATGGATTTATGCTTATAGATGTATGTTCAGATTAGATACTATCATGATCTAAATAAACACAAATTAGATTTATCATTAATTAAGTACAATGATGATTTAATTGCCTAACCAAAAGACTTAACTAGATACAATGCATAGATACATTGCATAATAAAACACATGTATATATAATATCTATTTAAATAAATTAAACACATGTTCATATCATAACATAAATTGAGAGAATATGTGTTGATGAAGAGATTTCATAACACAACGAACTATAATCCTTGAAGGATGAGCTCCATGTGTATGCCACATAGGCACTATACATATTATCAACAAAGATATATTGCATTGGTTGGTTGTTTTAGAGGTGTTTTATCCATAGATGATAGTCCATAGGCTCCAAAACCATAAATAGAGGTGATTATGTAAGGACCTAACCAATTAGGGCTGAAATTCCCCTTTTGATCAAGTGGTGCATTTACATTCCTTTGATTCTCATAGAGAATGAGATCACCCACTTTGAATATTTGAGAAAGAACAAATAATGTTTAGAAATAGACTGTTGATAAGCTTGGAGATGTTGGAGGGACTATAATAGGTATTCATCGAGCAACTCAAGCTTATAGAAACATGATAAGCATGATAAGTGTCATCATCAATCAACCCTTTAAGGGAAACACACAATGATGGGATTTCCAACTATAAAGGCATGATAGCCTCAACACCATACACAAGGTTATACAAAATTGTACCATTATATATACAAAAAATCATGCAATAGGCCTACAAGGAGTATATTAATTGAGTATGCTAGTATTTACCGTGTTTTTTAACTTCTTCTTGAAGAATCAACTCGAGAGTTTTATTAGATGCTTTATCTTGACCATTAGATTAAGGATAGTGTGTAGAAAAATGGTGTTGAATATGAAAATTTTCCAAGAATGCTTCACCTCCTTGTTCTTCAATGAAGTGTCATTATTAGAAACAAGGGTAGAAGGAAATTTGAAACAAGCAATACTATTTTTTAGAAGAAAGATACAAATTGCACAAGTATTCATGGATCAAAGTAGAATATATTTGACCCATTCCATAAAATAAATAGTAGAGGTAATGATGAAGATATGCCCTTTAGAAGGAGGCGAAATTTCACCAATAATATCCAAGCCCCATGTTAAAAATGGCTAAGGAGAGGTCTTATTTTAAAGCTCTTATGTAGGAGACCAAATAAGATTTTTGTCCTGTTGACATTGAGGAAACTTCTTTACAAAGGAAAAGGAATCATGCTCCATTTTTTTCCAAAATTATCCCATGTGAATTAGTTTATGCACTAAGGATTTACCAATAGAGTTTCCACCCCCAGAGCTTGAATGGGCTTCTTGAAGGGAAAGGGGTATTTTAGCCTTAGTTAGAGATCAAAGAAAAATACCACTATAAGATTTCTGATATAAAACATTAGATAGTATAATGTATCAACTAAATTTTTTTGTATCTGAGTGTGAGCATTTTTCGTCGCATCTTCGGGAAAAATTCATGTCTTTAGATAATTATAAATGTGAGAATACAATTCCCTCAAGTCTATGTGAGAAAACACTTGACCATTGGGTTCAGGTTGATTTGAGACAGTAGGAGAGAGAAGAATGTAAACCACAAAGTGGTACTCTTCTATACCATCATCCAAGGATACAAGGGAGGATACACTTGCCATTGCATCTACACGCCAATTTTTTCTCCTAGGGATAATTTCTATTGTGAAAGAAGAAAAGCTATCAAGAAAAGATAAAGCCAAATCCCAATACTAAGATAGCTTCTCTACTTAGCCTAATGCATTCCTATGACTTGATTTACAATAAGATTTGAAACACCACGAATGAAAACATGTTTAATGTTTAAATCCAGGTGCTATGCAAGCTAGCAATAAGGGATTTGTACTGAGTGATGTTATTAGTGCAATGAAATTCCAATCGATAGGATAGAAGAACTAGCTTTCCTTCAGGTGAGATTAAAGATACACCTACCCTAGAGCCAATTTGACATGTCAATCCATCAAAGTACATCTCCCATATAGGAACATGGTTTGCTGCAAATAGATTTTCATTTGGAAATAAATCTAGACTAGGGAAGGAGTGAGATGAGGGAGTTTCTACCAATTTATAAAAAATAAGTTGACCTTTGTTTTCATTTGAGTTATGAAATATTGAACACACATTAGAATATTGAGAGAAGGGTGAATCCATATTCTACAAAATCTCAAAACCCTCTAGAACAAATAAAAACTTCAAACACTACTACATAAACATTAACATGAAAGATGAACATAATGCACAACATAAAAAAACCCCAAATGTATGTGGAAAACCCCACAGGGGAAAAACCATGGGAGAAATGATGCTAGGAGCTAATGTCCTCATCTAGATTCACAAAATAATAATAGTTACAATTTTTTTATGGATACAACCCAAGGAAGCTACTACTCCTTGAAAAGAGGTCTTAGGGTCATTTCTAAGGAAGCTACAACTACTTGTTGAATTTTATTTAGGGCTACAACCCAAGGAAGCTAGGAATCCTTGATCTGATAACAAACTTAGGAAGGATTACTGAATGACAATCCTTCCATTGTTTGAAAGTGAAAATTAGGTTCAATCCTTTTGATGATTGTAATTTTTCTTTGACACCTTTTTTGCAACTTTTTCAAATTTCTTCTTTGCAGCTTACTGGCTCATTGCTTTCAACCTTCAAGATTTTTTTCCTTTTCCTCACTTCCTCTAGCAAACCATTAAGCACCTTCTTCACTTCCCTTCTATCACAAAGTATCTTCAAGATGAAAATGGATAGGAATAAACACTTAAACTCTTTCTCCTTTAGTCACTTATGTAGTTTTCATCATGTCACACATCACCTTCCACCACCCTAACCTAGATCAACTAGGTTTATAATATATTCATGATATTACATTGATTACATTACATGTCAACCTATAGCAACAAAAATATTACATCTCCTAGTCATCCAAAGATAAAACAATAATCCAAAATGTGTAGAAGGAAAGACCCATAGGACTACACACAACAATAGGAATAACATGTCTTGTATATTTCAACACATGCTTAACCTATTCTTAAAAGATCTTCACACCTTCAGTATTTAATAAAAAAAATCTACATGATTCACAAATTCAAATTAGGTTAGCCAAGTAAGAAAGAGAATATGAAACTTGTAGCATGTCGGTCATCACAACATTGGTGGTACACATGAATGATAATACATTACTTGCACTTCTCCTAGATGAGCCAACATGACTGATACAACACCTTCAAACAATCCATGAACTCTGCTCAAACTTGAATTAGTGGGACACACCACCAAAATACCTGAGTTGACCAAGCAAAAGCATAACCCAACAAAAAATTCATTTCAGACCACAACCAATTCCATAAAATCTATCTACAACATCTTGTGGAGCAAAAAACATCACATGATATTTAGGAACACTCAAATTCATCCCTTTCAAAAAATTAATGTAGCAAAAAGTCGGTGTAAACCATTAGATAATGAAACCAAACATCATATAACATAGTCTTTAACTCTATCATCTTCAACTTTATTTGTTGGAGGACTGGTAACATGAAACTTTGGATATAACATCTACATACCTTACTGAACATAAATTTACATATGCATAAGCATATTTTCAAATGTAGAGAAATGCAGAGCCAACTATCACACCTCTGAGAAGAACCTCATAGAAACATCAATAGTCTTCAAATTGTCACCTTGAAAAATATTTTCTAGTAACCAAATGATCAAAAAATTGGATCACACATGCCTTGACACAACATAAAGATATCTTCCAAACCATAGGGGAAATACATGATTAGTGGAGGAATGTGGACAATTTCTCAGAGACTCTGACAACCAAACAACCAAACTACAACTCTCTTTTGACATCAATGAGAAACAAACTACTATTGGAAGAATGAAGAAGGTGCCCTCTGTTTTGGTTGTCATTAATGCCAACTTTACCCTGATGCGGAAATATTTGCAATAAGAGGAATATCAATATGTTGATCAAGTGTGTCAGCTATAGGTATTTTTAGCATATTTTTGTGATCCAGTTGGTCTACTTTGCTGACAAGACTTTGGTGTTCTTTTGGCTGGCAAGGTGTATCTTCTAGGTGTGTGTTTTTCTTTAGGTCTAGGCTGACCTAACTTGTGGATAACACATTTTTTTCTATATGTCAAAATAAGTTATTTACTAAGTCGACAAGATCTTTTGTATTTTAAGTATTCCCTTATATAGGCTGAGCTAATTGATATTGGAAGCTATGCCTGCATATATCTATGATGGGCTAAGTGATGAAAAGAAAGTGAAGGGAGATATGAAAGCTATATGACAAGGGTAATAATACAAAGCTGTTGATAAGTGTTTTTTGTACCGGCAACCAGAGGAAAAATCTAGAGCATAATCAGAACTGCTTTCAACACTATGTAGGTGCACTTCTACAGTTCATTCTTGGCAGTGAGCCAACATCTTTTATACTTCGGAATTAAGCTGTCTTTTGTACTAAGGTTGTGAAACTTTTAAAGAAAGTGAGTCCTGGTAGTGAGCCCCATAATATTTTGTAACTAGTTATAATATATTGTGAGCTAATCCTCACCGTGGTTTTTCCCATTCTGGGTTTTCCAATTAAAAATCCTAGGTCTATGTGTTATAATTTTCTTTATGTTCTTGTTCACCATAACTATTAAATGTGGATTGTTAATTGCATGGTTACTAATTAATTTGGTCAGTTGAATACTGATTCAACCCCCTTCTCAGTATTCTGAATATTTAAAAAGTTGGTATTAGAGCTCGGTTCCTTAGAAGAAGCCTAACAACTTAAGGAAGGTCCCAAAAATTAAAAACATGGCTAGAAAATATCATTCTATTCCTCTATAAGAAAAATCTGTATCTAAAGAGATCAATGCTTCCCTTGAGGAATTGAACAAAAGCGAGGATGAGAAAGAAACCTTGAAAGGAAATTTGAAGGAAGCAAATGAGTGTATTAGAAAGCTGAGAGAGAAAATCAAAAAATTCAAAGACAGACATAGAGAAGTGAGTGATCAGTTGAAAAGGCCAATGAAGATATTATCAGACTAAAAGTAGAAATAGAAGAAAGAAATCGAATTGAGAAATGTAAAAAATTTGAGATCCAAATTGAAATTAATGAACATGAAGCTTGAACAAGAAGTGATAACCCTAAAAATTGATTTGGAAAAAGTGAAAGCACACGAAGAAAGATTCAAGACAAGTTCTATAATTCTTGATGAATTAATTTCATCTCAGAAGCTTGCAAAGGATAAAAGTGGTATAGGAATCGAAGAAGGACAAAGCTCAAAGACCGAACCAATTGATGGGCAAGGTCGTTGGTGTCACTTCTTGCATCATTTAATCTTTCAATTATCAAACCTAGTGTATCTTAGAGCTATATGTGATAAGGATGTCTCCATGGATTTGGGGGGGTTTTGCACTATAAACAGTGACTTTTGATTTTGGTCTGACTCCTTTAGGAGCTTTCAAGAGCTCTTAGGAGTGAAAATCAACAACTAATTTTGAAGGAATAATTCTATCTTATTCCTTAACTAATGTTCATTAAATCTCTAGTAACTTAGTTCAAACTCCACCTGACTTAGTTGTAATTGATTCAATGAAAAATTAAAATGTAACTAAATTCACTCTTAATCTAAAATTCAGAATTCAAATTCTATTCTTATTTTACTTGAAAAGAAAGTCTATTCAATGCTTACAAGGAAATAAATATTAATCTAGAAAACAACACTAAATTCCATGAATGAATTCCAAATAAACTTTGGTTTAATCCTCCCATCAGTTGTCATTATTACTTCTACCAAAACCATCATGCAATTGAAAATAGTTACTAAATCTAATTCCTATGAACAATATTCAAATCGAAAGTAAACAAATAAATGTTAATCTATAGTGAATCATAATAAACTATCTTAAAAATGCAATGAACTAATCTAGAAAGTATGAATAAATGCAGTTACTAATAGTGATTAAACAAAAATCAAAATTCTTAACTTTTCACTTGATATAAACTAAAAAAAAATTAACTGAATCGAAAAAATACAACACCAGATCACCTCCTTTGGTTGAGCAGGCCTTACTATTCTTCTGGTGGGACCTTTAACATTGAGATTTGGATTAACTTCTTATTTGCATTCAAATAGGCTGAAATAGGGAAATGGAACAAGCATAGTACCGTCATTACAATATCAAGCGAAAAATTATCTAACTCTAGAATTCCCCTAAGGATGGATATTTATAGGCATATCCATTATTTGAATTCAAAATCATGGCACTGCCTGCTAAGATACAAAATGACAATCTAAAACTGAAACAAAATTGAAAAATTTAGAGAGAATTCCACCACATAATAGTTGAACAAGAAATTTCCAAATCGACTAGAGAAGTTGATTTGAAATTATGATGCATCAGTATCCAGGTGGAGAAATTAGGAGTGTGATTGATTCCATGTTTGTTAAATAGAGAGTTTAACAAATCCACCTCATGAAGTAAGCCTTAAATCACCTGAAGAAAATCCTTAAGAATAGGATGCTAATGTGACAACAAATATTTCAAATTGAATAGTTATTCCTTCATTAACATCATCAAAAGTGACACATTCAATGCAAAATATTATTTCTAATATATTCCCTAATTAGTTAAATATAAAATAAAACAAGCAAACATAAAAGCATATATTCTACAACCAACATTGTTGATTAATAGCATAATAAAGTCTTTGTAAACATAAAATGAGCATTTAAAGTATCATTTAGGACACTCATCACCGATCTACAAAAAAGTGGACAATCAAAGGAAACCCAAAAGGAATGCTTATCAAAGCAAGAACTAGAGGATTAATACCAGAAGGATCCCCATTTGATAGCCTAATGCTCAAAGGTATCCATCTTTTAATGGCTTTTGTTACTCATGCAATAAATTTAGACATAGAGCAGTATAATGTAGAAGTATGATAAACCAAAATAGAATAAGACAAAATTTTGGATTATTTGGTGGAAAATGCTATGTTTGCAACAAGTTTGGACATAATTCTACCGAATGTAAAAGTCAAATTATGATGAACAAATTTAATATCAAAAGAATATTTCATTCTTTTTAGGGCTATTGTTACACATGTAATATTTTTGGACATAAGGATAATCAGTGCAAGATAAGGATGAATACAAAACCTCTTGATCAAAGATATGTTGTGTGCCACTCTTGAAACAAATTCAGATATATCTCAAAATTTTGTAAGAGCAAATTTGGGAAGAAACTGAATTAAGAACAAAAGAACAAGTCTATGAACAAGGTAAATCTTGATGAAGTAAAAAAAGAAATGGCAAGAATTTGGAGAAGGAAAGAAGATCCCGAGGAAAAGGATAAAACAAATGATCCTATATCTACATTAGGTGCAGATACCCCTCTTATGAATACAACCCAATAATGGCTTCAGGGGAAAAATCTATCAAGCCCCCGATTTATGAGGTTTCTTGTGATGAAACAAAGACAAATGATATGAATCTATATTTTGATGGTGTTGAAGAAAATTCTAGTAGAAATAAAGAAAATCAAGAAAATTGCGGAGCTGTTTTCCTGGTCTACAGTGTATATAACAAAGTGGTTAACAACTTTAATGTGGAAAAGTAATAAATGCAAAATTAGGGAAAAATGATAAATAATAAAGCAAGCCACTAAGTTAAAGAAAAGAACATTTGCGCAAAGTTGAGTGAAGCAGTGCAAGCTGAAGCAACTTTGAGTACCTTACTGTGAAACCCTAGTTCTTGGTGAGATGAAAGGTGTTCTTTGCTATTTGAATTCCATGTTTTTCAAATCAAAGAATCATTTTGTTAAAATCATTCAAGTGTGTTTTGAGAAATATGGCCACTCCTACTGTCATGGAAATTTTTGAGAGGCCCCAACCAAAGTTCAGAAGATGCTCATGGAAGGTGTACAAAAAATTATCCAATGGGTGTGTTCTCGCACATTTTGAGTAATGTACTACCTACTAGGACTATATACTCATGGGAAGCTCAAAGAATTCAATCACCAAGATATGGGATAATGAGTTGACTAATGATTTATTACTTAAGATAGAGTATGAAAACCTTGTTCAGATGAAGTTGATTGTTTGGAATTGGTTTCTGAACTTTTCTAGTGAAAGTGATGCAAAATTTGTTAGGATGGCCCTAAGTAGGGTTCACAATAATCTTGTGTGGGTAAATGAAATAGGAATTACCAATAAAGAGGCAATACAAGCAGTTATTGGTCTCTGTGACACTTGTACCATTCCAGTCCTAAAAGTAGTGAAAAATGATGAGGTCACAAGGTTAACTAGAGCTAAGTTTGATTGAAGAGCCCTAACCACAAAAAACTATTACAAACCTTGCCACCAAATATGTTGCCAAATGTTATGATTGGACAAAAAGTTTACTTCACAAATAGAGCAAACTTTGTTTCGGCCATGAAAATTCACACAACTTATGAAATGGTGGTAGATGGAAAGGACTTCGATCTTTGTGAGCTACTAAGAGTGCAACTTATGGAAAATCTGAGTATGACAAAGGTGAAGAGACATGCTTTTAAATTTGGCACTCTTGTTGTCTTCCTATTATTTTATTTTCTAAATGAACTACCTGGAAGGAAGAATATAATATGGGGTAATACCATGCAGGTTTTCCATTAGATTAGTGATTATCTACGCAGTCTAGGAGACTTTAGGGCACAAAAGAATGCCCTAACTACCTTTGCAGTCTTTTAGAAGGAAATGCAAGAAAGAGAAAGGATTCCAAGAATACCGGTGAAGAAGTATGAAAAGGAGATAACATTTTTTGTGTCTATTGATGAATGCATCATTAAGGCAGTAGAACCTACAATTTGTTGGATTGAACCACTGGGGTATGAAATTGAAGAGAATCTGGTAGAAGGATACATTGAGATTCTGTTGGCTAGTCCCAAGCACCCCTCTCTACCTAGATTAGGTACATATTCAGAGAAATCTACTAAAATTCACCTAGAAGCTTTTGCATCTAAATGAAGAAAGAAAGTGTTAGCAGATGGTCAGTGCTCTCCTTGAGATTTGTGACATGGACTAACCACCTCTCATGGATCCATTAACTCTAGCAGTTGTATTGGGTATTAACAAGTTGATGTTTTGGTGTAATGACAACTGTGGGGCCAACAATTGGTATCAGAGCCAAAGGTACTTGGGTAGGTGCAAGAAGTTGGGTTCATAAAATGTTCAAAAAGTGGAAATGTTTTTCCTAATTTTTAGAATTTTTCATAGTTGGACTTAAAATTTGAAGCACTTACACACTAAACCTTAAAAAAATTTAGGAATATAAAATTTAGTATTTTGAGTCTAGTTTTCAAATATGTAATTTATTCTAATACCTAGATGATACAAAATATTTTTTAATAAACATGTATAAAAACCACTTTTTAAAAGTCACTTTCTTAGGACCATACCATGCACGTGTACAAACACCATAATTGGCCTAAATAAAAGTATTTTTCTAATTTATTTTATGGAAAGATGTGTATTATAATAAATATTGATGAGGATATTTTTTATAATTTTTTTCTCAATTTTTATTTATTTATTAATTTTCTATTGGCCCTAATAGCTGGTTTTTAAAACCCTTGTGCACGACACCATAACTTGACCTAAAGTTATCATTTTTTGAATTTTATTTTTTTCATTGTGTAAAGAATTGTTTATAGATTGATGCTAGGCAATTTTTTTAACAATAAAAGTAAAAAAAAAAAAAAAGTCATTAAAAAAATACGAAAACCTGACATTTCAAATTTATGGACCAATTTCCTCATAAATTAATTAGAAAATATAAAAAAAATCCAATCATAAATTTTTTTATATATTTGAAAATTAAACATTTTTATCTATAGTGGGTTTTAATTTCATAAAATAATTTTGAAAAAAACTTCATCAACTATATAGCAAAAGTTAGTTTTTTCTCTTGAAATTGCCATGACCTTGTACTTGCAAGTCTAAGGCTATGTATTGGGTTTCCATGCCTTTTCTAATCCTAAATCCAAACCAAAAACATGTATTTTGAGTTTCAAACATTTTGGAATGAGTACCCACTTTAAAATGCATACCTATTCTAAAAAATGATCAGGTACCTATTTGAGAGCTAAAAAATTACACTTCCCTTGAATGTGGACCCAACTTCTTGCACTTACCCACCTGGTTTAAATCCCCTCAGGTAATGCTGAGGGGGAGTTTGTTGATAGATGGTGAGCACTCCCCTCGAGATTCGTGACATGGAATAACTGCCTCCCATGGATCCATTAACTCTGGCAGTTGTATCAGGCATTAACAGGTTGATCTGTTGGTGTAACAACAACTGTGGGGCCAACATAAAGTTGAAGCTTTCTTCCAAGACGTAGCATACATTAAGGATGAAATAGAACTATTGAAGGAAGTTCTTGAAAAAAGAAAAGCTATATCTGTGGATCTACTCGCGAGACCCAAAAAATCAGAAAGGCTTTCCTCTAGTGCTACATCAACACCCAGTACAACTAATGTTGCAAAAGGAAATTGGAAAGAATAAAGTATCCCTACATTTTTTGATACTACTACTCTTACTAGCCCAAGCACCAAGGAATCCAAGAAAAAGGACATATGTGTCGTTGCACCATCTACCGCTTTAGGAGGAAGAAGAAGAGTGAAAGAAAAGTTTTACAGGAAAAGGAATATAAGTGATGTTGTTGAAGGAGAAATTGAGCTTGGTCTTGAAGAGGAGCATTATCTGAAGAGAAATAAAATTAGTATTTCTGGTGAAGGAGTCAAAAAAAGTGTAGAGATATCCACTGATGAGGAGACAAAAATTGAGGAAGATGCCTACCGAATTCATGTGCATGCAAAGAAGAATGAAGAAGGCTCAACTGACCCTCTGGTGACCATGCCCAGCTCTCCTCCGGTAAGAAATCATCCACCCTTTGTTCTCGAAACTTTAGTGAATCACATGATTGATAATGAACTCATGACCTATAGTGTCCCTCCGTTTTGGCCGTCTTTGGTTTTCAAGTAAGTTTGTTTTCTAGAGTACTTAGTAGTTTAGTTTAAAACAGTTAATTAAATTGGGAAATCAAAGTACGCGGTTTAATGTAAATGATTAAATTAAATTATTTTGTGAAAAGTATTGCTTAAAATTATAATAATTGATAATTTTTATTATCATGAGATTTTAATTATTTGCATGTGGGAAAAGTAATGTTAGTAGAGGGATGTTATAACAACAATAATATTATTATGGATATAACTATTGGCGATGTTGAGGTTGATGTATTTATTAGCCATAAAGTTATTCACACCAACTCACCCCAGTAATTAAATAATCTAATGCATCTAAACTGCATGACACTAGACTTGTTCGTCTTATACATCGATCATGCTCGTAAACTATGTTTCATGGTTAATGCTATATTGAAGTCTTGGTTGTGTCTCAAAGTTCACGTCATTATCTTTAACAACATTATTAGTAACTTGAATGAATATATATATATATATATATATATATATATATATATACAATTTCAATACATAAAGTCTAAAATAAAGGTATCCCAATATAGAATTATAACAAGTAATTACTTTTCATAAGGTGATCTACAAGAAACATAGGTATAGGATTTCGATATGTAGGCCATATATTAATAAGCATGATATATGATATTGTAAGCTTAATGATTAGTATATAAATGCATAAAAGAAGCCACCATTTTAAAGAATTCAAAATGGTAAACGATAAATAAAATAAATAAGTGATGTAAATACAGAAGTATGCAACATAAAAATACAATAGAAAAATATAGAGTAAGTAGATTAAAAGATAAATCAGAGGTAAAAAGTATAATAATTGTTTATAATCAATTGAAAATATAAACAAGAAATTAAAGCTTTATATTATTATTATTATTATTTTTCCTTTCATATAAATATTGGTGATCTTATTATTAATATTATTTTTATCTAAAATAAAAGATTTATATTAGTGTTATTTCTATGTAGAATATTTAGGGTGGCTTCATTACTATTTGATGGCTCAATAATAAGATTATTATTTAATCATTAATTAATCTCGAATTAAAACTATTATGATTTAATCCTTAATTACATTTTATTATCTTGAAATACTTATAATTTAAAACCTTCACGATATTTTCATTCTTCTTAATGGTGATAACAAAATATTTTTATGCATAACTAAATTTAAAGCAAACAACATTATTTAGTTTACACCCTATCATTTAATAACGCTATGATTGTGTGAGCACAACTTCAACCCTCATACAATCGAAATCAACATTATCATTAATAGCTGGAATTAATTATTAATTATATAAATAATAATGTGATATCCAAATATTGTTTCCTCCACGTGCCATGTAAATTCTCTCACATCTTGCATGAGATCTTAATGTGGAAGAAGCTGGAAAATTTACTTTACACTTGTCAATTGCATTCTCGGGGTGGGGGGAGAAAGGTGAGGAGAACATTCCGAAAGGAAATAAGATTTTACTGGGTGCATCACAATTTGACAATTTTGACTGGGGAATTCTTAGCACTCTGGGCATCACAAGTTCATTGTTGTTGGACAATTCCATTGTGTTACAATTCTTGCCCATTTATTATTCTTTTGGGAGGTGCTTGTGGACAACAAGGAACCCTATGCAGAATCTTCAGGTAAGTTGTCTGTCTATCCTTTGGCATTTTGCACAATTTGGATTTACTCCTACCGATTGCAGTTGTGTGAGAATTTCTAAAGCCTATTCAATAAATCCATTTAGTGCATATCCTGTGGTCGTTGCAAATCCATGTGACTATATTTCTTTGAGGCACTTTGACAAACAGATCGCACACCCTGTCTGTCCTTACACATTTTGCATACTAGTTCAAATTCCTTTTTTATGCTTCGCATTTTGCTTACATGCCTACCAGGGCAGTCATAGCTGCCGTAGTGTTCTTGAGACCACCTTTGACTAAGGCATTCTGTCAAACAGTTCACGTTCCTTGTCTCTGCTTCGTATTCTTCAAACATTTCTTTGAGGCATTCTGTCAAATAGTTTGCGTGCATTGTTTGTGCTCTGCATTTTGCATACTTAGCTACCTAGGCAGTTGCAATCACAACATCTGAAAAGAATACACGTCTCCAAAGCTCCCATCCTGGCGTAGGAAGAGGAGATGCTGGAAATAGTTGTGGAATATGGCCCTACACCTGCCAATTGCATTTACTTGAACATTTCTGAATCCCTTCCGTCAATTTTCTGCAAACCCTATATTGCACCTTGAGCATACCTGCCATTTCCATTTACTTGTAAGTTACTAAGTCTTCTCATTAAAACCGTTTTGCACGTATCTTGGGATCATGGTTAGTTATTTATTTACTTATATTTAGTAAATCAAGGGAATGTTTAGATAGTAAATTTAGATACTAAAATGATTATTTGGTATAATTAAAAGGTTTGTTTTAGATGGTCTTCGGGTTAGTTAACGAATGTTGGTTGTATTTATAATTACTTCACGTTTGAATTATGAAAGTATCATGTCAATTGTATTGGATCAATATTTAATAGGAATATTGTCCTTATCTAAAGAAATGAGTAACTTTAAGATAGCTATTTGGAGGTTAAACATAGTTATTTTATCTTGGTCGATTCGTTAATTGATTGTGTTGCTTTTCTTTTATTTGTTTATGTATATATATGTTACGCTTTTGTTATAAAGTTTCTGATTTTAAAGACGTATAAATAGTTGTATCATATGCATTCTATCTACATAAGTATTGGAGTACAAATTAGTGGTCACTTGAATTGTCTATAAAGTATAAATAATTGAAAGTAGTTTAATTTGATAATAAAATGATTAGTTAATGCCCTTTTGAATTATTGATGAATAGGAATTATTTATTTATGGTATTTAATAACTATTTAGAAATTACCCCTTAAAATAAATAATTAGGGTATTGTTATTGTATGATATGAAGTTGTAATTTTATTATTATGGAATGGTATAATTAAATAAGTATTTAAACTAGACTTCTATGAAAGATTATTGTTAGGGTTTTAGAGTTGGTTTTAAGAATTATTTGTAGGAAATTGATGTCACATATTAGAAAATTGAGGGTTTGGTTTGAGTAATTGAGCTAGATCATCTTTTAGAAAATTAGTTATGCTGACCTCTTAAAGAAGAAATTACCATGATATTAAATAGTTTAATTTGAGAAAGTGAAATTGAAATGTTCTTTAGTTAAATACTGGTATATATATGTGTGTATGTATCTCTAATTTATTATTTGGAAAGTCTTCGTTTGAAATATAAGTATACACATATATTTATATATGTACATATGCAAGTAATTATGAGGATAAAATAATAGAGTAACTTGGGTTTTGAATTCATTGAGCTGTCAAGAGAAATAAGTTGGAGAAATTAAATTAGGAAGTTAGAGAATTTAAATCCTTTCACCTTATTACATGCAAGTGAATATCTCATTGCCTATGTTGATATCAATATTATACCTTGTTGAACTCTAGACTAAGAGTAACATAGTAGGCTTCTATTCATTTTGTCTTTAATTTTTCTTCATAGTATTAATCATTGAATATTTTAAAGGGTTATATTCAAGTATGTATGTTTATAAATATATTTATATATATGTGTGTGTGTGTGTGTGTGATTATTATATGGTTTTGTTAATTATTATAGATTAGGAATAATGAAGGGATTAAAGGAAATGTAATTTAATTAAATTGAGCATCTAAGTTGTTATAGATAAATGAATTAAATAACTGGAGTATTGTAATGTTAAGATGTAAGTTAGCATTAAGGTTACATACTAACTAGTTAATAGAGATGATTGCTTTGTGATCAATATGGTTTCTTTAGTATGGTTATTTGGAGTATTGCATGTTTGTGTAGTTGAACTATAGATTCATTGTTTTCAAGCATAGGCATTTGATTGTTATTATGTGAATGGTGTATTAAGTGAAGTTAGTGAGTAAATGTGTACTCGAGGTTCTATCATTTGATTGATTACTTGCTTTAATCATGGTATTTGATTAGTGGAATCATTGTGTTTTTGGTTATTGTTTTATGGAGGGAGCTCGCTTGTGCCAACTGATTATTAAAATGTTTTTGGTTTTGTGGATTAAATTGTATTGATTTGTTTCTATTAGTTTTTTATAAGGTTTGAAGATCTTGTTGTGATGTATCCACTCGTTATTTTATACTTGGATTGAAAGTAGTTCTTGAGATCTTGTTATTTTTTCCATGTTGATGGGGGAACCATTGTGTTTTGAATTTGTTAAACTTCAAGAGGATTGGGGAAAGAGCTTTCTTATGTTTGGATTTTCATGTTGGTTCTTAGTGAATAGTTGATCTTTTGCTTGATTTTGATAATCTAGGTTTTAGCCTTGCACTTGGAAGTTGTTTCATTATGAATTTTTTTGTGAGATGGTGTATGCCTCACTTTATGTGGTTATTCATGTGGCTCTTTATGTTGTGCATGCTAGCTTACCTAGTTAGTGAATTTTGGGTTTTATTGCTAGTAGGGGGAGTGGCTTTCAATGGGTGCTAGTACCCAGAAGTGGTGCCTGGGTAACTCATTGGAAGTTTCCTAATCAAGTGAAAACACTAATAATTAATTAGGGGGTTTGGGTAGTATCTCACATTAATAAGAGATAATGGATGCCTCTCTCATGGACCAAGCGCTCGTTTAGGCTTGGGATGAGATGAGAAGGCCTGGAATGGAAAATCAACCACCTTGTCTTCATGAAAGGTGAGTTGATTCCACATGTGTAAGAATGGGGGTCGAGGATTGGTTGAGGTTGCCAGGGTAACCTAGGATGGGGACCGGTAAACTATGAAGATCTGCATTGGGTAACTCATGTTGAGCCATGTGATGACACTCTACCCCTCTAGCAACTATGTTTATTTTTTGTTTCCCCTTGTTTCTTTGTTCCTCTGGAAGTGGATGTATTTTTTGTTTATTGTTGCTCTTGTCATGGAGTTTTGTTTGTTATTGTTCACCTGATTGTTTTGGTTGAGGGTCTTTTTTGTCTTCTCATAGCATAGGGGGTAGGCCTTCAGGCCCATGTGGTTGAGTGGAATGTTCTATGCATCCCATTGGGTTGCCAACTGAAGGTCGAGTTTTGTAGAGATTGAACCACTTGCGGTGATTTCAGAGATGTGCCAGAGCTGGATCCAATCTTGATACTTTGTGTTCATCTTTTCAGTTGTATTACTCTATCATATTGTATTGTTCCCATTCATGTTGGGGAAACACTTTTCTATTATTGTAATTATTGAATGATGTAATGTGATTAAACATATGTAATGTATTATGCTACCTTGTAAAACTTATGTGGATAATGATTCGTGGTAGCTGTTATTTGATTTGTTGTACCTGTGGAAATATGCTCCATTGACTTCTCAGGATAATAGTATGTTATGGTTATCAGAATTAAGTTAATATTGTTTATGTTGATTTATCATTTGTGGATGTTTCTTATTGATGGTGTATAATGTAATCTTGGTTCATTTGTTATTGTTATAGTTTAGGCTTTGTAATGTCGTCATGTGTACCTAGGGGACACAATTGATATTGTAATAGTTAATTTCTTTTCATGAAATGTATGTTCATGTTCTTATTGTGTAATGTTCTACTTTCAAAAATAAAAAATAAAAAAATTGTGTGGTAATTTGTTAGTTCTAGTTGTCCTTTGGGTTTCACACGGCAAGGCGTTACATGACCACTGTTGAGTTATATGATGAGGTTGAAAATGAAGGAAAATAAACTATCTTAAATGCTTTTGCTCAGTACATAGTTATTTGTAACATAAAAATGGATTCCATATAGTCAAAAGTCACTGAAAATTTGTGGAATGAGTTAGTACTTAGAAGGAAAGAAGCTCTAAAAGTCAAAGATAAGATGAGAAGAGAAGTTGTAAAATCTTTTAGTTTTACTCAATCAGAAATAGAAGCTACAAATCTACTAAAAGAATGTTATACAATGTTCAGAGTTAAGCAAAGAGTCAACATGTTGATGACTTTAGATGAGTATGTCAAAAAATTAAGGCAAGAAACTCATGATGTAATTAAGCAATTATAAAGGAGGTATGGGACAAGAAATAGTTCTTCGTCTCACATTGCTCAAACTCAAGAACCTAATATAGTTACAAAAGTAATGGACAATCCTATATTGGAAATTGTTGATGAGACACTTGGTGCTTCAAAAATCCCTGCCCCTCAAAGGGACACAAATAAAACTACCAGTAAGAGGTCTAATAATCATCATAAGGATCAATCTGGTGAAAATAGAGAAGAACATCAAGATTAATCCTCTGGGAATAGAGAAGAGGAAAAAAAAGATGCAAATGAAGGAAATAAAAACAAGGAAAGTGATAAAGATAAGGATGATGAAGATAAAAGAAATAAAGAAAAAAAAGCCATCCAGTGATGAAAATGAAAAAGAAAAAGAAGAAGAAAAGAAGGAAGAAGAAGATAAGGGAGTCATTCCAACTAGAGGTGAAATTCTCAAAGGCCCTAAATCATCAAATAAATCTATAGAATCATCGAAAAATGCACTTAAAGGTCTTCTTTCTAGACAAGCTATAATCCAACCTAGACTTCCACCTCAACTAGTCAAACTACCATCCCATCCAGGTCTTGTGGATTTGACAAAAATCACACCTAGTGACAGAATGAAGCTATGCAACACTTTCATCAGCTCTGGCATGTAGTAGGCTTCAGTGTCATATCAAAGATGCAATGATATGATAAATGAGGCTATCAAAACTCTACAAGAGACAACCCTCGGTGCTACTCCTGACAACTCTCTAGCTCTGATTGAAAATATGAGGCTTATTGTTGATTCTATTAAATAATACTCATCCAATCTTAAGGTATAGACCACAAAAGAAGTAGAGATGAACTTACTTGAGAAAAGGTTGTTGTTTTTGCAAGATAGGTGTACTATTGCACATGACAAAACTTTGGAAACTATGAAAGAGGTAAGAGATTGTGATGAAGAAGCCCAACTACTATTTTTTTATTGCATGAAATGGTCGGAAGCCACTCAAGGTATCAAGGATATAATGGACTCAATTGAGTCTCAACTTGCTGATACCTCCAAAGATTATAAGATTTTCGATGATAGAAGTTATGTCAGATGGATTTCTATTATAGATTTGCAAGATAAGTTCTTCATCCTACAAAGGTGGAAGGAAGATGTTATTAGGTGGTATGCCTAGCTATAAAATCTAGTCATGTCCAGACATATTACTATATCACACATGATTTGATGGAGGCTGAAAAACTTGAGAAAATGAACGTCACTCCATCCACTATAGAAGAAGGAGAATAATTCCTTGCAGAAATATAATCTTTGCATAAAACTCTTTCCAGGGAAAAATCCATCTGGGATGATGGAGAGCCAACTTGGGAGGTAATTCTCAAAGAATTACAAGGTGGGTACTGCCACAATAGTGGTTTACACTTTCTAGGAGATCCTGATTTTTGCTGAAATCACATGTTTTTAAAAAATATAATGATTTAAGCCCTAAAAAGTTCCATTTAAAGGATTCCAATTGAATATGGTTTGATCAAACCACCTTAGACCAAGCCCCCTTGGATAGAACCCTACTATTTTTAAACCATACCTATAAAAGAGTCTCCTTTACACCTATCAAAATGATGATAAAAAACCACTTTTGATTTACCTTTTGGGGGATCAAATGAATTCATTTAATTTAATTTTTTTTTGTAAGTATGTAGTCCTTATTATAAGATTCCAAAAAATTATAATTTTAATTAAATTAAATTTGATTATTATATTTATTTTTTATTTCTTGTGAATGTGGGTTTTTCACCGAAAAATCAAGCTCTCTATTTTGCACATGTGGAAAAATAGAATATTATCAATTTTATTTTTTGAAAAATATGACTGCACCAGATATTGGTGCCCTTGATCTAAAAAAAAAAAAGAATTTTGATACATACAAAAAAAGTTACACGTTATACATCGAGCACTATGTATAAATTGTAATTGGTTTGACTTTGAAACTCGATTAAAGAAAAATTATTCAATAAAAAAACTATCTAACTAAGTGGAAGCACTAGATATCGGAATTAAAAATATAAATTTGAAAGAATTAGAATTTTATTCTTCATGGAAAAAAAGTTTTGCATTATACCTTGAGTGTCCCTTTTTAAAAATGTTGTTTTTTGAAAAAAAACTAGTTTTTGAGGGAGATGGAAAAGAAGTCCAATCTAACTCCAAAATTTTTGAAAAAAATATATTTAGAATCTACAAAAAAAATTTCACAAAACTTTAGTCTTCATCATCTTCAAATTCCTCACGATTTAGCCACTATAGGTGCTCAAAAGTGAAGATTTAGTTAAAAAAATTATTTCAGTGTCTAGTTTGGCCAAAAATTGTAAACCACTATTGTGGGATCACCCAGGTGCCCCTAATATCTAAATTTGAAGTGTTTCCCTGTCCTTTTTCCTTGATGTCAAAGGGGGAGAAGAAAAGAGAAAGATAAAATGATTGCTTCTGTACATAAGTTAGGTGAAGTTGTGCATACTTTTTTGTTGTGAGGAAAATTTCATTTTTGGCACATGTTGCCATCAATGACAAAGGGGTAGATTGTTTGAAGAATGAAGAAGGTTCCCTCTATTTTGGTTGTCACTGATTCCAACATTACCCTGATACAAAAATATTTGTAGTAAGAGGAATATCAATATGTTGATCAAGTGTGTTAGCTACAAGTGTTTTCAACATACATTTTTGTGATCTGGTTGGTCTACTCTACTAAAAAGACTTTGGTATTCTTTTGGATGACAAGGTGTATCTTCTAGGTGTGTGTTTTTCTTTAGGTTTGATCTGACCTAACTTATGGATAACATGTTTTGTTTTGTATGTCAAAAGAAATTATGTACTAAGCCAACAAGATCTTTTGTATTTTAAGTATTGCCTTATTTAGGCCGACCCAATTGATATTGGAAGTTATGCTTGCATATATCTATGATGGCCTAAGTGATGAAAAGAAAGTGAAGGAAGATATGAAAGCTATGTGCAAGGGTAATAATGTGAAGCTATTTATAGGTGTTTTGTGTATCGACAACTAGAGAAAAAATATAGAGCTTAACCATAACTGCTTTCAACACTACGTAGGTGAACTTCTATAGTTCATTCTTGGCAATGAGCCAACATCTTTTGTACTTCAACATTAATCCATATTTTTTTTTAGGCTATGAGCCTTTTAAGGACAACGAGTCCTAGTAGTGAGCCCCATAATATTTTGTAACTAGTTATAATATATTGTGAGCTAATCCTCACCATGGTTTTTCCCATTTTGGGTTTTCCACGTAAAAATCCTAGTGTCTATGTGTTATAATTTTCTTTGTGTTTTGGTTCACCATAGCTGTTAAATGTGGATTTTTAATTGGATGGTTAATAATTAATTTGGTTAGTCAAATACTGATTCACCCCCCTTCTTAGTATTTCAGATATTCAACAACTGCAACTATCTCCCCCTTTTTCATTGATGGGAAAAACACCAAACTCTCTCATTTTAAAGCACAAATTCTCCCCCTTAGGTGAAAATTTATCTCTTCCTTTGACATCAAGGAAAAAGTGTTGGCAGTTTGATTGTCATTGATGTGAAAGGGGGTATATGAGTGATATCCAATAAGGGAGATTGTTGGATTTGTGATGTCAAAAAGAGAGATTGATTGACATTATGATGGAAAGGAATCTTCAGCAAGTGTTGAAGAACTGTAGAAATTCAAGTTTCAGGCCTTGAGCTTACCATATATCACTTCCTAAACAAGGAAGGAGATAGATAAATTAAGCTAAGTTTGAAAGGTTTCAAACTTCTGACTTTGGCCATACCATGTGCTATTTGCACAAAGAAAAAAGAAGTTTGAATGTGTTAAGTGAAAGGAGTTGGGGGTCAAACATTAGAGTTAAGGCTTATGTCTTAAATTAAGGTTAAGAAATAAGTAAATGGCAGGAATGAAGGCTGACACCCAAAAAGGTTTCAAGGATTGAAGGTCAGCGTTAAGGCTTATGCCTTAACTAAGATAAGTGATGAAAGAGGTATGCGAGAAATCGAAAACCCAACACCCAAAATGGTTTCGGTGTTTTCTAGTCAGAGTTAAGGCTTTTTCCTGAACAAAATGGTAAATATAAAGGAAGAAGAAAGCTTGTATGTTGACACCCAAAAGGGTTAAAGCTTTCCAAAGAAGTGTTCAGGAATGGTAGAGCATTAATAAGGTTTTTTCTTTGTCAAAAGAAAAGAAAGAGGTATGTGATATGTGAAAACCCCAACACTTGAAGGGGTTAAAGCTTGTGAAGGAAAGATTTAGGCATCATAGTTTGGTAGGAAGGCTTATGCCTTACCTAAATGCTGGAAAGTGGTAAGGTGGAAGCGAGAACATTGACATCCAATAAATTCAGGCATTTTTGGTGTTTTGTGTTTCGGGGTTTGAAGGTTAGTGTGATGGTTTGTGACGGAGTGGAGATGGTAAATGGTAAAGGGTAAGGCTAGTGGCCGAAGCCTAAGAATTATGGAGAACCATCATATATTTGTTTTTAGGTTTACTTATTAAGCTCTGCAATGCACCTCAAGTATGAGGTAAGAGGGATTAGTGATCCCTAACCCCTCACAAGCATGAATGAAGGAGTATTTATGTCATTTCATAGGAAGCTTGTGTTGATTTGGGTTAACAAGTGTAGGTATGTGAATTAGTGACACTTGGTAAGTAACAATTGCTTAAATTTCATATTCACATCATTGTTGTGAATCACAAGGGATCTATGGCCACATTTAAGGAAAGCCAAATCAGATAGTTGTATTTTAAAGCAAGGTGGTTAAATGATATACGCTAGATCATGGAATTAATTTCAAAATTGATGGTTTACATTCAAAGATTGGATTGTGTCAAACATCTATGGAAATGGAATTACTACACAAAAAATAATATAACCACTCTAGCTACATTCTAGTAAAGGATTGGAAAGAATTGTTGATACCATTAATGTACATGAGGCTCTATATCTAGAATGAGATCGAGCATATAGGAATATGAAATTAAATGAAAATCAAATCCTAAGATTGAGAGATGCCAAAAATAACAAATGCATTGAATAAAGTTAGTGGTGTTTAACTCGAGGAGAAATGGCTTGTTAGTGAGGCTATTTGAGAAAAAAATGAATGAATGTGTTTTCAGATAGTTGAGAGAGAGCTATGTGTGGAGATAGAGAGTATGTTGTGTATGCACATGTTGTGAGAATGAGACCTAGACCAATATATAGAAACATCATCTAGAACATGCATTGAGTTGCAGAGGTGTGTGAGATATAACAAAGAAGGGAAAAGGGAAGAGTAGAGTGAGAAAATTATTTGTAGGAAAGAATGAGCAGTTGCATAATAGGTTTGCAACATTTGAACTGGATTCATTTTAAATCATATGTAATCTAAATTTGTAGCTCCATACTTTCATTATAAATATGATTGCTTGGTGCCATTAGATAGCTAGGTTGGTGCTCAGTTAGGGAGTAGGTGCTTCCTTAGAGTTGGTGCTCTTAAAATAGGGGTTTGGTGTCTCCTTAGGGTTGGTGACCTTAAAAATTATAACAAGTGAGGTTTTATTGTGAGTTTGGATTAGGATAGTAGATCCTAGAAACTATTCTCATTGTTTTTTTCCCATATTGGGTTTTCCACGTATATCTAGTGTTATGAGCATTTATGTGTGTGTGTGTGTGTGAACCTCTAGATGATTATTTTATCTACTTAAAGAGGTGTTAAAAGTTAAATTTTATTGATCTAATAATTCACTCCCCTCTCAGTAGATAGTTGTGTTCCAACAATTGGTATCAGATCCCCGGTTCCTTTAGAGAAGCTTAATTAGCTCAGGTGAATCTTGGATAGTGAACACAAGATGGCTAGTCAAGAAGGTTTCTCTTCAAACAAAGCACCTCTCTTTGATGGATCAAACTATGAATTCTAGAGCATAAGGATGGAAGCATATCTATCCTCATTAGGGTTTGATGTATGAATGTAAGTTGTGAAAGGATATACAATTCGTGCTACTCCTCCTACTGATCAAGCTAGAAAGAAAGAAATGAGAACAATGCTAAGGAAAAGAATGCTATTTTGTGTGGGTTTCCAAATTGAAAATTTGTCAAATTTATGCATTTTCAAACTACACATGATGTTTGGGAGAAGCTTAAGAACATCTACGAAGGTGATGATAAAGTAAAGCAAACAAATCTACAAACTTTCAAAGGCAAGTTTGAAAGTATCAAGATGAGTGAAGAAGAAAATATTGCAGATTATCTTCACAGAGTTGATGAAATAGTGAATGCTATTAGAGGCCTTGGAGAAGAGATGAAGGATTTAGTCATTGTCAAAAAGGTTTTAAGGTCCTTGCCATCTAGGTATGACTCTAAAAAATTTTCAATAGAAGAACTAAGAGATATGGAAAAACTCACCATTGATGAGCTACACGACACCTTTACTACCTATGAGATGAGAATAGGAGATGCAAAAACATCCAAGAGAGCAGTTACATTCAAAGCAGCTGAAAAGGAAAATTTTGAAGCATCTACATCTGGATCTGAAGAGATAGATGAAGAAGCCAACTTTTTCAGAAGACTAAGAAGAGGCTCTAGAAAATATAGAGGTAAATTAGCCTTTAAATGCTTTAACTGTGGAAAAAATAGGACACTTTTTTTTCTAAATGCCCTTATGATGAAAATGATAACTTTGAGCAAGTAATGGATAGTAAAAAGAAGAAACCCTACTTTTCCAAGAAAAAGAATTTTGCAAAGAAAAATAAGTCTATATGTTCAAGAAGAAAGTGATTCCTTTGATGTTAGTGATAGCTCCGATGATGAATAAGACTACACCTTAGTGGTTGAAGAAAATGAATTCATGTTTATGGCAAGAGTTTTTACAAATAAAGAAAATGGAGAAGTCAAAGCTTTTGTGAAGAAGAAGAAGGTGAAGTAGATCTCTTGAATGCAAACTCATTAGTGTCTTAGATGAGGTTAAAAGCTTGAAGAAAAAGAATAAAAAGCTAAAGAACCATGCACAAAAGGAGATTGAGAAGCTAACCAAGAACCTTCAAGAATTTGATCAAATGGTGGTAAGCTTGAAGACATAAGTTGAAGAAGCTAAAAGGATAGAAAATCTAGTTAAATATAAACTACAGTCTAAATATGATGTATGCATGAAGTTAGAGGCTGAAATTGTGGCTCCGAGAAAAGAATTAGAAAAAGCTAGAGAAAAATAAATAAAGGTTTGAAGCTGAAAGGAGGCTTTGAGATACTTGATGAGTTTATTAACTCACAAAAGCCTTCAAAAGAGAAATCAAGTCTTGGGTTTGAAAAAGGAAAGAGTCCTACTACCAATGCATCTACAAAGTTGTATGATAAATTTAAAGAAGAAGAAAAGTATAGTATAAATGATGAGAAAGTTGATGGAGAAAAGAAGCCTACAGAAGATAAGAATAACCAATTAGACTCTGATCACTTGAAGAACAAGCAAAACTCAAAAGGAGATGGTGCAAATGGTTTCCACAGAGTGAGAGATTTAAACAAGTCAAAGTAGAGAATACCTCCTCATCCTACTCAAAGAAATGCTATGACCAGGTATTCCTCATATTTCCATGTGTATTACTATACTTGTAATCAATTTGGTCATCGAGCTAATGAATGTAGAGTTGTGCCTACAAGGAGAACAAACTTTATGAGTATAAACCCATTTTCTCCTTTGGTAGACATGAATGTAACTTGATACAATTGTAATAATTTTGGTCATATAGCTAAGCAGTGTAGAACAAATTTTCTAAGACCAAAATCATAGAATATAAATAAAAGCATGCCTCCTAGAGTAAACATGGAATCAAAAGTCTGTGAAAAAAAGAGGGAAATGACAAAAAAGAAACCTAAGAAGGTTTGGAAAGAAAAAGAGTAGAAGGCTACTTAATTAATTATTGCACAAATTCTACTCCATTCCAAGAAGAAAAATTTGTGGGTGATAGATAGTGTGTACTCTAAACACACAACTGGTGACAAGAGAAAATTCATCAAGCTTAGAAAATTCAAGGAAGGATTTGTGAGTTTGGGAGATAACATTGCTGTAAAAATATATGGTAGAGGAACTCTAAGAATAGATGGAAAACTACCTACACACGATGTAATTTATGTTAAAGGATTGAAGCACAATATGCTAAGTTCCAGTCAAATTTGTGACAATGGATATAAAGTTACATTCAATGCAAAAGGATGCAAGATAATGAAATCAAGAAGGTTAGTTGAAAAAGGGAAACAAACTAAAAGAAACCTCTATAATATTAGTGAAGTGAATGGTAAAATCTACATGATAAGACAAGCTAATGAGAGTTGGTTGTGGCATAGAAGAATGGGCCATGTAAATTTTGACAATTTGGTAAAAGTAAGTTCAAAAGGACTTGTGAGACACATGCCTAAGATAACGAAACCAACAAACACCACTTGCAAGGAATTTATGATAATTAAGCAAACAAGGGCTGGGTTTCAAACAAATGAGTATGCAACTACAAAGCCCTTGGAATTGGTTCATACTAATCTTTGGGGCCCCACAAGAACAAAAGGATTGAAAGGTGAAAGGTACTTCATGTTGTCGGTTGATGATTACTCAAGAATGACATGGGTAACCTTTTTGAAGGATAAGTCACAAGCATTTGAAGGATTCAAAATATTTAGTGCCATGGTTGAAAAGGAGATTTGTAGAAGAATCAAATACTTAAGATCAGATAGAGGTGGATAATTCACATAAAATCAATTCATTGAATATTGTGAGAAGCATGAAATTAAAATAATTCTATAGCAAGGACTCAATAATAGAATGTATTTGTTGAACAAAAGAATAAGATAGTAAAGAAATGGTCAGAACAATGCTCAATGAGGAAAAGTTACCTGATGTATACTACAAAGAGACAGTGCATACAACTATATATACTTTGAGTAGAGTATAGTTGAGAGTAAACAATGAGAAAACACCTTATGAACTGTGGTATGGAAAACTTGCATGAGTTAATTACTTCAAAGTGTTTGGCAACAAGTGCTATATCAAGAGAGAAGAAGATAATTTGGGAAGCTTTGAATCAAGATGTGGTGAAGGAATATTTCTTGGATAATCCACCCAAATAAAACCCTACAAATGATACAACAAATGGCTGTACAAAATTTTAGAAAGTATAAATGTCAAGGTTGATGAAGATCTAAAAAATGTTAAACCTGACAGAGGAAACTATGATGTTGAATTAGAATCTAAAGATGAAGTTGCTAATGAAGAGTCTGAAGAAGAAAATGAAAAAGCACCTACAAGATATGTCCAAAAGGATCATCCTAAAGAGAAAATTATTGGCAACAAGGATGAAGGAGTTCAGACAAGGAGAGTTGCAAAGAATAAAGAGCAAGTAAACTTTGCACTATTATTTCAAATAGAGCCCAAGAGCTATGTTGAAGTTAGAAAGGATGAAATTTGGATAAAAGAAATGGAAGAGGAGTTGAGCCAAATTTAGAAGAACGAACTTGGGAATTAGTTCCAAAACCCCCAAGAAAAAATGTGATAGGTACTAAATGGGTCTTTAGAAACCAGTTCAATGAAGATGGATTTGTAGTAAGAAATAAGGCAAGATTGGTGTGCAAGGGATATGCACAAGTGGAAGGTATAGAGATTGAGTAAAAATTTGCACCTATTGCTAGATTGGAAGCCATAAAAAATATTTCTTGCATTCTCTATTTATAAAGGATTCAAAGTCTATCAAATGGAAGTTAAGTCTGCTTTCCTGAATGGAAACCTAGAAGAAGAATTTTACACATAATAAATTGAAGGTTTTCAACTGTTAGAAGAAGAGATTTTTGTTTGCAAATTGAAGAAAGCATTATATGGTCTAAAATAGGCACTAAGAGCATGGTATTCAAGACTAGACTAGCACCTACAACAATGAGGATTCAAAAATGGATGTGAAGATAACAATTTTTACTTCAAATATGAAGATGAGAGTATGATAATAGCTGTTGTGTACACAAATGACATTTTTTTTTGTGGTAGCAATGAAAGATTGTGTAAGGGATTTTCTATTCAAATGAAAAATGAATTTGAGAGGTTAATGCTAGGGGAACTTTCTTTCTTCCTTGGTTTATAGATAGTAAAAAATACTAAAGGAATATTCATATCTCACACTAAGTATGTTAAGGAGATGATTAAGAAGTTTTGAATGGAAGATAGCAGACTAGTTAATACCCCCATGATAATTGGATATAAGTTGAGTAAGAAATATGAATCCCCAAATGCAAATCAAACCACACATAGATCAATAATAGGTAGCTTGTTGTACCTAACAACATCAAGACCTGATAGTATGCAAGCAATTTTTATGGTAGTAAGATTTCAAGCTACTCCTAAAGAGTCTCATGTCAATGCAATTAAAATAATTTTTAGATATATTAAAAGTACTATTGACTATGGACTGTGGTATCCCAAAGGTGAAGATTTCACTTTGACAACATATGTTGATATTGATTGGGAAGGAAGTGTGGATGATAGAAGATGCATAAGTGGTGGTGTATTATTCCTTGGAAACAAACTTGTTTCATTGATGAGTATAAAGCAAGAGTCAGTTAATCTTTCTATAGCTGAAGCAAAGTATGTGGTAACCGTGGCATGTTGTACTCAAGTATTGTGGATGAAGTAAACACTCAAAGACATCAAGGTAGAGTACAAAGAACCTATCTCTATTCTTTATGACAATTCAAGTGCCATAAATGTGTCAAAGAATGCAGTGATGCACTCTAGGACCAAATCTATCAAGTATCACTTTTTAAGAGAGAAGGTAATAGGTCTAGAAGTCAGTATGGAATATGTGCCAACCAACAATGAATTTGTAGACATATTCATCAAGCTTCTTCCCAAAGAGAAATTTGAGTATTTGAGGTAGAAGTTGGGAGTAATTTCTCCCACATCACATCACTAAATATTAGTGATAGGACATGAGTCCAAGGGGAGATTCATTGAGTATTTATTCATCCCTAGTAGAGAAAGAGAAGTCAAGTTAGGTATGGTTGTTTTTACAAATTTCTAATTACTTGATGGTTGTAGATATCATGGACACACTCAATTATTTGATAAAGGGGAGAGCCCAATGTGGTATCAATAGAAGCATTATGCCCTAAAGAGTCCCTTTACCATTGATGTCAAAGGGGGAGAGAATGTTCAAATCCTCAGACAATTGAGTAGGAGGAGAAATTGAGAAAAAATCCCTCAATCTACAAGTATTCGGGGTTAACAAAATAGTTACAAATACTTATTGTTTGTCAAAGGGGGATTTGTGATTATAGATAGTTGTGTATCCAAGGAGGTGAATGGTTGTTGTGTAGAGCATTTAGTTTTTCCTATGCTGATATATGTGCATTCACATTGGTTCATTTAGTGTAGAGTATTTAGTCTTTCCATCAATGAAAAAGAGGGATATTGCTAGCAATTTGATTGTCATTGATGTCAAAACAAGATATCTAAGTGATATCTAATAAGGGAGATTGTTGGCTCATTGATGTCAAAAAGAGAGGCTAATCAACATTATGATTCCAAGGAAGCAAGTGTTGAAGAACTATAGAAGTTTGGGTTTTGAGCCTCGAGCTTACCGTATATTGCTTGCTAAGAAAGGAAGGAGATAGACAAATTAAGCTAAGTTTGAAAGGTTTTGGACTTCAAACTTTGGTGATACATCATACCATTTGCACAAAGAAAAAAGAAGTTCAAATGTGTTAAGTAAAAAAGACTTAAGTTTAAAACATCAGAGTTAAGGCTTATGTATTAACATAAGGTTAATAAAGAAGCAAATAGTAGATGCGAAGGATGACACCTGAAAAGGTTTCAAGGATCAGAGGTTGCCATTAAGGCTTATGCCTTAACTAAGAGCTAAGTGATGAAAGAGGTATGTAGGAAATCCAAACATCGATACTTGAAAGGGTTTTGGTGTTTGTGGGTAAGAGTTAAGGATTTTTCCTTAAAAAAATGGTAAGTATGAGGGAAGAAGAAAGCCAAAATGACAACACTTGAAAGGGTTAAAGCCACCAGAGGAAGTGGTTAGGAATCACAAAGTGGTAAGAAGGCTTATGCCTTGTCAAAAGAAAAGAAAGATGTAAGGAGTATGTGTGAATCCCAACACCTAAAAGGGTTAAAGCTTGTGAAGGAAAGGTTCAGGCATCACAATTTAGTAGGAAGGCTTGTGCCTAACTAAAATTATAGAAAGTGGTAAGGTGGAAGCAAGAACCCCAACATCTGATAAACTCAGCCATCTTTCAATTTTTTTTGCTTTGGAGTTTGGAGGTTAGTGTGATGGTTTATAATGCAATGAAGATGGTAAATGGTAAAGCGTAAAGTCGATGGCCAAAAATTGATAGGTATGGAGAAGCATTATTCATTGGTGTTAGGGCTTGCTTGTTAATCTTTGCAATGCACCTCAAGTATGAGGTAAGAGGGATTAGTGATCCTTGACCCCTGATAAGCATGAATGAAGGATGAATTCCACCATTATGTAGGAAGCTTGTGTTGACTTGGCTTGACTAGCACATGTATGCAGATTAGTGACATGTGGTAAGAAATGATTGATCAAATGTATGATTCACATAATTGTTGTGAATCATAAGAGATCTATGATTGCATTTAATGCAAGTCAACTTAGATAGTTACATTTTAAATCAAGGTAGGTAAATGATATTTTCTAGATCATGGTGCTAATTTCAAGATCAATGGTCTATATTCAAAGATTGGATTGTGTCAAATGACTAGGTAAATAGAGTTACTACATGGAAAATGATATAACCAATCTCACTACATGTTTGTGAAGGATTGAAAGGAATTGTTGATGTCATTAATGTATAGGAAGCTATGTATCTAGAATGATATAGAGCATATCGGAATATGACATTAAATGCAAATCAAATCCTAAGATAGAGAGATGCCAAAAATAGAAAATACATTGAATAAAGTCGATGGTGTTTGGCTCAAGGAGAGATGGTTTGTTGGTGAAGCTATATGAGAAAAAAATGAATGCATTTTTAGATAGATAAGAGAGAGCTATGTGTGGAGAGAGAGAGAGAGAGTATGTTGTGTATGCACATGCTGTGAGAAGGAGACTGAGATCGATATACGAAAAACATCATCTAGGATATGTATTGAGTTGTATAGGTGTGTGAGACAACAAAGAAGGGGAAAGAGAAGAGCAGAGCAAAGAAATGATTTATTGAATGAATAGCATCAAAGAATGAGTAGTTGTAGAACATATTTGCAACATTGAATTGTATTCATTTTCAATTATATGTAATCTAGAGTTGTAGCTCCATATTTCATTATAAATCTGATTGGTTGGTGCCATCAGATAGCTAGGTTGGTTCTTAGTTAGGGAGTACATTATTTCTTAGAGTTGGTTCTCTTAAAATAGGGGATTGGTTTCTCCTTAGGGTTGGATCCTTTAAATATTGTAACCAGTGAGGTTTTATTTTGAGGCTAGATTAAGACAATAGATCTTAGCAGCTATTCTCACCATGGTTTTTCCTATATTAGGTTTTCCATGAATATCTCATGCTATGAGAATTTTTGTGTGTGTGTGAATCTCTTCATGATTATTTTATCTGCTTTAAGAGGTGTTAAAAGTTAAATTTTATTGATCTATTGATTTAGCATGTATTAGTAGATAGTTGTGTTCCAACACAAAGGGAAAAAATGGACTTCCTTTCCCTCTTTGGTGCATAAAATCATATTCTCTCCCCTTTTTTATAAAATCTCCTTCTTGAAATAACCTATAGTCTCCCCCTGTTAGTAACAACCACTAACTATTCCCCCTGAGAGGTAGCCACCATCAGTCCAAGAATAAGGATATGGCTTGAATTACTTCCCCTAGGAAAATGCACAAACTATACATCTAGAAAGAATGAGTAATTACCCCTAACTTCTAACTCAGAATTTCAAATTTATCCTTTGCAATTTCTGTTATGGAAATATCTACAATTTGATCCTTTGTAGGTATATATTCAAAAATCACTTCTTTATCTACAATCTTCTCTCTCAAAAAGTGATACCTGGTCAATATGTTCTTGGTTCTAGAATGCATCACTAGATAATTTGAAATATTGATAGCACTTATATTATCACATAGAATGGGAATGACCTCATCATAGTTTATCTTGATATCCTTCAAAGTTTACTTCGTCCACAACACTTGAGTAAAAGATGTTCTAACAATATAGTCTACTTTTGTTGTTGATAAAGATACCACATCTCGCTTCTTACTATGCCATGAGACTAACCTGCTTCCTAAAAATAAAGCACCACCATTGGTACTCCTTCTATCATCAACACAACTAGCCCAATTAGTATCAATGTAAGCACTCATATATAGTTCATTACCTTTAGGATACCATAATCCATAATTTAGAGTGCTCTTCAAGTATCTAAAGATTCTCTTGACTGCCTTCACATGAGTTTCCTTAGGATTAGCTTGAAATATTGCAACCAAACTTACCACATGTATAATATTAGATATTGAAGTAGTTAAATATAATAAGCTTCCAAAGACTCTAAAGCACCTGATAGTTGTAGGTCTTCCATACAATAACACATATGGAGTCTTAGTGCTATTAAATATCAACAATCCTATGTTCAAAGTATAGAGTGTAGTATGAACCACCTTTCTCTAATAAATATCAAGTATATTTTCTTCCATGAAAATAATCCTTTCCATCTCTTATACGGTCTTATTCTATCTTTCCACTACCTCATTCTACTAAGGAGTTCTAGCAGTAGATAGATGCCTCTTTACTCCATGCTTCTTGCAAAAACATTAAACTCATTTGAAGTGAACTCACCTCCTCTATCAAACCTTAAGCACTTTATTTTAACATTCATTTCATTCTCAACCATTTATTTGAAGATCTTAAATCTACTAAAAGAATTAGATATATATTTCAAGAATGTAACCCATGTCATCCTAGAGAAATCATCAATAAAAGGTATGAAATACCTTCCTCATTTCAAATTAATTGTTCTAGTAGGTCCGCACAAATTATTATGAATTAAAACCAATGGTCTACAAGAAGAATGCTCTTTAGACTTAAAACTTATCCTTGTTTTCTTTCCAGACTAACATTCCTTGCACATAGTACTTGTAGGATTGATTATCTTAGGCATATCTCTTATCGAATGTAATTAGGTTTTCACAATATTGTCAAAGTTAATGTGTCCCATTCTCCTATGCCAAAGCCAACATTCACTTGATTTTCCCAAAAAAAAGTTCTCCCATTGAAATCCATTAGACTATATAAGTCACCAGTAGTCCTAGATCTGTTGTGCCTATAATGCACACACCCCGTCTAGAATGGGGACCCTCTCTTTTTTCTTTGTCAGGTTGGTTTTGCCTCTACCTCATTTTGCATGCCCCCTATTTTGAGTCCTAAGTGGTCAAGGATCCTTAGAAGTACCATCATTAGTTGACCAAGTTTCACCACCTTCAAAATTTTCAAGCCTTTGGCCTTTGCAGAGTTCCTTTGGTAGTTTTCCTTCAAACCTCAAAATTGTTGTCCTTCATGCTTTGTAGGTCCACCCATGCGGGCCGCCCTATGTGGAAATCCACCTTGTTTTAACTATCCTTGTGGTGGCTAGGCTAGCACATCTGCCTGCCCCATAGAACCCACATTGTCTATTGTCATCCTTTCCATTGATCTGCCAAACAACAAATGCTTGGGTGTCGTCTGCCCTGCGGACCTCGCTGTTCCTGCCACTGGCTCTTTTGAAATTTGCACTCACCAAATTTGGCTACCTCCATAACCATATTTATGGAAAAAATTTAATGTGGAGAAGTCTATAAATAGGAGCTCCTGATGAGTCATTTTTACCAACAAACTTTCAGAAAACGTGTCCAAGCTCTCCAGTCGGCACTACCTCCATACCCATGAGTTCTCGCTGCTATTCATGCATTACAATTATCATCGTCTTCATTGAGTTCTTGCGGGTCTACCAGGTAAGAACTTTGTTGCCACCTATTTTACAGTTTTCCCTTCATTTCTGCAAAGTCATTAAAATCTTAAGCAAAAAAACCTTAAAACTGGAAAGAAGACCGAATAGTGAACAAAACCCACAAGCTGGAATTTGAAAACCCTTTGAAAATCCACCTATTAGAAGCTTGTGGAAATTTTACCCTTCGTTTCCATTCTTGAACTAGGGAAATCAGGCCCTTGCGTCCTATAGGATGTTCACCGCCACTATCAAGCCCACTAATAACAAACTTTAAACAAATGACCTCCACCTTGCTCAGACCCGCCCATGCAGGAAGGCACTCCTCCTAAGCCATCATGTTTTGAACTCAAACAAAATTCACAAGTAACATGAGGTCCTTTCAATCTTGTGGGTTTGTGAATGTGGGTTTCTTCCTATGGATCACCCTTCATGCTTTGTCGTGCTAAACGACCATTCAACCCCAGCCTCCCGCATTGCGGGCCTTGCATTATCCGTCTCCGTCCAAACCTTTGCACCAAAATGACTAGGTGTTGACACTTGTGGGCTGGGTATGTGCAGGATCATGATGGGCCAAAAAGTGGAAATATTATGGGTATTTGTAGGGTATGTGGCTGACGACTTTTTTTTAACCCAAAATTGATGAAACGAAAAGGGTTTTTAGAGGAGATTCTTAGCTTTCCACCAATATAAATTATTCTTTAATTTGAATTTAATAAATAATTATTATTCATTTTCTATTAGAATTACGACTAAAGTCCTAATCGATAGGCTAATTGAAAAACATTTATAACTTTCAAACAGTATCACATTTTTTGAATCCAAAACATGTGTCACATTCTATGCTTTACATACTATAGGATTAAAAAAAGAAAAAATAAATTTCATGAAGTTTTGACCAAGTTAAGGTGGTAAGACATACAAGTTTTTATATTTTTTAAAAGTTGTAATAAAAAATTCATAATTAATTATTTACTTGGAAAAAAATTACAAAAAAATATGCATCACATCTGGACATGAGTCCTCTACTTATATATAAAATCTTATAAAAAAATATAATCATTTTATTATGGTTAGGGTGGTCAGACAGACACCTACTTCTTATTTTTTCCCTGACATTTAAGTACTACTGCATTGAAATTTCAAATTTTCACCAAATAGATTTAATTTATTTTTAAATAAACCTAGTAGTTTAGAAACTACATTCAATTTTCTATAGATTCTATTCTTACATATTTTTTAAATAATATAGATAACTTATTCAAATTTTTACGTCAAGTTGCCTAACACTGATTTTTCTAAAATTTTTGCCACTTAGGGGCCTATTTTTTCCATGATGATCCTGCACATACCTGGCTGCCCATCGCAGAGTTCCACCCGTGGGCCACCATCACGTGTTCACCATCCCAAACAACCTTAGCTACCTGTCTGTCTGCCTTGCAAACACCGCACTAATCACCTTTGTTTGAGCCTAAGGAATGAAACAACTAAATTTACCAATTGTGGACCCTCTAATTCAGGTTGCCACTGCCCCTCGACCCTTGTTTCAAATAGCGAATGACCTCTGACCTTCTACTCCATGGATCTTGACACCCACTTTGTCCTGATTGTATTGAAAATTGCTAAGTAAGAAAAGTGGCATGCCAATGGTCACTTGCAGGCTACTGCCCTGACGTCACCATTACTAAACTGTCGAATTGAGCATGCAACCCACTATGTGGACTTTGAATTCCCTAGCATCGTCTAGTTGATGCTAAACAAATAACCTATGTTGAGGACCTTCGTGGACCCAATGGTGTGGACCACCGCTTGTAGCCCATCGTCCCGTCTCCGCCTTCCTAAACAGTTGACATCTAACACCTTTTTGCGAGTCTCTACCCACATCTAAACAAACAAACTAAACTTCAATGATAAGTCAATGCCATCCTCCCTACCTGTGGGTCTTGCATTGTAGGATGCCACCTATAGCATTTCGCCTCACCAGGGTCATTTCCAATGGTGTAGTCTCTGATGGTTGAGGTAGCTCTTGCACCTGCAACCCTTACTCCCGCATGCCTAAATGACTAAGTTAGCACTTCCAAGAAATCAAGGATGATCAAGCCCACATGCCAAAATTACTTAACCTGCTGGTGGGCCCCTCCTCAACTTGGAGAACCTGATGCAGGTGGATCTATGTGGGTCATTGTGCCTTGTTTTCTGTCCATTTGCAACTTCCTCCAAAATGGCTGCTAGCCCAAGGAAGTCTGCACCTCTAGGCCGACATTTCCATATCTCTCCCAAAAAAATTTTAAATCATGATCTAAAAGGGATGCTATGATCTTTAAATGATGAATTACTTGATCTAACATTGGTTTTGTAGGATTTTGCTAACATTCCCCATGTTTTACGCTTGAATATGCTTATTATTCCTTTGCTTGCAGGATTTATGGAATCAGCTGCAGGACCTTCAAGGGCATCCACAAAGAAAGAAAAGGGCAAGAAAAATGCCAAAGCACCTAGGGGAAAGGAGGATAAGGACCAAATGAAGTATAAATTTTAGGGAGTGGAAATCAACACCAAAGTTACCATAGAATGGGACACAGTTTCAGACACCAACCTAGAACACATAGACATTAATGAATTCCAACAAAGAGTCATTGCAAATCCCGTTATAGAGAATGCAAAGAAGATCAGGAAAAGTGGATTGGCCAAGGCAGCTAGTTTCCCACCTGATCTTGTGGCTCCTAAATTGGTAATGGCCTGCAGAGAGGCATATCAAGAAAAAGGCCAAGAGAATTGTGGATCGAGATGGTAGAGTATTGGCCGACTTGTCCTCTAGGTCTATAGGGAAAATTTTTCACATCCCCACCTTTGATGGAATGGAGGAGACAACCAAAGAGTATGTCGAGAGCACATGGAAAGCAGACCCCTTCAAATGTAAGAAGCTAATTAATCAATATTGGCTGAAGGAGAAGAACAATAGTGCAAACAAAGTACCCCAAGAACTATTCAAAAGTGATTTCCACGAGGATTACCATGATTTGGTAACCTTGTTAAGTAGAGTCATGGCCCAACTATGGCTTACTTCTAGGAATGGATTTTTTATTTTATAAAATAAATTATCAAAGGAAAGACTAAGTTCCATTGGGTAGGAATGATCAAAAATTGCTTGCACAAATAGTTTGTGGTAGTTAAGAAAAATTATTAGTTTTATATGACTTCTTACTTGGTCTATTTGCTGGCTGATCTTGTTGCATAAAATGGTCTATTTGTGGTGTCAATCTAGACTCCAAGGAGAGAACTAAAGGTATATGATAGGCACCATCAACTTTAGTACTAAAATTTCAAGAAATATTACCATAGGATGAATGATGCCTTTATCAGACACATTATTAGATTACTCGGAGGAGACTTCAAATAGAGAGTCATTCATAGTGCTAATGCCTTCATCCGCTAGTTTAGATTCCTTTTTATTCAATTTCCTAAATTTACCTACATTAGAACCAAGGGCTTCTCCAAGAGGCCATATGAGTTGCCCCAATATCCAAATGACCGATTGGTATTTCTCAAAGTCTCCAGGTAGCTACAACATGCACATACTCTTTTGAGTGACAAGCATAGGCCAAACATTCCTTACCCTCTCACATTCGGCCAAGGCATGTATGCAATCCATGTATCCCCATGTATGCCTCTGCTATTGTTGCCACTACCATTACCCCTTCACCTATATCTCAAGAATTGCTTGCTTCCTCTTCGCATGTGGTGGACATCTCAGTTCACCTTGCTTCCACCTCACCTACTACACCCATTATGGTGATAGATTCTTCCTCTGCTACCACTTCTGCACTCTCTTCTTCCTCCATGTCTCCATCAATAGTTGTACCCCTAGCCTCTACAACAACAATGCCTACCCTTACTCTCCTAGAAGCTTTTTCTAAGCACATGAAAAACATACAAATAGAGATTTTTGGAGTATTGGTGAATCTTGTGGTGCAAGCTACCCTAGCCCAAGTCATTGTTGACCTCCCTGTCCCTCCTTGTCTGACTAAACTGCCTAAGATGGAGGAAATAATGCAAATTTCTAAGGAATTGGAAAGATTAGAGAGGGAAGTGACTAAGGAAATAAAATAGGAAGCTGATGACTACCATGAGCATCTAGAGCACCAACACTTAGTCATTGATGAGGTAGTTCATGAGGGAGAGGAAAAACAATCCTTTGAGGAAGAAATTGAATATCACAATGCAAAATAAATTATGGAAACCTCTGATCAAGAGCTTGAGGAGGAGTTGGCTCAACAAATCAAGGATGTCAGAGATGAAGAGGAGATACAGTCCTCTAAAGAGAAGAAATAAAAAGCTTAATAAATCAAGGTAACCTCAAAGCCTCTGAATAAAGAACAAGAGAAGAGACCTGGTCATGATGAAGAGATGCCTCCTATAGGAGAAGAAGAAGAAAAGAAAAAAGAAGATAATCCTAAAGAAGAGGCTAAAATAAGAAAAAGCCAAGAGATAGAAAATTATGAGGAGCATGGCCAAGAAGAAGAAGACAAGGGATCTAAAGGGGAAGATAGCCCCAAGGAAAACATAGCCACCACTCAATCACCAAAAGGAAAGGCTATATTCATTCGAGATTTAGATGAAGAAGAGGAAGAAAAGACAAAACAAGAAGCTATAGGTCATGAAGAAATGGAAATTCAACATGCCCAAAAGGAGGAAGGTGATCATGAATCAGCAAAAGAAGGATCCCAGATGCCTGAGTGGATAGAGAAACAATTGCAAAAGAGGGCCCCCATCCTCATGGATCCAAAAGAAAGGCTAGAGTCTATCTTGGCTCGATCATAGATAGGGGAAAAGAAGGAGAAGAAACTGAGGGTTAGATCCCATATAATGATGGATGCATTAGGATCAAGGACTATACAAATAGCTACACCAGTGATGGAAGGAGAGGGAGTCAACTACAATATCTCTACTATTGATCTGGGGATAGCCATAAGGGAGTAGAAAATTGACCATCTCTAGGGATCCATCACCACCATTGTGCATCAGATGAATAAATATCAATCCACCAAGGAGGAGTTAAAAGAACAAGTGGTCGATTTAATGGCTTACATACAACAATGGTCTTCCACCAAAGAACTACCCACAACATCGTTAGCTCTACCACTACTACTGTCCAAGGATCATATCAAAAAGCTTGAAAGGAGAAAGAATTAGACTAAAGCCATAGAGGACTGGTTTTGATGGGTGGTCTACAATGGAGATATGGGTATTGGTCATGCTGTCTGGACAACAAGCAAGTTTTGGGAGGTGTAAAAATAGCTCGAAGGAACAAGGAAATTCTGTATTAACTTCTCAGAGTTGTATAGAATCACGTACCCCAAGCTCAAGGCTATCCTCAAGATGCCTGAGAGAATGTGGGAAAAGGAGCTGGCACTAGTAAAAGATGATCATTGGCTTGTGGAAACATGGAAACTGGGCCTTGATCATAGAAGAGAAATTTTGGAGTGTGTGTTCCATGAAGTGGAGCTTGACATAGATTGGGCCAAAGAACTCTAGACGGCTTGTGAGGAATATTTGAAGCTCATGAAAAACTATGACATGCCCACTGTCCAGCTAGACCTAGAGAGAATAAGGCCATATTGTCATAAGAAGATGGAGAATAGGGCCATGGATGCCCTCACGCTATATTTTATGAATTTTTCTCCTCGATCCTTCACCCAATTGGAACAAGTGATCAAGAACATGCTAAAGTGCAACAAGGATTGGGACTTGATTACCATTTGATCCAGGAAATTGAACTTCCAGATTCTCCAATCTGATATAATGGAGTGGAACAAGCTTCAGGCATTGATTGACAAGTTTGTGGAGTATGCTACTGTGACGAAGCATGAAGGGAATCTGGTCATTGATGATGAATTTCTCACAGTATAATTTCAACAAAGGACAAATAGCTACAAGACAAAATACTACAGTAATAGACCACTATAAGACGAAATAGGCTAAGAGACAAAAATGTATTTTATATTGTAAAATATTAGGGGTAGGTGAAACCCTAATTTGTAGTGAATCTTGGCCACACAATGAGATTAATTATTGGCCATTCATTTTGGTTTTTAGACACTATAAATAGGGGGTCTCCTCTCATTTTAAAGAGAGAGTTGAGTTGTTGTAAAGACATGCTACTAAAATTCTAATAGAAATTCATTGCTTTTGGGTGGATTCTTGAGTTTCATCTCATGTTTCATGATTCTTCTCTTCATAGTTGATATATTTGAGTAGATTTACCTTGTTGTTCTATATATTTAGCATGATTTAGTAGATTAGTTAGTGCTGCTCATTGATAGTGAAGAATTCTACTGTTTTGATGCTCTTCCTTGTTCATGTTTTTTACTATTTATTGATGGTAAATAACAGTATAAAGCTAGTCTAAACATAAATTTTATGTTGCACCTAAATTGTATCTTTTATTCATGCTCTATGGTGAATGAATGGTTGAAAACATTCAGACCTTAGAATACTGCGCTACTTTCATGAGACTATGAGTTGATTTGGTTAAGTGGAGCTTAGTTTTAGGAAGGTTTTCCATTGTAGCATCCTCCATTATCATTGTTCATTGGTAGTTTCAGGTCTAGGAACTTCTTCCCTTCCTTTCCCTTTTTCCTTTTCTTTTAAATAGTCATATAGGCAAAGTTTAAGCATCATTGTAAAGCCAAATCTGATGATGAAAGTGGAGTCCTAGACTGCTGTTTTGAACTTACAGCAATCACATATCAATTCAAATACCTTAAGGACTACATTTGAAGAGCCAATTTCTCTCAAACTTAACTTACATAAGGCTTCCCTATGATTACTAGAAAAATCACATCAAACCACTAAAAAATTCCAAGCATTGTCATGTCCTGACACCTGAGAGACGTTGGGGTAATTTTCTACAATTTGTTTGTAGGAGATTGCCTTTCAAGAGAGGTGATGCACTTATGCATTGCCTATGTTGAGAAGTGAAAAAACACCCATCAACAAGATCCTTCTGCAACTAATTTTCCAAACTTTCCTTTTCTGATTTCACATTCTCTTTCATTAAATATGAGATTGTATCTATGACCAATAGATTAGTATGGGGAGATTACACTTGATCCATGAAGAATCGAAGCATAATGAAGCCACTAACGTCACTCTTAATAGGATCAATCAAATGAAAATTAAACCAAGCATCAATTAAAACTAATCATGCTAAAATATGAAAGATTTAAAAATGCCTACTCTAATCTATTGAAACTTATCCCGTTGTGGGAATGGTGTCACATTTATGTGGAACGATGACCTTTCCCAATCACGTGGATAAATGAGCTTGTTCTAGTAGTTTTTATTGAAGAAAAATGATGGAATAATTGTGAGATGTGTATGAAAACATGATTTTAACCTAAATGGATTTCAAGCTAAAATATTGAAACCCTAATTAACAATTAAGCTAAATGTATGCATCTAAGTTACCATGGAAGCCATTAATGGAAGATAAGCTATTATGCAAGTAATTAAACTAAAAAGATGGTAAACCTGTGTTAAATATGAGTGCGAGTGTGAGCAATTTTAATAGAATAAGTTTGATGTTAAAAGATGGATCCATTTATCTCCAAATAGTGACCTATTTATAGGAGGACAAATGAGAAATGGAGGGTTGAGATCAAAAGGGCTAATCAATGGTCAAGGATGGAAGAACATGGAGGCATGGATCATGGATTCTCTTCAAGGGATGAGAATGAAAGATGAGATTTTAATCAAGGGTTCATATTCCTTCAAACAAAAACACTTTTGACCTGTACAAGAGGTCACAAGTTAACTTGCACAAGAAGTTTTGAGTTAACTTGTACATGAAGCTTTGTAAGAATATCCCCTTTTTCAAATGAGTGAGGAGAGAGAATATTCTTTGGAATATTCTCATGGGTGGGGGAAAAGGATAATTTAGCAAATTAAAATGAAGTTTAAATGTGCAAAAGGGGAAGGAATATTCCATGGGAATATTCCTTTTGGAGGAATGTGCAAAGGAGGAATATTATCTTGGAATATTCCTTTGCATGTGGGGGGAATTAGATTGATTAATAATTGATAATTAAATAATGTTAATTATAGAATTAAGGGGATTAGAAGAATTAGATCATATTCATTAAATAAAATAATTTAATGAATGGGGGAAAGGTGGAATGATATCTAATTAAATAACTTAGGGTTATTTAATCAAATAAGGAGACTTTAGTGATTAAATTAAATAATTCAATTTATTTAATTTAATGATATGAAATGTTAGCATGGAAGGGGGTGAATTAACCCGATTAGGCTAATAGATGAAAATGAGGCAATTAATTAAATAGGCAGGCTAATTTTATCAAATAAGTGGAAAGATGGTGGATTTTAGGAGTAAATGATGTTAGTATAATTGATTCAAGTGCATGATATTATTCAAGACATTTTTTAGTGTTTACATTTTTCCCCTCTTTGAAGCGAGGTACCTACTACTTTGGTTAAAAGACTAACACTCTTCAGATTAAAAACTACTACTCAGATCAAGAAATAAGATTTTTTTTTTTTAGATGCCGCACTATTGCTCCAATGGAAGGAATAAGTTGGTTCCCTACCCCCTTGAGAAATTGGGTGGAAATTTTGAATTTTCGGTTGATTTCTTGAAAAAGGTTAAATGCTGCCCCAAGGTTCTGGAAAGGCTCTAGGATGCAAGAAATATGCCAAAACACAATTGGAATTTTTTTTGAAAATGATGAAAAACCTTAGCTACAAGGTTAAATTAGGGCCAAAAACCCTAATTTTAAGGCATAAATAGGTGAGGAAGGGTCACTTTCAATTCATTTTTACATTCACACCTTAAGGATTTCTTGTACTTTGAGTTGTGACCCTCTGATGAAATGGCACAATGAATGCTACTGCGACACATTTTCAACCGGGTTTGTGAGTACCTGAGGCTTCCAAGTGTAGGACCACCGGTATGTGATCCAAAACTTGATTTTAATTTTGAAGTTTAAGCATATTTATTGCATTTTGAAATTTGAATTTAGGCAATGTCATTATATGGTGATGCTATTTTTAGAATCAACGACACCATTTGGATTTATAGCAACACATATGTTTAGCGATGCAGTTCATGATTTGTAATTTGAATGCTTACAATGTCACTATTTGGAATTTGAGTTATAACGATGCTATCATAAATAGTGATGCTTTGTCATTTTGGGGATAAAAACTCCAAACCTAGCCAAATTTTTGTGAATTTTGATGTTGTGAGATTTGTAGGTGTAGGAGGTTATCTCACCTTTGATGTCATGCAAGCACCAACTAACTGTTTTACCCATAATTGGTGATTTTTTTGAGTTGCGACAAGAGCACCTAGGAGAGATCAGTTTGTGGTACATCAATTATATGCCTATCATCTAGACCCATTTGGTGATGATAACAACACTGCGCAAGCGATGGAATAGCGAAACCTCATCATTCCACTTACCTACCAGTGAGGCGACAATGACATTAGAGGATGTATGGTAGATTGTTTGATTGTTGATACATGGTGAGCACTTGATGTATGAAACTAATGCTGAATATGCTCCCTACCATGAGGTGCTTGACCAGGAGGACATTATCCTAGTCAACTCCTAGATTGACCTCAAGATGACATATAGAATTCAGGCGTCAACCTTTAGATTGGTCAATGCAACAGTGATTTCAGGTTTGGTTGGTCCAGATCAAAGGAGCATGGGATTTAGTCTAGGATGGCCCGACTGGCTTGGAACAAGATGCTCTTTAGGAGGACCCAGTTTGAATGGGGACTAGTGATGTTGGCCTCCCTTTACCATGATATGCACGACTTTGTTTATTGCGATGGGTGAGCAATTGGCATAGGTGTCACCCTTCTCCACATATGGGTATGGGAGCATATTGTTGTTCTTCGACTGATTATTCAAATGGAAAATGTGGAGCTAGATGATCTAGTTATTTGGTGATACAAATATGCCATCACATTGTAGCACATAGGTTAGCTTGTCAATCCTTATTAGTGTTAAGTGATTAACAATATGGTAGCATTCTGATAGTGACCATGGACTCAGATGCCAACTTGGTATGATGATGTGCAAAAACTTTTCTTTGCTCAATAGACTTGGTTCATGCAGGGTTGAGAGCATGCAATTATAGAGATGTACCTGCCTAATAGGGTTTCCAAATTTTTTTGTGAGTGGTAGGACATGCCTGATGACCAATACATGACCATTTTTGCTAGGTCAACCTAAGAGACAACATGGGGACATACGATGCCATCCCATGAGGTTGTTGAGGGATTCAGATAGTTGGTTGCTAGGCCATGGGCCTATGATCAAGGATAGGCAGATGCACTGACTACACTCACTTATGATGCATGGTTCGTACCCCCTCCTCAATTGAAAAATCCAATAGGTATTCCTCCACAAGGGAGGCTGAGAGGGAGGGGTGTAGGTAGAGGTCGAGGTAAACCAGATGATGGATAGGGTATGGGATAGGGTAGAGGAAAAGATGGCCAGAATTCCCAACATCAATAGTATGGATAGGTCCCAGATGCACCACTAGTACATCAACAACCAATGATACAACAATAGCCAACATCAGGGTCAAAGCCCTGTGATGTACAAATTCAGTAGTTGCAACAACAATTGTAGGTGGTCACAACTTAGCGAGACTAGGCCTATCAGAATATTTTGGTTATCATTGCTGAGAGAGATTAGGCCAAGCAGCAAGTACATGAAGTCCTAGTAGAGAGAGACTAGGAGTGTCACTTAGGCAGACCACTGATATGTAGTTGGCATAGGAGGTTGGGTGGTGCCAACAGTTAGAGACTATGAAATCCACAACATAGGGACAAACTGTTTCTTCCTATTTGTACAGAGAGGCCATGATTGAGGCAACATATTATCATATGCACTACCATTGGGATTTCCCTGTGGTGATTAGGTATCCATATTACTCACAGAGGAGTGGGGCATGTCCCTGAGCCAAGGATCAACTAGAGAGATAGCCTAGTGAGGGGGGCAACCATCAAGGCTAGCTTGCTTGTAAAAAAAATTATTTGATTATTGCCTGATTCTTTATATAGATATACATTCATGGGCTCCTTTTTTATAACCTCGTGGATATTTTACTTTTGATCGATATGCATACATGGACTCAAATATTGTACCATGACAGTTATCATTTTTGACATATATGATATTATATAGATTTGATATGTGATGTGTTCTTTTATTTCATGCTTTATGAATGTATGGATGCATATGATGTTGAGATGATGTGACATGCTTATATATTATGATAATGTATGGATGTAATGTAATGAATGGATGCACTTCTTTTTTAGTACCTTGTCATGACATGTTATGGGATGGATGATATGATATGTAGATGTTACGCTTATGCAAATGATATGGATGCATTTATTTTGTGTATTTTCTTATGCAGTTTTATGAGATGATGTATGCATATGGATGTATGTATGGATAATTCGAATGTTCATGCTTATTATAATTCAATATATGTTTATGATATGTGTGCGACAATTTAAGATGCTTAGAATAACAAATCTATATTATTCATCACAACTTAAATGATAATGATGATGTAGAACATATGTTTTATGATATGCTCTGATTATGTGACATGTATGCATGTTGATGATTTGTGGATACAGGATGGATGCATTAATGATATTTTTTCTAACTTTCATGATACCAAGTTAGCACAGAGAGAAGATAGAGGAAATAAGATGATTGACCATTGATTTTGATGATTTCTTAAAAAGATCCAACAAGTCTATGATCCACTGAGACTTTATTAGAGATGGTGATGAGAAATGCATGATGATGATGATTTTCTCATATCTTTGGATTGGGATTTTCCATCATTCTTTATTGTTTGATATAACACTGCATAGACATGATGCATCACGGTTTTGATAACCGGGGTGGCATTGTATCCAGTGTAATGGGCTTTGAATCTACAAACAAAAGAGATATTTCTTGTTCACATCTTGACATGCGAAAACCTCATTGTAATGTAAGTTAGAAGCTTTATAATATATTAGACCAAAGCATACACAATAGTCAACAATGCACTCCAAAAAACTTCCCTACGCACACTAAGCAAGTATGCACCAAGACTATTTTACAAGAATACCCACAAGCATAACAAACAAAAATATAATGATCGATGCCCCATTCCTTTCTCTCTAAATTACTTTGAAAAACATCATCAAGAGGTCCTTCAAATGGGTCATTAAGATAAATCATAAGAAAAGATCAAAGACAAATAGTTGGTGTTATCTATATCTCTTGCAAGGTTTGAATATAGCTAAGGTGTTTTATGATATTGATGCCCATCGCAGGAAGGATATATCCTAGGACATGTTGATCAGATGGTTTTGATTAGGATAAGGTTTATGATAAGTCGTTGATACAAAATTTGTTGACGCATTTAACTATGATTTAGACTTTAGATTTTTGACACTTAGGTTCTCACTTTTTGACTTGCCATACTTGATTTCTATTTGTTCTGCCAAAGGGTGAAGGTGACACTCGATTTATTATCGGTGGAGGTTTATTGTGGGTGAAAGCAAGGTGGGATGGATGGTTTTCAAGTTTTTGGAATATGTCAATGTTATGAGGCTATTTTTGGTCTTTTTGAATTGTTTATATGAATGTTTATGTTTTCAATTATTTGAGGTTATTTATGGTTTTTTGTCTAAGATATTTGAGGTTGTTTAGGTCTTTTTGAATGTTTTCAAATGTTTTTGTATTTTCTAATATTTGAACATTGAGGAGTTTTATGATATTTTGACCAAGAACCCAACCTAAAAGACCATCCTAGGGGCCTTAGGGTCTGATCAAATATTAGCCTTGCCTACATTATACACGTAGAGACCACGTAGTTCAATCAATTTGACTTATTGAAGATGAGATATGAACAGTTGAGGGAATGCCAAATTATTATGATGGACTCCTAAAGGATTGACCTAGGGTGTCTCGGGGGCACATCAATGATGGCCTTGCCTACGTTCAAGCTTAGAGACTCGTAGTTCAACCAAATTGACTTATTGAAGATGAAGATGAATAGTTGATGCAATGTCAGTTTATTATGATAGACTCCTAAAGGATTGAATTAGGGTGTCTTAGGGGCATATCAATGATGGCCTTGCCTACGTTCAAGCTTAGAGACTTGTAGTTCAACCAACTCGACTTATTGACGATGAGAGATGAATAACTAATGAAATGTTAGTTTATTATGATATAATCCTAAAGGACTAAACTAGGGTGTCTCAAGGGCACTTCAATGATGGCCTTTCCTATGTTCAAGCTCAGAGACCTATAGTTCAATAAGGGTACTATTTTTGGATTTTCAATGTTTGACCTTTTTAGGACTTTTGGTGTGTTTTGGATGTTTTGGATTTTGACATATTACAATTTTGTGAATATTTTTTGGATTTTAATGGATAAGTGTTTTTGGATTTTAATGGATTTTGCAAATTTTGTTGGATTTTTCACATAGTCTTGATGAGTGTATCGATATGTGATGATTTCAATGATTTGTTTTAGGATTTTGTTGAAAAGCAAGCTAGGTTGATTGATATGATTGATGGATTGATGATGATAACATTTTTGAGGATACACAACAATGTAAGGATAGTGTTAAGAAACATGAGGACTGGGAAGGATATCCTGAGATGATGATGAATTGATTAGATAATATTAATCAAGGTTTTTAATCTTGGTTTGGAACAATTTTTTTTGGAATTAGTTGATGTGACGTTGAAGGTCAAAGTAGATTCTTTTGATATGGATTTTTTGGATTGATGTTTGATAAAAGATAAAGCTTGATAAGGAACATCTTCTCGTCAAAATGTACCATGGGCTAGTGATTTGGATTTTTTCTTCAAATGATTTGACCAATTTGATTAAACTATGTTAGAAAATGTTTAGCTCACAACATGAGTTATAGCATATAGCTCAAGATTTATTCCTGAAGCAAGATGTAAGTATCTACCCCCAACGTCTAGCAATGTATGGAATTCCATGGGTGGATGCATGGATAAATGAATGGATTGATGGATAGGTATGCATAGGTATGTGGTAGGATAACATGTTTGTATAGAGTATGCCTCTTTGTACAATGTTTATGGCTCAAATAATGTTGGTTAGGCTAGGATCAATGATAGTGACCCATGTAAAGAAGTTTACCATAAGCAAGTGGATGAAGTACATATTGAACCTTTACCAAGATCAAGATAAGTTAGATGGGATGAAAAATGGATTGGATAATGAAGGGTTCTTAGATTTATTATTGATAAGATGGATGGATGCTGGATTCTACTCATGACTCTTGTTTGCTAGGTTTTCATCATGGTACTTATCCAAAGTGCCACCAAAGTGGTTTTCACTAGAGGATGATTTTTCTCTTGACTATTTTCTTGATTTTTTAATTTTTTTTGACAGTTTATGCTCATGTTGAACCACCTAGTGGTGTTGATGTAGATGCTGCTGGTGCTGATATATATGTTGTTGTCTTCATGTGCCAACAATATCCTGCTTGGAGGAGTTTTTTTGCTAAGATACGTGCACTTGAATGTAACCCATAGATATTTTCATCTTCTTTATTGATACCATAGTTAACCTTACTTAGATGTGCACATCACGATAGAGTACCCTTAGAGTCCTTATGATAAAGAGTTGCTGCCAACACATGATCAATACAAGAGTTGGACATCATGGATGTTGAAGTGGATGGTGGAATTCATTGAGGGATACAAGATGTAGATGGATTGGTTGATAGTTTGGAATCTTTGATTCTCCAAACTTGGGATGATAAGCAATGATGGGTGGATATGGAGATTCGATTGGGACCAACCTCTTCATATACTTTGTAGGTCACTCTTAAAGCTTTCTTTTGTGTTGATGAACATTTTTGATGGATGAACTCTTTTGATGGATGAAATTCCCTTTTTGAGCTTTCCCCATAGTTGTTTTGAATAATGGAGTGTGATAGGGATGATTTTCTTTATTTTTCTTTGGTATCCATTCAATTTTTTCTTGTCCATTTTTCTTTGTTGATTATTTTTCTTCAATAAGTTTATCTTTTCTTTGAGATAGACTTCTTTCTTGTGGTTGGTCCCAATTAGTGGGTGGAAAGATGCATGGATGATGATTCATGATATGAATGGTTGGATTGTTGGTAGTAATTTCATTATAAGGACTCTTCATGCTCCCCATGTTGGTGTTTGCATTAGATAAATTTTCCCCTAGTATTATGGGATTATTACTAACATGCTTTGATTATGTTACTAAAAAACTATTTCCTTTTTGTTCAAGATGCTTTAGCTTTGTTGATTCTTTATAATTCTTGACATCCTCATACTTACTTCCTTTAATCGATATGGAGGATGTGTCTGATTTTGGTGTTTCTTCAAAAGGTGTTGATGCTTTACAACCCATATAGGAGTCTTCCCCATGATCCATTTTTTCTTTCTCTTCAAAGGATGTTTCTGATTCACCCTCCATGTAGAGGTCTTCTTTATGATCAATTTTTAATATGTTTATGGATTTTTCTATGCCTTGATTATGTGTAAAGATATTAAGAGTAGGAGACTCTTGTTCCTTGGTAATGATATCAAGAGCATGAGACTCTTGTTTTAGATGAAGATCATCTACATGTCCATTTAGAGTAAGCATCTCATGGGTATATGGAGTGGTATGTGATGCATGGATATGATAATTATTTATGACATCTTGTATGGATTGGAAAATACCCATTAGATCATGGTAGTATCTTGGAGATATGGATCCTTGATTTTGATTAATTTTGTAATTTCTTTCAACATGCTTTGGTTCAAGTTATTGACATGGGTCAATTTCAAAGGATAGATTGCTTACAAAGGGTTCTCATATGTCTTCATTAGGCATGAGTATTAGCTCAATATTTTCTTGATCTTCAAGTGAATTTAGATCAAGTGTTGAGTTGAGGGTTCCTTTTATATCTGCAACCATGAGGTCAAAGGATGCCAATATGTCTTGGAAAGGACCATTACTAGACTTTGGAGAAATATTTTGATCATTCTTTGGAATAAATTATTGAGATATGTCCTCTAACTCATTAGGTGATGTAGAGACAACATCAACATGATCATTGGTGGATGGATCTTGAATTTTTTCATCAAACATGGTGGTGGGATATTGTCAATGTTTTCAATCATAGGATCAAATGATTTGAATGCTTCTTGAAATAGATTGTTGTTGGATATTGTTGATGGGTCTTGATCATGATTAAAAAATGAATCTTGATGTATGCTGATTTGATCATTGGATGTGGTAGAAACATCTTCAAGGTTCCCATTGATGGATAGATCTTGATTATTGTTTTCAATAATTATGGTGGAGAGATTGCCACTACCATCATTAATGGTTGAATCTTGATAATTGTCTTCAATATTTATTTTTTCTTGATCAAGAAGGACTTGGATGAGATATTTGAGTTCGATACAATTTAACGTATCATGACCTTTTGTGCTATGGTATTCACAATAAGCATTATCATCATCCCATGGGAACTTGATGCTCAGTTCGCCCCCATTTAATTATTTTGGAAGTTTGATAAGTTTAGCATGGAATAACATGTTTAATGCTGATTCGATTAGCTCTCCCAAAGGAGTGTATTCATGTTTGTCATCTTGTGAGATTTTTTCTTGTTGAGATTGATCTAGTTGTGATTGATCTTAGAGATGTGGTGATTGATCTTGTTGTTGAGGTTGTTGATTTTGATATCCAACTTCTTGATATTGAAGATGTTGTTCTTGATGTGGTTGCAAACACAACTCAATATTTTGATGACATGGTTTAACAGATGGGGGAGTATGTCAATTTTGGCATGGAGATGTCTCTTGGTGATATGAATCAATTTTTTTTCTAAGTATAGCAATCTGATTTCACATAATTTGATCTTGATTTTTATTTTGATACCCTTGGTGTAGTGGATTTGGTTATTGGTCAAGCATATTTAGAATATACACTTGTGGTATTTGTATGGGATCATGCACACATTAATTTTGGAGCATGTTCTGATTTGGGATGATGTTTAAATTTTGCATCATAGGTTGGAATTGAATATTGTTGGGGTTGGGAAACACATTGCTTTGATTTAGGTTACCTTGATTTTGCATGGTGTTACCTTGATTTGGATCAATACATTGAGTTGCCAGATATATTGTTTGAATTTTGAACAATATTGGTGTGATTTGCAAATGTATCTATCCCATAGTTCACCAAGTGTGGATTTGATATGTTCATGTTTGGTAAGTTTTTATTTGGTATATTCACATTTGACATGTATTGATTTGATTGGATACTGTTGTTTTGTTGAAGACTCATGTATTGATCATTTGGCTGATAGATTTGTAGGTTTTAAATTTTATTTAAATCTATCATAGGGAAAGGAAATCCAAAATTTAGATTGGGAATAATCAAATTTGTTGTAGTATTGAGGTTTGTAGGATATAATGATACCATGTGTGAATTGTATAAATATGAGCTTTGATAATCAATTTGCATTGTAAGGTTTTGATAGTTTGGTTGATTTAGACCACTCATGGTGTATGAATCAAGTTTATATTCCATGTTTTCCTTGTGTTTTGACCTTGTTGCAAAAGTGAACCTCTGAGGTATTTTGGACCAATCGTGACAATGGGAGATGAAAAAGGTGAATGATAGGGGGATGAACTTTCTAAGATTTTGGACAACACTTTTAGATAGAGAGGTTTGATTTTTTGATGCTATGGATAAAGGTGTTAATGAACATATTGTAACATAGGGAAATTCACAGGTTAAGCAATGCAATGCATAAACTCAAACTAAACCTATACTAACAAAAAATAACAATGGAATATAAAGTATAAATGCAAGAACGATCTCACCAAACATCTATGTAATTCCATGAATAAACTTGATTGTACTTCTCCATTTTTCTATTGTATAAATGCCCTCAGATTTCTCTTAAGTATGCAAATATGGCCTCATGATAGTGTTAATAGCAAAACATCAAATATTCTAAAGTTGATTGCTTCCAAAACTCATAATATTTCAGGAGTAATAATGATGAAGGTAAAGACAATTTATAGAAAATTGATTTTCAAATGATAGGCTTAGACTAAAAGACAAACCGACGATGAAGATTAAATATTGTGACATGCAATGAGATTAGTGTGAGTGATAAAGCATGAAAAGCGGGGATTAAATTAAATAATAATAATTTAATCTTTAGTTGAAACTAGTTGAGACATAGAAGAATAAAGATTGCATGTAAAGATACAGATTGAAATAGATAGAAGATGAGAATAAATTAATTAAATAATTAAAGTTATTTAATAAATAATAGTTTGCATGAAGAAGATAAGATCTAATCTAGATAACAAATTGATTAACACAGAAAGTTTGTTTGTTAAAGATAATCAGATATTATCTCACTAGATAACTAAATAATCAATTTAGATCTAGACATAAGTGATAATAACTAATTAGATAACAAAGAGATTATCTAATTATAGAGGAATATTCCATGGATAAACCCTTTTATGAATTAAATAATAATTTAATTCATCATTCAAGATTTTGGATTAAATCAAATAAATAAAGATTTATTTAATTACAGATAGAAAAGTCTAAAGAATAATTAAACAATTAAAGTGATTATTTAATTATAGTCGAAAGTGTGATAGGAATTAATTAAATAATTCAAAATGAGTATTTAATAGAGGATAGATTTAATTAGCAATGTAATTAAATAAATAATATTTATTTAATTAATCAAGGAAGACTAAAGGTAAGAATTAATGAATTCATTAATAATTAAAGCTATTTAATTAATACAGGACAAATGAATTTAGCAAATAATAAAAAAATTAACATTATTTAATTACGCAAATGAAGATTAGAAGTATGATGAAAATTAGAGTCGCAGGCCTAGGACAATTTTTAATGTCTACACATATAAATCTTTAAGGTAGACTTGTGACCTTCAAGATAAAGTAGTCCAAAAATGATAACCAACTTAACCAAATGCATAGAAAAGGATTCATTTCACATACAAAGTAGCTAGGTTAGGGTTTGTTTTGATTGATGTCTAAGTCCAAAGTGTTGGTGTGTTCAAAAGTTTGCAAAGTTTGGTGAAGTAAAGGATGAAATATGATGAAGGATGGATGAAATGTTTGACCCAATGTTCACCTAGAATGAAATTTTTTTTTCCAAGACCAAGGTAGTGAGAAAAATGCTATACCTCTAAAGTGATCAAAACCTAAGGACTCAATGATTTTGGTAAAATAGAATTCAAATGATTTTGACAATAGAATTTGAACTCAATGTTTTGCGATGTTTTCCTTGTATGATAGCAGACGTAAGGTTTGGTTGTTCTTGTTGGATCTCAAAAATGCAGGTTACAAATCCTAAGAGGATGCCAAACTCTATGATGAAACTTACAACATTTTTGAACCAATGAATGGAGTTAAACTTGTGTGGTTGATGACTCCCTGCACTTCAGGCTCTGCTAAACCTAGGTGGGTGGACCTTGATAGCTGAAGTAGATTGTGTAACTTATTTGAACTTAAGGATCTATCCATAGAGGCATAAAGTGTGGGATAGATGAAGGCTTGATAACTACTCTACTTCTAATGTGATAATTGAAAATTTACAATATGAAAGTGGATAAGTGATGTATGAATGAAGTGGACCAGTTTTTTATTGGGTAAGTAGAGTCAATGAAATGCTATGATAGGTGGCTAGTATTGGTTATAATTTTGATTGCTTGGCACTTAGGTTTTTTTATACCTTGTATAAACATGCAAGAATGTGACTGAAAGACTCTTCTTATTGATCCAATTGATCCTATCAGGTTATTATGATTTATTAAAAGGATTTTAATCCTTCCTTAAAGGAACCAATTAACATAATCAAACAATGATAGCAAATGTGTATTGACAAATAAATTATATCCTCAATTTTAATAACAAGATAACATCAATGTGGAGATAGTATGACAATCTTATAAATTACCTAACTCTTCTTACTAATCCAAATGTTACTCCCAAGTTACTGTAATCAATTAAAAGGATTTTAATTCTTTAATTGAAACCAATCAACTTGATTACACAATAACAACAAATGTGCATTGATGAAATTGGATATCAACTTGGATATACTAATTCAAATAGCAGAGAAATAACAATGTGGAGACAACTAGATAATTGCTTAAATGAACAAAAAATAGACACCAATATTGAGTCACACAAAATTAAATATTTTCTATTGATTCTTTACCAAAATTCATGCATGCATCATGGTCCATACAATATAATCTATATAATAAGCATTTGGAAAATTATTTCTTGTATATCTCTTATTCTCTCCCTATTTTCTCTTGCTATCTAATCATTACATATCCAACTTATACATCAATATTTTGAAAAGGGCACACCTCTTCATAGATGTCTTTTGAAATTAACAACATTTAAACATTAACAATTTAAGCTCTAATGAGCCATAAGAGAACTTGTTTTATGTGATCTAAATATTTCTGACTTAAGTGAGTGTCAACATCCCATACAACATTCCTTGAAACTATCTCCATGATGACGATTTTCTATAGATGCTCACAAGCCTCCTCTAGTGTTGAATCCTCATTCTTGGATGCTTCCAAGGATCCATGTCATATCAATCTACATTATTTCATCCACTCGCTCTAGTCTTTCAACTCTCCATCATCTTTGAATAGTGTAGGAAGCCCTTTCTTTGCAGCATCAATGAACTCCTTTGCATCTACTTGAAGTTCCTTATATTATTCCTTGTGTTTTCTCATGATATCCTCAACAGTTGTGATGGCTCTAGTGTCAGATGTAATTCTCTTTTGTATTTCTTGGATCCTTTTCTGAATCCTATCATTTATTCTCTTATGCTCCTGAATAGCAGTATGAATCTTGGAGTGAGTCACCCAAAACTTGTCCATCCACACCATCAGATTGACATGCCTCTTTTGAAATACTATAGAAAATGTATCAAACCTGACTTTTCTCACTTGAGTGTGTACCTGTGATTTGTCACTTTTGTCTTTTGATTGAGAACTTTCTCCTTGAGTTAACAATTTTGTGGACCCCTTGAATGTATCTTTGACCATATATTTCAGAAAATCATTTTCTTTGAGTATCTTATCATTGTTCATTTTGGTACATATCTTGTTCCTTGATTAATATTTGAATCTGTGAATTATTTAATTTGGATACATTAATACCAATGTATGCTATGACTACAGGGTCAGTTTCTCCTACCTTCAATGTCATTACATGGCCAAAAGCCTTCTCAGTATCAATAATCATGGACCTTTTATGTGGGGGATACAAAGACGAAATCATACGGGAGTTCTCATCAGGGTTATATCTTGATCCTATGTATACTTCTATAACCCCTTATGGACTAAGCTTATGTGTAGCACCATTATTATGTAGAAAACTATAAAAAACAAGAGCAAAATTCAAATCTAAACTAGGGAAGATCATTACACCAGATTCCTCCAACAATTTCCTTCCTCTTTCTGGAGTCATATTCTTCATTTCATTATCTACATCAATCTTCAAAGTGGTAAGCAATTAATTTGCTTGGTGTAATGTCTGTGATTGATTCTCTTATTTCCTTTCCCTTTTGCTTATACAAGAAAGATCTGAATTGAAGAGATTTTATAGATTCATCATCAGAAACAAAGGATTTATAGGCTAACTTCCTAGTATCTGTACCAGATAATTCTTCAACTTCTTGTTCTCTATTTGGAGGTTGGTATTCTTCAATCCTCAATATGGGAATTCTGTCAGTTTGTCCTTGGGGTTCCTTTTCACCAAAAGATCTTCTTCACTTGTACAAGACAACATTTTTGGCTCTTCTATTTCATTCATTCTCACCTCCATCCCCCTGTTATACTCATCAATGGCCCATTCAACTTCCCTCTCTTCCATGTTCCTGATTATATCATCATGAGGATATGGTACATGATCATATCCACCTAGATTCTATTTCTTTCTTGTAAAGGCAATATAACCCTCAAGATCAAATCCCTTTCTCAGTGTAGCCTTCAAATTAAAATGTAATAACTTATGCAAAATAAGATTATACCCTTCCTTGGACAACATCGTAAAACCTCCGAAGCACAATGTACTAGGCATAAATGATTATTTTTCATAGGCACTTAAGTTCATAACATTGGAATAATCCATTTTTTTGATAGTTTCTAGGTATGCAATCCTATTTGGCACCATTTTTGGTAGAAGGAAAGGTGTATCTTCAAACCCATACACTTTTATCATGGTTGAATCAATATAATAGTACCAATCACCCCAATTATTACCCATAGTTGGTGGTCCATTGAAATCCTTGGGTCTCAAAAATATTTTAATCTCACCAGTCAATGGATAATCACAAGGATGGTTATAGAATTTATACAATATCTTGACAAAGTATTCTTCAAAATGAACATAACTAGAATTAACAAATTTGTTGTCCCAAATAGCAGTCCACAATTGTACTGGTAGTGGCTGATCTTCCTTATCAAATTATGTAACTCTCAATTCTTCTATCCACATCCCTACCTCCTGTCCATAGTATAATATCATATGCATGAGAATGGAATAATGTTTGAATTGTAGTGTGGGAGATCCATTTTTGATGGCCATTAGCCTTGAGTTAATCCCTTTGAAAATGTGTGAGGCATAATCGAAAGGTCTTGCATTATGGCATTGAATATCTGCAACAATCACCATTGTCCCTATTGACATGTACTTAGAAGCCTTTGTTCCTATTAGTTGGCACATCGATAAGTAAGTTTTTTTAGGTAAAGTTCAAACAAGTCAATATGAAAAGGAGGCCCATCACCATCTTTCCTCTACCTATGTAGTGGTAATCTCCACCCTTTATAAGTTGTATCCATTCTCCAATATTCTTTGTCCAAATCCTAGTGCACAATAGGTTCATCACATGTGTGATCTAGGTTAAAAACTTCACAAAGTGCAATCTTGGACACATGTATGAAGGGTTCACCTTGCAGGTCACAAATAGCCTTTAGGTCTGGGTTGCAATGTTTAGCCAAGAGTCTTATAAGCTTTGTATTTACAAAGACATTGGGAACAACTAGTTTTCCCAAATTAAAATTTTGGGGGTTGCACATTGGTTCAAATCTGTTTCTCCAAAAATTTAGAGGAACATGAACAATTCATATCCTTTGATGGGAGTCCACACATCACCAATATGTTTGCACTTGTCTTCTAACCAGCCCACATCAGCCCTTAATTGTGCAGACCTTCTGGCCTTCAACCCTAAACCAGGAAATTGATCAATGAGGTCTTGGTTCAATTTTCATTCTTTCATTTTGGATTCCCCCTTGTTTTAGTCTTTTTTTTTTGCTTTTGGACTGACTACTTTAACCCTATTGTTTCCTAATCTTTGTTTTCATAGAGCTTCAACCTTCCATTTTTAATCCTCTAAGGTGCAAAATTAAATTATAATTTATCAATTACAAAGAATTTTGTAATCTTACTTGTGAGTCTCTGGCTGCACTGAATTCTTTGGCTTCTACATGACCTCCTGTCCTTCCTGCTGTAAATTTTGGAAATCCTTTTTGTTCATTCTCTTTTCAATCAAAGAATATTTATATAATGTTCATTCGTGCAGCCATTAATATCCGCCTTTGAGAATGAATGCAATAGGTTTTTTTAATTTCACAATGTTAGAATGAAAAAAAAGATTTTATTGGTGAGACTCCTCTAGTTTTTGGCCAATTTACATATTTCATTTGACACCACTTTTTTTTATACATTCACAATTGATCACCATGACATAACTAAATGTACTTTCAATGTGGAGTGTCCCTTTGGTTTATCATTCCTAGTTAGGAAGCTACCTAATTCTCTTACCAATATTATACAATTGGCCTTTCTCTTGCTTTTCAACTCTTATTACTTCAGGGAGAAAATTGTGAAGCTTTGCCGATGTCAAAGTGGTTTGGGCCACTAGAAATCATTTTACCCATCACCTAGTGTCTTTCTGATAAATTGTGATCATCCCATGTTTCCATCGGGCTTACATGTACTATTGCTGAGAGAACAAAATGCTTTGTCGATGATTTTAGTCTCCTTGATGTATTTCCTTTATCACTTCATTCATTTGGATAGGTCAACAAGACTCTCCCTGAAACTTCCTTCATCGGCGTAACCCATATGGTCATAGAGATCTGAGGGACTCATTCCAATTGTATATGTCTCTTTGATAGTTGTTCTCCTTCTTCATCGGTGAAAGAAAATATATTTCTTGCCAATGAGGTTCTCATTAGTGTGAGTCAAGAACTTAGCATGATTTGAAAACTTCACTCTGATTACTTTGTTCTTTCTGATAAGGGGTATGTGCAGGATCATCATGGAAAAAATAGGCCCTTAAGTGGCAAAAAATTCAGTAAAATCAGAATTAGGCAACTTGACATAAATATTTGAATAAGTTATCTATATTATTTCAAAAACATGTAAGAATATAATTTGTATAAAATTGAATGTAGTTTCTAAACTACTAGGTTTATTTAAAAAAAAAAAAATTTATTTGGTGAAAATTTAAAATTTCAATGCAGTAGTACTTAAATTTCAGGGAAAAATAAGAAGTAGGTGTCCATCTGACCACCCTAATGACAATAAAATGATAATATTTTTTTATAATAGTTTAGATATAAGTAGAGGACTCATGTCTCAATGTGATACATATTTTTTTGTAATTTTTTTCTAAGTAAATAATTAATTATGAATTTTTTATTACAACTTTAAAAAAAAAAACTTCGTATGTTTGACCACCTTAACTTGGTCAAAACTTCATGAAATTCAAAGCTTCTTTTTTTAATCCTATAGTATACGAAGCATAGAATGTGACACATGTTTTAAATTCAAAAAATGTGATACCATTTGAAAGCTATATATGTTTTTCAATCAGTCTATCAATCAGGACTTTAGTTGTAATTCAAATAGAAAATGAATAATAATTATTTATTAAATTCAAAGTAAAGCATAATTTATATTGGTGGAAAGCTGAGAATATCCTTTAAAAACCCTTTTCATTTCATCAATTTTGGGTAAAAAAAAGTCATCAGCCACATAGGCCATCATATCACTTACATATTGCCACTTTTTGGCCCATCATGATCCTACACATACCCTAAGCTTTCATTGGTGCAATGACAAGCATTTCCTTCCTGATTATGTAATTTCCAGGTTCATTGTTCAATGTGATTTGATTCACTTATCGCCGATATATAGAAAATGTTCAGATTGAAAAGTTATGACTCATTGATTGTAAAGACTTGCACATGATCTTGCTGATATGGACCAGTTGTTTTAAAGCTCTTGCTCAGTGATGACCAAAGAAATGCTTATGTGTCAAAAGAAAAATTAATTGGATCATTGGTGAACATGGATTGTGAAATGGATCTTGTCACACAAATTTCAACAATTTGTATTTTTTATAAAATTAAGGTGTGGAAAATTTTTGTGGTACATGGGAGATAGGTGAGTGAGGGCCAGTAAAAATGTGAGATTTTTACAGTTCTAATAGTTCCACCAGAGTGATTGGATGCCAAATGGTTATGTGGGGTTCAATTTTTCAATTTATCTTTCTTAAATGAGTTTTTTTTTTACTACAAACACTTGTATTGATTAAGTTTCAAACTAAATGTCTGTCAAAAACATCATGAATTCCGCAAAGTCCATTTCCTGAAAAGGATGAAGTCAAGGGCATAGTTACCTAGGTTATCTTTAGAAAATATGGATTGAAATATAAACAAAAATATTTAGAAGTATCTAAAAATAAATCCTTAGGACAAGAATTAATATCAAGGTTTTGTCAAAGGGTATCCATAGTTAGACCAAAGGGTTTGAAATTTTGAAAAGACTTTGTTGATGTTTGTTTCCAATATTTTGGAACTAAGCAAAGTATTAAATTGACTCACAAGAATTTACCACGCTAGGTTCATAAGATATTACTTGCTAAATCCCCACTTGGATTTCTCCAAGCACTATGACAATGCGAACAACTAGAGATTTGGTGACACTAGCTCCCCTCCAAGACACACTGCACTTCTCAAGATCACCAAATCTCAAATCCTTTAGATCCGCATATCCAAATGATTTTTCTATTTCTACAATGAATAGTAAAATGTGGGGTGGCTTCAAAATGACCATTCCTGCACCAATAAGCATAAAGGTTTTTGGCTTTTAAACATTGGTTCTTAGTAAGGACTTTCATTCAAGGTGGCCATACAAGGAGAAAAATTAGCTCAAGATCATTTCAATCAAGAGGCCTCCTAGTCCCTTCCTAAGAAAGGATTTTGACATGTCACATAGATAGTAAGGATGGAACTTTTCAGTATGAAAAATCTGCACTTGTTACTTATGAATTTTATCACAAACACATTTTTTATATAGCGGTTCGAAAGAGCTTGGATTTAGTTCATTACCAGTTGGGTCGTTCCCAACTTTTGAAGTGAGGTGGCAAGCCCTCTAAAGATAAACAAAAGAAATGAAGTATGTTTATAGTTCAATCTCCTAGTTCACATGAAACAAGGAGAGAGTACACACAACGCCTTTTCTCTACACTAGCATGGGTTCATTTTTAATCCAAATTGAAATATGTGGGTGACTATAAAAAATGTACAAGGAATGTTTTTGATTCTCAAGATCGTCGAGTGGCACGAGAGAGGTCTATACACATTCAATGTCAAAAATTTAAATCACTAGACACAAAAAACACTTGTTAATTTTAACCTTCAAAGCAAAGGTGAATTTATTTTATGCACCAAATGAAGTGTTAAGTTGTATTATTCAATTGTAAACCAAAAGTAAAATGATGTAGTGAGGGTTCATTTTAATCCCATTTGAGTGGTCATTTTAAAACCTAATTAAAAGCTAGTGTGGTCCTAAAGCATAAAATGAAAAGCATGATAAATGGGTTATAATTTTCCCCAAAGTGTCAAAACACTTGTTACAATTATAAGATTGAAAGACAAAAATGATTCTTCACTTCAACTTTTATCGTCCAACCTACAAAACCTAGTTAGCCTAAAAAGGTGAGAAGCTAGTGATGTGTCTTAAAAGTAGATGAAATAAAAAAATTAAAGCACGTGATGAACATTGATAATTGTTTTTGCTTACCAGAGAAGGACGTCAATGTTCATGATAGTGTCACCATAAAGAAAATGAGCATCGTTCTGGTGAATTTAAGCATCACTCTACAAAAATCTAGTGATGATGATAGCATTGCGATTTGGTAGCATCATCATTTGCAAATTCTTGATACCTCCAAAAGTATTCAATGTCGCCATTTATTTTAATCAAAGACAAGGTATTAATTAACCATCACTCTTTATGATGATGATAGTGTCATTGTATGGCGATGCCCAACAAAGGCATCGCTAAAATCCTCTAGAGTGTCATATCCTGCAAGAATAAAAAAATGGAATTCAAGATAGAAATTGATCAAATTTGATAATTTATTCCCTCCTAGCACCAGAATGTGACCAATGGATTAGTATGGGCTGATTACGCTTGATCAATGAAGAATCAAAGCATAATGAATCTACTAATGTTAATCTCAATAGGATCAATCAAATGCAAATTAAACCAAGCATCCATTAAAACCAAGCATGCTAAACTACAAAAGCTTTAAAAATGCCTACTCTAATCCATTGAAACTTATCTTGTTGTTGAAGTGGTGTCATGTTGATGTGGAGTGGTGTCATGTTCTAGTCAATTTTATTGAAGAAAACTATTGGAACTATTGTGATATGTGTATGAAAACATGATTTTAACCTAAATGAATATGAATGCATAGCTAATCTAAATGAATTTTAATCTAAAATATTGAAACCCTAATTAACAAATAAGTTAAATTTATGCATCTATGTTACCATGGAATCCATTTATGGAAGCTAAGCTATTATGCAAGTAATCAAGCTAAAAAGATGCTAAATATGTGCTAAATATGAGTGTGAGTGTGAGTGATTTTAACAATATATGTTTGATGTTAAAAGATGAATCCATTTGTCTCCAAATAGTGACCTATTTATGGGAGAACAAATGATAAATGGAGGGTTGAGATAAAAAAGGCTAATTAATGGTCAAGGATGGAAGAAGTTGGAGGCATGCAAAGATAAGATTTTAATCAAGGGTTCATATTCCTTCAAATAAACACACTTTTGACTTGTACAAGAGGTTGCAAGTTAACTTGCACAAGAAGTTTTGATTAACTTGCACATGAAGCTTTGTAAGAATATCCCCTTTTTCAAATGAGTAAGGAGAGAGAATATTCTTTGGAATGTTCTCATGGGTGAGGGAAAAGGATAATTTAGCAAATTAAAACAAAGTTTAATTGTGCAAAAGGGGAAGGAATATTCCCTTGGAATATTCCTTTACAAGTGGGGAGAGTTAGATTAATTAATAATTGATAATTAAATAATTTTAATTATACAATTAAGGGGCTTAGAAGAATTAGATGATATTCATTAAATAAAATGATTTAATGAATGGGGAAAGGTGGAATGATATTTAATTAAATAACTTAGGGTTATTTAATTAAATAAGGATACTTTAGGGATTAAATTAATTAATTCAATTTATTTAATTTAATGAGATTAAATGTTAGCATGGAAGGGGGTGAATTAACCCAATTAGGCTAATAGATGAAAATCAATTATTAATTAAATAGGTAAGATAATTTAATCAATTAAACAAAAAGAGGATAGATTTTAGGAGGAAATGATGTTAGTATACTTGATTCGAGTGCATGATATTATTTAGGACATTTTTTAGTGTCTACAGTATCCATTTATGCACATCTAAATAACACTAATAAGATTATGTTGGAGACCTTTAACATAAAGAACATGTTTTTTTCCCATGCTTTCCATTAATAATTATTGTTAATTTTCCACAGCTCTGCACTGAAGCATAATCTCCAAGCTTGACTATTCCTCAATTCCACTTCACAAGATTGATAAACTTGCTTCTATCTAATGTCATTTGGTTGGACTAACCGCTTTCAAACATCCACAAGTTTTCCTCATCTTTTGCATGAAAATTTGTACACAAAAAACTTAGATCTTTAGCTTCATCTTTAGTATTCTTAGCAGCCAAATATAGGATTTCATCTTCATTATTCAAACCACTAGATTCATTATCTTTTTAAGAGCACAAATCTTTCTTGGATTAGAGACTCCTTTTGAACTTATTTCTTCTAGGCTCTTTGTTTCTCTTTTCAAAATATTTTGAGGGATATTTAGAAGAAAAATGACCAATCTCTCCACAATTGCAAAATTTGAAGTAGCTTATCTTTGTTCTTTCTAGTACCTCTCTTCAATTTCCTTACAATTTTTTCTTCTTCTTCGTTAGTGTCACAATTCATATTAGATTCTTCATATATTTCCTTCCTACTAGATTTGAAAGAATCTTCCATATTTGGATCTTCTTTTTCAAACTCTCTCATTTCAAATACAATGAAGGCACCATATTATTGATCCATTGAAAGTTTATCAAAATCTTAGACTTCCTTAATACAAGATGCTTTAGGAATTTAAGCTTTAGGAAGATATCTAAGTACCTTTTTTACCACAAAGAAATTCTTCTAGATCTTCATCAAGTTCTTTGATTACATTGACCACTTCATCTACCTGGAGAAAATATCTGCAATAACTTCATCCTTTAACATTATTACGTTCTCAAACTTTCCTTTGTAGATCTACAACTTGTCTTTCTTCACTTTGATGTCTCTATCATAGATGCCACTGAGTTTATCCCAGACCTCCTTTGCTTACTTGCAATGCATTAATTTTACAAGATTAGAATCTTCTAGCCCACTCAAGATAACATTCTTAGCCTTTCCATTATTTTCATAAGCCCTAATCTCTATTAGATTAGTTTGAGGAGTAGAAAGAACAACATAACCATCTTTGACTAATTTCTAAACACCAAACCCTAAAGAGGACAAATAGGTTTCCATCTTGAATTTCCATAAAGTGAAATTTGTTCCATCAAATCTAGGCACCTTGTCAGACCCTTCTTGTGCCATCCTCTATCTTCCTCAAGCTATTAGACTTCCTCTACGAAACCAAGCTCTGATACCAATTGTTGAACACACATTGAAATATTGAGAGGGGGGGTTAATCAATATTTTATCAAATTTCAAACCCTCTAGAAAAAATAAAAAAACTTAAAAAAAAACCACACAAACATGAACATGGAAGATGAGCACAATTCACAACACAACACAACACCATATATGAAGGGAAAACCCCACAAATGAAAAACAATAGTGAGAAATGTTGCTAAGATATACTATCCAAATCCAACCTCGCAAAATAATAATAGTTACAAAATTTTTTAGGGCTACAACCCAAGGAAGCTACTACTCCCTAAAAGAGGTTTTAGGGTCACTCCCATTGGTACATTTTGACCAATTTTTTGACGATGCGGATGCCAGGCCAGAATTTTGACGTTTCAAATGTCATCAAAATTTTGATGAAATTAGAGCGACGAACAGTCGTCAAAAAATTGGTCAAAATGTACCAGTGTCCCAAGGAAGCTACCACTCCTTTATGACTTTAATTTAGGGATACAACCCAAGAAAGCTACAAATACCTAACTGGAGAACAAAATCAAGAAAGATTACATAATGATAGTCCTTCCATTGTCTAAAACTGACAATTAGGATCAATCCTTTTGATGATTGCAACTCTAATTTGACACCTTTTCTACATCTTCTTCAAATGTATTCTCTATAGCTTACTAGCTCATTGCTTTCAGTCTTCAAGAAGTTTTTCCTTTGGCTTGCAGTCTCCAACAAATAGTTAATAACCTTCTTCACTTCCCTTTTGTCACAAAAATATATTCGAGATGAAATTAGACAAGAACAAACACTTCTACTCTTTCTCCTTCAGTCACTTATGTAGTTATCATCATGTCACACATCACCTTCCACCACCCTAACCTAGATCAACTACATTTAGAATATATACATGATATTATATTGATTACATTACATGTCAAACTATAACAACAAAAATATTGTATCTCTAAGTCCGCCAAAGATAAAACAATCAACATGAAATGTGTAGAAGGAAAGACCCAAAGGACTACACACATCATGAAGAGGAACATGCCTTGTGGATTCTAACACATGATTAACATAGTCATAAACAATATTCACACCTTCTATCTTCAATCATTAGTACATAAACAACAATATATGATTAAAAAAAAAACTACTAAAAACCTACTTATAAATGACTAAACATGGTCATGTGACCATTAGTAGTTTATTGCCAGTCATTTATAATGTGTATGAATTGATGACCACTATTTTTAGTCATTTATTCGTTGTTTTTATTGATTAGTTTGGTAGTATATTTAGTCATTAATTTAGCCATTGATTGTTGTAAACTAGTCAGTTATTTAGTCACTTTTTATTCATTGATTTATTTAGTCGTTAATTTATTCATTATTTTTTGTTAACTAGTCACTTATTTCCTTCCATTGGTAGATTGTTTAGTCATTAATTTTAATCATAATTTTGATCAATTTCGTAGTTTATTTAATTATTTTTTGTTCAATTTGGTAGTTTATTTGGTAGTTTTTGTTCATCATTTTAATCATCATTTTGATTAATTTGGTAGTATTTTGATACATTGTTTATTAAACATATCACTAGTTGCAAAGAGAAACACAAGTCTTGAAAAAGGAATACTATTGTAACACCCCTCCATTTTGGATGTTTGGATTGATAGTGTTTTCTTTGTAATGCTTTGTTCTGTTTATGTTGTGACTTTGGAAATTGGTTACTTTTGATCGCGATTGGTAAACGATGTGAATGTTATATTTTGATGTGATGTTATTTCATTCTGATGATTATCCTTATAGCATGTTTTGGATTAACTTAGAAGATATTTGATGTAACAATGTTTTATGCTATTGATTATATTATTGATGTTAGAATCATCAATTAATAATTATGTATTGGTGAAGGGGATGGGATTGTATCACTCACTTGCGAGTGCCCTACGATTCTGAGATTTCCTCTTCATGGTGTGTTTGATCATATTATATATCTATGCATGTTCGATGTACTCCTTGTTCGTAGGTTGATAGGTACACGACATCGACTCCACTTGGTTCATAGGTTTGAGCATGTCCATTGACCAACGAAAATCAATTGGGAGATAGTAGCTAGGTTTTCCGTGCCAAGTCATCACCCTAGTCATAGTGTGTCGTCGGGATTGTTGTTGGGTTAGTTGTTTTGATTTGGTCCATTTCACCTTGAGTATTGATTTAGTTTCATAGTATAGAGGTTATTAAATGGATTTTGCAGTTAAATTGATGATTAAATGTATTTGGTTGCATTGTTGAAATGTTATTTATTTTATTGATTGATTTGATTTAATTAATAAAATTAGCTTGAGTTTATTGATTAATTAGATTAATTATGATATATTAAATGAGATAGTTGGTTTGACATTACTGTACATTTTAATTTAATTAAAATAAAAGTATAAATCATGTTTGGATAGTTAGAGATAAATTAAAATAAATAAATAAATAAATGAGAATGTGTTTTGAATTTCACTTTTGAAAATTATTGATAAAGTAATTTCTTTGCAAAGAATGTATTCTTTTGTTTTTAAAGAATTTTGGAAAATGCATGTGATTGAAATTAGAAAATAGAAATTTGTTTTAAGTTTAAAAATTGGAAATATCCTCCAAATTTTGCAATAAATTTAGTGGGTGGGGATATTTTAGGGGTTTGACCAATTTGGGAAAAAGATTTCTTGGTTGTGGCTTTGCTTGGATTGGTGAAGGAATTTGAGACTCTTGCTTGAGCTCAATTCAAAGGAGGAGTTGAAAACACCATTGGAATCTTCATGCTTTGGAGGAAAGATCGGGTTCTTCTTTGTTTTTGGTTTTGTTTCTTTTTTTGAAAAGAGTGTAAATCCTTATTGTGCTATTGGGAAATCTTTGAAATACTGTTTAAATTCAATAAAACCCATGAGGAATTGTTTCAAAACTTGCAAACTTTGTTGGAATTCTGGAAAAGAAAACAAAAACAAGAATCAAGCAATAGAAAAATAGAATGAAAATCAAAAGAAATTGGAATTTCAAAACTAAGATTTAAACCCAACTGTTATATTTTACAAAATCTTGTTGTGTATTTGCACAATTTGACATAAAATGGAGTTTTTGGATTTTATTTTCCCCTTCTCACAGAGGGATTTGATTATAATTTTCTGTGCTTTCTTTATGTGTTGATTTTTTCCCCTATCTGTGTTTGTGGGGATGGATTTTTATCTTTTATAAAATAAGTAAATAATTTATTTTTTTAATTTTCTGTGTGTGGTGGTGGGGAGGCAGGGGAGCCAGCCCCACCGCCTCCTAGCTCCCAGGGGAGGCGGGCTGTGTGTCTTGCACATAGGTCGCGCCCCTTAGGGTGGGCAGACTGTGTGTTGAGCACACAAGCCACTGTCCATGAGGGAGGCACCCTGTGTGCTTAGCACATAGGCCGGCGGCGGTGGCTAGGGCCTGCGTGCCCAGTTAGGGTTCGCCCCAATAAAACTTTCTTTTATTTTCTTTTATTTTTTAGTTGTTATTTCTTATTATATTATATTTTATATAATATATGTAATATATATAATATTATATATGTAATATAATATTATATGTATATATAATATTTAATATTATTTATATAATATAATATTGCATATATATAATATAGTCAATATTATATAATTTGAGTTTTAAATGAATATCTTGTTTTTACTTTTAAATATATATATATATTATTTATATAATTTAAATAATATGGGTTATTGTGAGTTGTAAAATAATCATTAAAGGATTATTTCATTATAATAGTTGGAAAATATAACTGTTTTATTTAAAGATCTATTTTTTTGACAATTTTAAATAATCGAAAAATCTTGAGTTTTAAAATGGACTTTTAGTGGCATATATTTAAATGATAATTTAGATATCCATTATAGGAATGTTAAAATGATGTTTCCATTATTATAGTTGAAACAAAATTGATGTATGATTAAACATTTTCTTTATTTAAGAAAATATTGATTTTAATTATTTGGTATGATTAAGCAAATGACTTTATTTATAAAGATTGTTTAATCCTTATCTATAATTGAGTAATTAGAATTAAAATATTAAATTTAAAGTTCTCAATGGTGATTTGTTTTATTTTGTGTACGAATGAATAATGCTAATTATTTAAATTGAATTCTTGTACTATGTCATTGCTTGACTTGCGTTTGGGAAACCCAAACATTGGCTTGTTTAAATTGTCTGAAGTGGTTGCTAGCTATGTTTGATCATTCTTGATGTTGTGCAATTGAGTAGATGTCTTGAAGTCTTCCAGATAGGGTTTCATTTAATTTTATGGGTTGTCGTGATAATAGTCAACCTTTGGATTGTCTTGGGTTTTGTGTCTCCTTTGGATTGGGAGTTGGTTTTGAGTTTTGCATCTCCTTTGGATTAGGAGTGGAGTATGTGTTTTGTTTCCTCCAGTGCTTGGAGAGGGTTTGACCTTTGTTTCCTCCAGTGGTTGGAGAGGGTTTTGACCTTTGTAGCCTCTAGTGTTTGGAGAGCGTTTTGTACCTTTGTTTCCTCTAGTGTTTGGAGTGAATTTCCTTTATTTGTTGCCTCCTTGGTTTGTCATCTTATACAGTTACTCATTGTGGTTTATACCATGTTTGTTGTCGATAGAAGAGTGGCTCTTTGTGGGGGTTCGACACACAAAGGGGTGCCAGGGTAACTCACATAGGGTTTAAGTAAGTGATAGCTTAAAAAGAACTAATGAAAACTCTCAACTAATTAAGATAATTAATGCCTCTCTCATAGCTCATTCGCTTTTAAAGTTTGAGATGAGATGAGAAGCACAGTTGGTATGAGGGTTCAGTGGCTAGTAGAGTTGAGCCTGGATAGACCAAGATGTGGGTTCGGTTGCCTTAGATAGTTGAGCTAGGGTAACTCATAGCAAATGTCGTGTGACACTCTCTCTATGTCAACCAGAAGTTAGTATTGTCATACTACATAAAAGATCATTGTTCTCTGGAAGCATTGTAACCTTTGTATTAAGTGATGTTGCACTTGTATCCTTTCCAGTTCAGTTATGTATTAACCTGTGTCTAGAGGTTGATGGTCTTGTTTAGTTATTCCTGGTTACTATCTCCTAGCACGGGGGGTGAGCCTTCAGGTATCACATGGTTGGGTGGAACGTGCACCTTAATCCGTTGGTTTTCTTCTTATTCGGGTGGACAAGTTGTCCAATTGGAGAGCTCGTGGGATCTAGTTTCTTGTCATGCTTTATTCATTCTGTTGATCTTGTATTTTATTACCCCTTATTTTTTATCGAGGTAGAATTTGTAATATGTAATCATGATTATTGGATTGATCTCATTTGGGGAATGAGCGTTGTAATCTTATTGTAAATTAATTGTTATTTGGAATCAAGTGGTATCTCTTATTCTTTGATGTAAATTATTATGTATGGAATGTATGTGAACTTAAATTGTTAAGTATTTAAATGTTATGGATTTAATTCTTGTTTCTTGTTTGGGTTTAAGTAACCCAGTCTCGTAACCTTGGGGGATTGGTTGGAAATGGTTAGTGAACTTGCATGTTAATTATTCCTTTAAAAAAAAATTAGTTTGTTTGTGTAGTAAATTGCAACTTCCCCTAGGGTTGCGTGGTGTGGCGTTACAACTATTGTCTTTTTTTAATTTGAAAAGAGTTGTTATTACATAAGAAGGTTGCAATTCCTTGTAATCTGCTACAAACATCTTGTAATCTTTGACAATATATCATAACAAGTCCATATTCTACCTTCTATAATTCACAATCAAAACTACTTCCCTCAAAACCCTATGTCACCATGGTTTAAACCTCAATGAAGCCTTAATTGTAATCTTGACTATGTAGGGTTTGGATTTCACTTCCTTGCTATTTTTTTCCATCTTTATACATTGCAAACTTTACTTTGAAAGCATTTGAAACCTCCAATATATACCTCAGTTCAAAAATCTAATAATGAGACTAATACATAGCAAGAAGTCACTATCTCAAAAACTTTAAGATTGCAAGCTATCAAGTGAAATAAGTAAAACACTGGGAACATCCAACATTCCTCTCAAGGTCCAACAAAATAGATGAAAACCCAAGAAATAAAACACAATTACTAAGAATATATTGTGCATTTGAGGCTTGACTGCCACATATGCAAAAATTGAACTTGAGACTGCCTTCATTGATTATTTTTTTACAACCCTGATGCTTTGTGCTCTTTATTGTCACTGATAATTAGCTTCTACATCTCCCTCTCATTTCTTTGAAGTGTATATTCATAGTCAACAGTTACATTCTCTTAGCATAGTCACTTTGAATTGTTGTCACTTGTTAAACTGGATACTCTTGAAGAGGATTTCTCTTCTTTGTAAACTATCGCATGAAATGAAGCTACATTCAATGTAAGAGAATTTTATTTTATCCATATTGTACCTCAAGATTCAAAATTCATTGTTATTACAAGGATGTCCTAAATCTACCTCACCTCACTGTCCTCTTTGGTAGTGTATTCATTACCCTTTTAACTGTGTTGCACTTTCAACAAGGAGCTTGACACCATATTTCTTGCATTTAATACCTTTTCCTCCCTATATGCATAAGATCATGTATGCATTGTTTTTCATAGTAACCACTCTGACTACCTATTGATCCATGTATTCTTCTATCTCCAAGTCTTTGTAGATAGAAGTGCCTAAATGCATTGTCATAGTTTCCTCTTTTTGTATACTGCCACTCTTTGAAAACACCATCTTATATTCATATGCACTCTAATATTGAAGCATATACAAAATACATAACCTTTAGCTTCTACTTCATACAAATATTAAATGCTTCATATTCAAATAAGCCAAAATACTGAAACATCCACTTGTTAACTCAAGGACCATTGGCACACCAAAAGTTCTAATATGTAGTGCATAGGTTATCCATCAAGTGTCTACCACTAATTTAAAATCCTATCCATATTTTCATAAAAAACATGTACCATCTTATAACAAATAACACTTGCCATGTATTCATTAAAGGTGCCTCACTATCATGATCTAGATTAAAACACAAACCCATAAAAGGCACCATAACACTTTTACACACACAAAACCTGTGTCTTTTTCCATTTAACACAAAAATCTACCACATAAGGCTAAGATCAAAAGTTTGAACCATGCAAGATTGAACTATTATTTTCCATGGATTTGAGTGTCTTTTTCAATCATGCAACTGATATCCTTGCTCATAGACTTGCAGACTACCACTTGACATGCCTTCCAACAACTTCAATGACCATCCTATTACAAGGTTTTGAATAAGGACTAAAACAATCCTCAACATCAACCATAAACTATTTTCCATTGCTATTTACAACCAATCACTTGATTCACCAAGACAAAGCCTTGAAAGCAAGTTACCAAAGCATTATACCTTCAATATGAAATTAGAACTCCTAAATTTATGCATTCAAAATGATGAAATTTTTCCTCCAAGCATAAATGAACACTTGAAATTGTGTTTGGGACTGTCAACTCTATTTTACCACCTCTTGAAAAGCTACTACTAACTGCCTCTTAAACAATATGCTTGACGATGGCTGCATTTGCTACAATTGATGACTGTGTAAAAATAGTCCTTCTACCCTTTGGAAGTTTTTGTCAGAATAAATGGTTATTAGAATAATCATTTGTCATCATATAGGTGACTATCGTTTGGAGACAATATGCACTAGTCACTACACTATATAGGGTTTAAATGAAGACAAGTCTTCATATATTATTGTTGTAATTCCTCCTAACCACTACCACATTACATTATTAAACCATTGATGGTACTATCAATAGCCTTGTCATGAATGGTACAACCTTACTTATGACTGTTATCAAATATGAATACCCTTCATAGGTCATTAGTATGTAACCCATCATAGATAGCTTCCACTATGCCCTTAGAAACTTGGAAACCCTCCCAATCCATGAGATTGTCAACCACTCAAGTCACCACCCCATTATTCATTAACAATGATCCTCTTATTCATATGTCTATGCATAGTCTCAATGTTGACAAGATTTTGAGAGGAATCTTAGATAAAGCTTGGATAAACCTAGATGAAACTTTTAACATTTTGAATGTACCCTGCTAATATAGAAAGGAAACTTTTAATTCATGTAACAAGTAAACAAACACAACTTTTCAAATGAAACTTTGTATAAGAATATTTTCTCAACAACATTGAACAAATTAAATTGAGAAGCATATAGAATTCAACTAACAAAAAGAACCATCTATTTATTCCATTACAACTAAATTATTAAGCAATAACATGACATGTTCTCAGTTGTTCTTGCTTTGAAGGAACGTGCAAATAGTACAAAGAAGCTTTTTAGGATGTTGTTGCAACTTCCAATATAATTTTTCTGAAATAGAGAGAAATCAAACATAAGAAAGTTCTTTGTCTTTTCAGCATCATAGAAGTGGATCATATATGACTATAGGCTGAGTATTACAACAACACTAATTTTTTAGTTGCATCCTAAAATTGGTACAACTTATGTTCTTCTCTAAAAAATCTTTGCAAAAGCAGGCAGGTGTGGTGAGGTTCAAATAGTAAGGAGATTGATGAGAGATAGAGGAATTAAAAGGATACCAACATGTAGTTGGATTGAAGGCCATAAAATAGTACATGATTTCTTGTGTAGGAGACAAATCACATCCAAAAACATGGGAGATCCATGCAAAATTTGAGAAATAGGCTAGGAAAATGAAGGTAGTAGGGTATTTCTAGATTCAAGAATTTTACTTAATGTCATGGAATAGAAGAAAAAAGAATCATTTATCTGCCACCATAGTGAAAAGTTAGCAATTGCATTTGGTTTGTTAAACATGGCCCCTAGTACAACTATTAGAGTTATTAAGAACCTTCGAGTATGTTTTGATTTTCGCACTACATCTAAATTCATCTCCAAGATTGTTGCAAGAGAAATTGTTCTGAGAGATGTGAACCATTTCCATCATTTTAAATAGGGACAATTTTCTTGTGGAGAATATTGGTGATGCTAAATTGATGAGGGCCACACTACCCAAAACCCATAGAAATCACAACAATAGATACCAACATAGAAGATGCGAGACAAGAAAATTACCCACTTTCAATTATTTTTAGAAAATGAAATTGCAAATTCAAAGCTTACATGCTACAACCTCATGGGCTTGATTCATTACAACAAAATCAACACTAAAAAGAAAATCTACTATTTGGAGCCACAATTTGCATTATTAGGACCACCTTCTACAACCTCATCATATCCCTTTTTATTTTACCCAATAACTGCCTTAGAGTGTTCTAGAAAGGGAAATTTTCCATTTTTTTTGGTGCCAAAAGTCCCGCTGTTTGATTTCTGGCCTAGGAAGAAAATTTTATGAAATTCACTTTTTAGAGGGTCAACTTTGTGGGGCAATAACTTTTGATCTAGGTGTCTGATTTACTATTATTGCATATCATTGGAAAGCTCTCAACGAGCTCTACAACACATGAGTTGATTGTAGGTTGGTTCAACCACTTTTTGAGCTATTTTGGGGCCTCCAAAGTTTTATATCTGAATTTGAAGCTATATTAGAGAAATTTCCCAAGATGAAAACTTTAATTTCTCCCAAACCATGTAGGGTATTGAGGTGATTCTTTCACAACCAATTTTTTTTCAGCTCTGTTCCTTACGGTAAATTTTCATGTCCATATGAGCCCGTTTAGGTTGAATTACTAAAAATAGTAAGTTCTCATTTTTTGCTATTTTGACTCCTAAGAGTCTTATACCCCTTAAGTTCCACCATGGAACTCAAAACAACTAAAGAAAATAAAGAAAACATTTTTTTTGGGTGATGCAAGATTGCCCTACACCGCTGGATGCTCTTGCATCAAACACCCAGGGTAATTTGAAAAGTGACCCTGTCACTTCTTAGGAGTTCAAGGGAAACCAAGACAACTAACCTCAGCCTCAAACAACCATGATGAATCTTCAACAATCCTTCCTCTCCATTTCACCAAGTACTCTGCATATTTCCTATTTCTCATGCTTCTACCCACATGGCTATCCAGGATTTCTTCTATCTCTTTCCTCTTTGAAGTAGGTGCTAGAATTTTCAACTGTTCATTTATCGGCCCCTCCTCTATATCACCTTAGTGATACTCTTATGAAATAAACAATGTTGAACACAAGAGAAATGTTTATTCCACTAGGCAAATCTACCTCATAAGCATTTCTTGAATCATGCTTCTTTAGGATCTCACATGGTCCAAACTTCTTCATCTTTCACTTGTTGTATGTACCAACTGGAAACCTTTCCTTTCACAAATGAACCATGAATTCATCTCCTACCTAGAACTCCTTATACCTCCTTTTCTAATCTTCCTAAGCCTTATATTGTGAGTTCATCTTATTGATATGTTTCTTCACCTCTTTGTGCAAATTATTCAAGTGTTTAGAAAAATATTTAGCCTCAACACTACTCTTCTCTCCCTTATCCATCTTTCTTAGTTCAGAAGTAGTTCTTGGACTACTCCCATATACAATCTAGAATGGTGATTTACCAATGCTCCTATTGATAGAATTGTTGTAAGCAAATTCTATATGTGGTATAATCAAATCCCATCCCTTGGGCTTATCTCCAACTAAGCATCTTAGTAGGTTGCCCAAACTCCTATTCACCACCTCTGTTTGTCCATCAGTCTATGGATGGTGTGTAGAACTAAACTTCAAGTATTTCTTTAGCTTCTTCGATAATTTCCTCTAGAAGTAACTAACAAATTTGGTATCTCTATCCAAGACTATACTCTTTGGTAGACCATGTAGTCTCACCACCTCTCTGAAAAACAACTCTATAACATGAACAACATCACTAGTCTTATGACACATAATGAAATGTGCCATCTTTGAAAATATATTCACCACCACAAATATGGAATCATGCCCTCTCTATGTCCTTAGCAAGCCAAGAACAAAATCCATGATGATATCCTCCCATCACCTCTCGGGTATAGGTAATGGCGGATACAATCTAATATTCTAACTTGTTCCTTTTTCCATCTAACATACTCTACAACTTTGAACAAACTTATTCACATCTTGTTGTAACTATGGCTAATAATAATTCTCAATAACAAGAGAAATGGTCTTATCTCGACCAAAATATCCAGCCAATCCTCCACTATGCTTCTCCTTGATTAGATTCTCTCTCATAGAACTCCTTGGAATGCATAATTGGCTTCCTCTAAACAACATCCCATCTTGCATTAAGAAATCCAACCATCTCGTCCTATCTAATGTAACAAGTTCCAAACAAGCCTTCCAAGCTTTTACAAAGCCTGGATCTTTTAGATACTAACTCTTGAGTTCATTGAACCCAATAACCTCTATATTCATCTCTATCAACAAATTTTTCCTTCTACTTAAGGCATCTGTAACTTTTTTTGACCTTCCAATCTTGTCCTTCAAAACAAAAGTATACCTCTACAAAAAATCAACCCATTTTAAGTGCCTTTGACTCAAATTTCCTTGACTATTGAGATACTACAAAGCCTGGTGATCAGTATATAAAACAAATTATTTTGGAAACAAATAGTTTCTCCATTTCTTCAAAGCCTAAACTATAGCATAAAACTCTTGATCACAGATAGAATATTTCTTCTTAGCATCATTTAACTTCTCACTAAAATAGGCAACTGGCTTACTTTATTGACTCAAAATAACTCCTATGGAAGTGCCACTCGCATCACAATCTACCTTAAAAAACCTTATCAAAATTTGGAAGTGCCAAAACAGGTTGCTCAATAACTTTCTTCTTCAACATGTGAAAATTTTTGGCTACTTCTATAATCCACTTAAACTCTTTTCTATCCCCTCTCATTGCTTTAGTTAGAGGTGCACAAATACTACTAAAATTCTTAATAAACTTTTTATAAAAGCTTGCTAGACCATGCAATGATCTTACCTTTGTAACACTCCTTGGAATAGGCCATTCAATGATAGATCTCACCTTCTTTGGATCTATTTTGAGACCCTCTGCCGAGACAAAAAATCCTAGATACACCAACTCTCTCTTCACAAAATTACATTTCTTCAAATTAGTCAACAACTTCTCCTCCCTTAGCTTCTCAAAAACTCTTTAGATATGCATCAAGTGCTCCTCCAATGTCTTATTGAAAATAAAAATATCATCCAAGTAAAAAATAACAAATTTTCCTAAAAATTATTTCAATACCTCATTCATAAGCCACATAAATGTGCTTGGTGCATTGGTTAGCCCAAAAGGCATGACTAACCACTCGTACAACCCCTCCTTGGTTTTGAAGGAATTCTTCCATTCATCTCCTTCTCTAATCCGGATATGGTGATATCCACTCTTCAGATCTATCTTCATGAAGTACTCAGCTCCACTCAAACAATCCATAATGTCATTCATTCTTGGCAAGGGAAATCTATACTTAATGGTAATCTTGTTGATGGCTCTAGAATATATACACATCCGCCATTCCCCATCCTTCTTTGGTGCTAGTACTATAGGTATTGCACATGGACTCAAACTCTCCCTAATCAATCCTTTTCATAACAACTCATGCACCTATCTATTCAACTCTTCACTCTTTATTGGAGTGATACAATGAGATGCCTTATTTGGAAAAATAGCTCCAAGAATTAGGTCCATCTGATGACTAATCTTTCTTACTGGAGGCAAACCTTCAAGTACATTATCAAAAATAATAGCTTGAAACTCATTCAACAAATCTAATACCTCTATAGGTACCTCAGTAGTATCTTCTTTATCAACTCTAGGAATCAATGCAAAACACATATGTTCATGCTTCATACCTTCTAGGAACTTTCTTCCATCAACCAAACAAATTATTCCATTACTGCATACCTTTTCCTCTACCTCTTTCAAGGGATTCAACTTATGATGAGCTCCATCCTTTGTCAAAGAATAGGTGTTGGCATGTGCATCATGTACTATTTGTCGATCAAACTGCCATGATTTTCCTAACAACATGTGACAAACATCCATGGGAATAATATCACACAATACCTCATCATGGTAATCTCCAATCTTGAACTTTACCAAACATTATTTATTTACCAAGGATTTATGGTCCTTCTACAACCAAGCAATCTGGTATGGGTTCGGATGCCTTCTTCTCTCCAACCAAAACTTACTAACATTTCTTCTGAAATAAGGTTATCAGTACTACCTCCATCAATAATAACATTGCAAACTTTACCTTCACACTTACATCTGGTGTGAAAAAAATTCTTCCTTTGAGTTGGTTCCTTCTCCTCATTCAACAAGGCTCTTCTGGTAACAAGAACCTCTCTTCTTTCTGCATCCTTAGAATGTGAAGACTCAACATCTTCATCTACATGTACAACTCTTGTATTACCCTCAGGTCTTTTATTTGTCCATCCTTGATGTTGAGGACACTCATAGGCTCTATGTCCTTCTTCTCCACACTAGAAACAAGTTCCACAGAAGCCTCCTCTTCTTGGTCCTCATCTGGATATTCCTCTTCCTCTTTGGTCTCCATTATTCTAATCATGAGGATGGTAGGTGTTATCTCCTTTATGGTTTTGGCTACTACTAGATCCTTCACCCTTGTTTTGATCTTCATTTTGACCTCCATATGACCATCCATCCATCTTTCCTCCACGAGGTCCACCTTGTTTTTTGTTCTCAAACCTCTTTCTCAGTTGTTCTTCAACCTTTAGAGAAAACTGATAAGCATCCTCAATGGTGGCCATTCTTACCAGTGCCAATTCTTCTTATATGCTTGCTTCAACCTGTTAATATAATGAGCAACTTTCTCTTTATTTGCCTCATAATGTCCTATCAGAATCAGGACCTTGTGAAATTTCTTGGTGTATTATTTCACCATCCTTGTCCCTTGCCTCAAGGTCTGCATCCTTTTTAGTAGCTCCAATTTTTAATTGATTAGAATAAATTGTTTCTTCAATTTTGACACCATTGTGTCCCATCTGGAAATTTTATCTTTCCCTTGTCTTCCTCTTTCTAATTGGACCTCTTTCCACCATATACTAACGTGACCTTTCAATTTTGTCTTTGAAAACCTCACTCTATAAGGATCTTCAATCTCCTCAAACTCAAAAAATTCCACCATGTCATTGATCCAATCAATCAATTCTTCAAGATTCAGATTTCCACTAAAAGTTGAAACCTCCATTTTAGGTCTCTTCCTAATTCTTGAGATTGCTCATAGAAATCTTCTTTCTCTAGGATCCATTGGATCCTACTCTTCCTCTTCCATTTTCTCTTCTATTTCATCTTCACATTCATCTCTATCTCTTTGCACATCTCTTTTTTGAACCTCTTGTTGCAATGTTTCTAATTTTGTTCTAAGGGATCTAATTTCATCTATTGGTGGATCTTCCTCCATGACCTCAGCCTCTACCTCTACCATATTGGGCAATTCTTGGAGGCATCTTGAACTAAACCAACACTCATAGGTCCTACTGCAACTGCCTCACATTCGACGCTCTGTTACAGGCTTAGGAACTCCTGCTTTGATACCACTTGATGAGGGCCACACTGCTTAAAACCCACAAAAATCACAACAACAAATACCAACACAAAATATGCAGAAATAAAAATGACTCACTTTCAATTATTTTCAAAAAATGAAATTATAGATTCTTAGCTTGTAGGCTACCACCTCATGGGCTTGATTCATTACAACAAAATCAACAATGAAAAGAAAATTTACTATTCAGAGCCACAATTTGCACTATTAGGGCCACCTTCTACAATCCCCTAGTATCCCTTTTTAGTTTACCCAATAACCGCCCTAGACTATTCTAGAAAGGGAAAATTTCCCTTTTGTTTTGGCGCCAAAAGTCTCACTGTTTGATTTTTGGCCTAGGAAGAAATTTTAATGAAATTGACCTTTTAGAGGGTCAACTTTGTGGGGCCATAACTTTTGATCTGGTTGTCCTATTTGCTATTATTGAATATTTTTGGAAAGCTCTCGATGAGCTCTATAACAAAAAAACCCACCATAGGTTATTTTAGACATTTTTGAGCTATTTCAGGGCCTCCAAAGTTTTATATCTGAATTTGAATTTGCATTGGAGAAATTTCCTAGGACAAAAACTTTAATTTCTCTCAAACCGTGCAAGGTATTGAGGTGATTCTTTCACGACTGGAAATTTTTTTTAGCTTTGCTGCTTGGGCTAAATCTTCACGTCCATATGAGCTCGTTTAGGTCGATTTACTAAAAATAGTAATTTCCCATTTTTCACTATTTTGATGCTTGATAGTCTTATACCCCTTAAGTGCCATCATGGGACTCAAAATAACTAAATAAAATAAAGAAAATATTTTTTTGGGTGATGTAAGATTTCCCTACACTATTGGATGCTCCTACATCATAAATAAAACAATCTAAAAAATAGACTTGCACTACAATAATGTGCACTACATCAGATATCCAGTAACAATGAAGGGAAATCCATGAAAGAATAACAACAGGGATTTTTTTGTCATATGTTGTATTTACAAGTGCCTTGCTAGATGCACATGAAAATGTGGAAGCATAGAAAATGCAAGTGAAATGTTTCAAAAAATGCCTCAAAGAAATGTGATATCATGGAAGGAAGCCTTCCCCGCTCTCTCACAAACAATTCAACTCATGCCTGCGGTGATGTGAGAAATCCTCCCACATTAGTGCAGGCATGAGTTGAAGTGTTTGCAAGAGAGCAGGGAAGGCTTCCTTCTATACTATCAGATTATTTTTGGAACCATTTTGTAATTAATATTGCTATTTTGTTGCAAGAACTTCATCCTTCTGCTTTCCATTAAGAGCTTCACATGTGGTATCAATCAATTGCAAAAAAAAAGTGAGGATTGGAAAATCTCTACCACCTTCATAATCTGTGTATACATCCCATCTTCCCTTTACACATTAGAAGCAATTCAGAGCTAAACTTTAAATTGAATTACAGTAGCAATAAGAAGATGAGAATATTAATTTGTATTATACTACTTTGTGGGAACTTCAATCATGGCTACAAACTTGACAAGGAAAATTGGTGTTGTAGAGAAGGGCAGGTAGGAGCCAAAATTATTCCTGGTTAATTTAATTTTCTTATTATTTACAAGAAACCTAAAATGTGGCGTCTCTTTGGCTATGTAAAATAATGTAGAGTTAAAGAAATTATCATGATATTATCTTAAATTTTTGACTTCTAATATGCAAGGGAATAGGTATAGTGAATGGAAAATAATCTATGAGTTATTGGAATAGAGGAATATCAAGCACCAAAAAGCCTTAAAATGGGTCATAAAATGAAACTTTACCTTTTTCTATCTGTCATTAAGGAAACCTTATCTTTTGTAATCCATTGATCAAAACTCCTATAGAATGAAAATTTGTCTTCCAAATCTAAACACAATTACAAATGGTTGAAAATCAGTGGAATATGTTCAACTTCATGTTTTTTGAGTGAATTAATCATGAGATTTTTTATTAATAATCAAGAATAAAGTTGAAAAAATTGTTGCAAGGATTTTCTATAAATTCATGGTTTTTTTGGGAGAAATTGTATCAAACTTGTAAATTCATGATTAATCATGGTTTTTATTTTTATTTTTTCTTATATGATATCGATATAGATCTACAATAGTAAACATTAGTGATATACTTAAATTATCCTATAAATCTACTTAATATGTGTTCCCTAAATCAAGCATTTTGACAATTTTTCAAGAATCATTCTTAATCTTCAAATTTCTATATAATCAAATAATAATTTTTTTATTTTTTGATATACATCATCACTTCATTTTGTCCACTTAGTAGTGTATGTAGTGCATTTTAAGGTAATCACAGAGGTAGTTGTTGATGGGTGCTTATTATTCTTCATATGAAATGTTTGGGGCTATGCTTAGAATAATGAAAATTAGGTTATTGATTATGTTGCAAGGATGATCCTACTACTAGTAGCTTCCTCTCCTCACTTTTGAGTGGAATCCAAGGTGAGTGCTCTTTCAAGTTTAGATATACCCTTTAATATCATATTTGAAACAAAAAAATTATTCATATTCAATTCATGATAACATGAATAAAAATGTAAAAGAATTTTCCTCTAAAGTAATGGTTTTTTTGAAATAATATTTAAGCACTGCTAGACAATGTGGATGTCAAAAATTTATTACTAATATTAATCTTGGGAGCATTCTAAAAAATTGGCATGGCTACAAATTCTTCCCATCTATTTTTATTAGCATGCTTGACACCACGATATAATATGTACAAAATATTGAGGTACATAAGTCTCTTTCCATGGTTTTAATGAGTTTTTAATTTTTTTGGACTCTGTACACCATTGGATATTTTTTGTGTGTTTTATTTCAATCTAAAACAATTTGGTTATGTATTAAATAAAGACATTGGTTCTATAATTTTTCATATATAATATTATTGTAACAGTCAATATTAATTCTTCACATAGTGATATTTTGAACTGTGAAATGAATTTTATGTTTATTTGGTTTTTTAAAATTTTGTATGTTGAGGTATGTAAAAAGCTTTGAATTCTTCACAAAATTTGAACTTTGAGTGTTTCCTACTTGGCATGTTGAAGGATAAAATTGGAATATGTAAGATTTGATTTATGGAATACATACAATTAAAGAGGATGACAGGGTAGCTACAGTTTCACCTGCTAGGATAGAGCCAGGGTCACCTTTCATGCCTACCTTGATCTGGATTTTTCTTGCAGTAGTAATCCATGTCTCCATCTCCAACTTGAAACTCACATTACCAGAGACCCTCTCATGTCTATCCTTGGTCATAATAAAGTATCACAACTAACCTATAAAAGAGTCATTTTTTGTTCAAATTTAATGAAGATTAAATTAATGCATTCTAATGATGTTACCCCTACAAACCAAAATTCATGTCTATCCTTGGTCATAATAAAGTATCACAACTAACCTATAAAAGAGTCATTTTTTGTTCAAATTTAATGAATATTAAATTAATGCATTCTAATGATGTTACCCCTACAAACCAAAATTCATCTAAAATATTTGAAAGCAAAAAAAAGAAGTGCAGACTTAAAACACCAAAAGTAACAAAAAAAAAATTCTAAATTGTAGAACCAATTATAATAACTAATAGAGTCACACTCAATAATTTGAAGAAATATTAATTACATAAGACCAATGGAAACAACAGAAAGTATAGACTATAGAAAAACTTACAGGCATGAATTTATTCAAATATGTTTTGGAAAAAGAAACATTTCATTACATAATATCAACTAAAAAAATAGAACTAAAGATTAAAGAAGCAATTAAAAAAATTAATAAATACCCAAATGTTTGGAGTAGAACTTCATTACATAGGATAATTTGAAATGATATAGATTTTATATTATAGAAGCAATTACAACAATTAATGCATATCTAACAACTTGGAGAAAAAAAACATTAAGAAAAAACAACTATGAATTTTTCACAACATTCAACAACTTTAGCTTCACACTATTCTTGCTCTCTTCAACTACCTTCTCCACTCTTTCCATCTTTTTTCTTCCATCATAACTTATTTTTTCCTCTTTCTCCATTCTATGAATCGGCTCTGTCTCATTGAAGCATCCCCCACCAACTTTGTTTCCCACCCCTTTGCCACTACATCACCAACAACTGGATTAATTAACTTGAAATCTATAATTTGAATTTTTATTCACAACTATGGCTTCAAATATCATACAAACTTTGATATTAAGGAAAAGCATGGGAAGTAGTATGAAAGTAATTGGAAATGTAAAGGTGAGTAGCCTTAAAGATAAATTTTGGTTTTGTTATGGTTAATATTAGTGCATATCCATTTGGTCCATGTCCTTTTTGAAAGTAACATGGTCCTTCCTTGAAATAGTTTAGCCAATAAAAAAAATCCTACCAAATCAATATATAAGATAAATGTGTACTAATGTTGAGTTTTTAAGAGGCCAATTGGGACTTTATTTAGGACCTCTTGAGATTCTATTTAGGACCTCTTGAGATTCTAGCTCTTTGTATGGTTTAGAATTTGGGTTTGTGTTTCAATAGTATCTTGCTTATCATTGAGCTGAAATGCATCTTTAAGATTTGGGGTTTGTATATATGTAAGAAAAATAAAGAGAGAGCTAGCAACCCTATATAAGGTTTTAAATGTAGATTTTTCCAATAAAATGGTGAATAAGAGAAAATTGTTAGTGGAGATACTTGTATATAAGAGAGAGCTATTAATCTTGTATATAGTTTGGATTATGTATTATTATAAATAAATTGAAGAAGAGTTAAACATTAGTTTTGTTATGACTTCTTTCTTTTTTCAAATTTTTGTTATCTTGATGGTGCATTGTGTAGTGTGTATGAAATTTAGATGAAGAAAAAAAATACACAATCAAATCCTAAAATACTCAAAATAATAATAAAAATTGTAAAAATTCCATATCTTTAATTGAATAATTTAAAAAAAATATATATAACAAGTATGAATGGAGGAGAAGTTGCTAACCCTCTAAAATGTTAAGTTGTCATTTGAAACTATTAGGTGGTCACTAGTGAACAATGTTTTCAATGGCTTATAAAACAGTGAAACAAAACCCTAAAGACAAGCACAAATATGATGCATTGAGTTTCATATGGATTCATACTGATTGATTTGGGGAAATTTTGATTAGTCTTCCTTATATATGAGCATAAAATATGCTAGTCCATTTTGTAGGTAATATTCCCTAAGTTTCTAAATTCTAGCCTCTTACCTATGGATGTCTTAGTGTGAAAATAATGTCCTAAGTCTAAAAAAATAGTCCACAAGCCTTGCTTTCTAACATCAACTCAATATCAGCTGTAGATATGCCTACCTGCCACATAAATAATCAAGTCCACCTTAGAGATATAACATTCTTTCTAAAAAATAGAAGAAATCTTCTAAATCTAAGATTCACAATTAACAAATCACAATGGTTGATGAAGTCAAAGCATATAATTTACAAATAGATAGACAATTGTAGAGACATTAAATACAACACTACAATCATAATTTTGATAATGATAGAGATTTGACTTCAAAAATCCTACCAAAGGTTAGAATTAATGTTTAAAATTTCACTTCCATTTTCTACATCTCATAATTTTGTGGTTATCACTTTATTTTTAGTCCACTCTTATTTACTATTGTGGTTATGTGGTTTCATGTATGGTTTTTTTGCTTCTCAATACTTATCTGTAGGAGCAAACAAGTATTCTTCCTTTATATACATTTGGTGGAGGTATCCATACCTATTGCACATAAAACCCTATCATCCTATGCATTTTTCCTTTTACTTAGATTGAATCTGACCAATCTTTCCATCACTGAAACTCTCCAATTAAGGCCATATGCTTGATGAACTTATACCCATTGCAAAGTAGAATTAAATAGTTGATTTGTTCTCTGTGAAGATTTATGAAGCTTTAGAAATTACAATAGAGGAAAGGACAATGAAGAAAACATTACCAACTAATATCGGGTTCATATTGAATCATATAAACAATAGAATATATAATGGTTTGAGTTTAGGAGAAAAGAGAATAATTGAAGAATCAAATATTTCAACATGGTCTAAAGATGATGTATTGGAGATGAAAATAGGTCCAAATATTTCAATATCCAATTATTGGTGCATAGTAAATGATGGTAATGGCATATATTGGTGATTTATGTTGTTTTTTCAAAATACCTAAGGCCAAACTTGATTTACGTAGTGTACTCCATCACTTTAAGCAATTCTAAGCTTGGGAGGGTAATCCCTTAGGTTTCTATCCTAAACTTCATTGTGCATGATTATATATTCAAGACCCAAGAATCTCTTTCAACATATATCAAATGTCTTGCATGCAACAAGTCATGAAACTAATCAAGATCCGAAAAGATTTATGTAGTTTAGCAGTATACTTCATACATGAAAAATTATACAAACAACATAGCATAACCCCCTATAGATTCTTTTAGAAATGGATCTCATATGATATTGTAATAATTAGATATACAAGGTAATAAGCAAAAAAATGTAAATACGATATTTAATTTTTATTTTAAATTGGAGTTGTGTGGTGGAAGAAAAAGATGCAAGAAGACTAGTGCCCTAATGAAAATGGGTGATAAAGTTAATTTCTCAATCCCATATGCATGCAAACATATAAACATTATTCCTATTAATTAAATATATCCATTATCACGACTGTTCCACATTTTTCCTCTGATAGTGCTCTTTCATTTGGATTGTGGAGTCAAAATGTGAACTTGTTTCCTCATGGTCTCATGATCTAGGGTTTCAAAACTTCATGCTAGTTCACCACTCAATGAATCAAATCTCATAGGTTACAAATATTTGATAGATCTATCATACTCATTCTTGCATTGGAACATACCATAGGGATCCAAAGGAATTTTTAAATAAAAATATGTATTCTTTCAAAACCTAACCCTTGAATGGAAGAGGGAAAACTCTCAAATAGAAAACCACCATACATAATACAATGGATGAGAAAGAATGTTGTTTTTGTCTTCTCAATCACATAAAGATAAAGCATTGAAAACTTTGAGAAGGAAAAACCATGAAAAACGGAAAGAAACATTGCAGACCTGAAGCTTATTCCTTTTGCAAAGTTGTAGTTTCCATAATAACTCAAGCTTCCTACCTTGATTTGTCCAAAAAATAAAGTAAATCCTTTTGAAATCAAGGAAATACCTCAATGCCAGGCTAACAAAATGATGAATTCAATGAATAATGAATCATGTGCAATACACTCCCACCAATAATTCCCCAAAATATTTTTTTAAAATTTTGTCTTATTTGTATTTGTGTGACTAACTATTTAGTCAAATTTTATTTGTATGATTAAATAATTTTTTAGTAAACAACCAAATTAGTCAATTATTTACTCATTTATAGCTAAGTTACAAAAAATTAGTACATACTATAGTCATTTTTTAGTTGTTGTGACTAAATTTTTTAGTCATGTAGTCATTTATTTTCCAAATTTTACTAGTGAATAGAGGCATCCACACACTTCACAAATTCAAATTAGGTCATCCTTAAGAAACAAAATATGAAACTTGTAGCATGCTGACCATCACAACATTGGTGATACATATGAATGATAAGAAATTACTTGCACTTCTCCCAAATGAATCAACATTCAATCCATATAACACTTTCAAACAATCCATGAACTCAACTAAAAGTTGAATTAGTGTCATAGACCACCAAAATACCTTAGTTGGCCAAGAAAAATCATAGCCCAACAAAACATTCATTTCAACCACAACTAGTTTTGGAGAATCCAAAAAGCATCCTATGGAGAAAATGAAGACATCACATGATATTTAAAAACACTCACATCATCCCTTTCACAACTTCACGTTGCAACAAGTTGGCATAAACCATAATATAATGAAATAAAACACTAGACAACATAGTCCTGAACTCTATCATCTTCAACTTTCTCTACAAAAGGACTAGTAACAAAAAAATTGGATATAGCATATACACACCTTACTAAAATTAACTTCAAATCTTCATAACCCTATCTGAAACTATAGAGAAATGTAGAGCCAACTATCACACCTCTGAGAACAACCTCATAGAAACACCAATAGTCTTCAAATTGTCAATCTTAAAAATGATTTTCTAATAACCAAATGATCTGAAACTTGGATTACACATTCCTTGACATAGATTAAGCATCATCAACAAAGAAATGTAAAGCATTTATCAAAGACTTTGACAGCCAAACAACTATAATACAAATCTCTTTTGACATCAATGACAAATAAAGTACAAAAGGAACTTGATGTCGAATTGAGAGAGAAACATTACCCATTTCTCCAACCTTCCAGAAAGATCAGTTCTAGTAAAAAATGTTTAAGTAGATCACTTTTCACAATCATATGAGTTTTAGTATGAAGACAATAATTTTGTAACTTCTACATTTCAAAATGAGAGAAAGAAATCATTTCTACATGGTGATATATCTATTTTCATAATCAACTAGAATATGACTAATGTAGTAAACCTCTCTTTCTTTACACTCATAATCATGTTGAGCTAGTAAAGCTACTAAGGCATGAGGTGATGTAGATATATAAAGTAAAAAGGATCCATCTTGCATAGCCAACATCAAGATAGGAGGATTGGACAAATAAGTTTTTACTGTCTCAAAATCCTTTTCACACTTATCATCCCATTGTAAATGGAAATCTTTCTTTAACAAACACATGAATGCAAGGGTACGATCAACCAACTGAGATACAAATCTATGAATTTCTTGATTCTTTCCTTGCAAAATACGTAGCTAAGAGATGTTTCTAGGAGCAAGCATGTGAATGATTGTATCAATTTTATTTGTGTTAAATTCAATTCTATGGTGGGAGATGATAAATTCTAAAATATTGTTGGAATTTATGCAAAAGATGCACTTAAGATGATTCAACCTCCTTTTATAGAGTTGAAACAAAAAGGAATTATGTAGCTAAACAAAAATTTACCAAAGGGTCTCATCACTCAAGTGAGGGTATCTTTAATTTAGATGACCAGTTGAAACAAAAAAAAACAACCTAGCTATAAAGAAGGGTGACTATAAGCTAGTTGCAATTATAGAAGGAAGATCTTTGAATCTGGGAAAGGTACACTCTGAAGCCGAGAATGGAATTTTAATTAAACATTTTCAGTTTTATGATGATGTGATTTATTGGACCTATGAGGATTTAAAATTTTTTGATCCTAACTTGGACCTTCAGACCATTGAGATACACCTAGATGCTAAGTCTATAAGATAGAAACAAAGACCTATGAATCCTAATATTGTTCCTTTAATGAGTGAGGATTTGACTAAATTAATAGAGGTTATGATCATATTTTCCATCAAACATTCTTCATAGGTGGAAAACATAGTCCCCATTAGAAAAAAGAATGGGGAAATAAGGCCTTGTATTGAATTTTGAGACCTAAATAGAGCCTCCCTAAAGGATCACCATCCTCTTCCCTCCATGGAGAAAATTTTGAAAATGGTTAGTGGTTCAAAAATATTTTCTTTCTTAGATGGATACTCAAGCTAAAATTAGATTGTATTGTAGGAATTTGATCAACATAGGATGACATTTACCACCAAATGGGGTACCTATTCTTATTGCAAGGTACCTTTTGGGTTAACCAATTCTAGTGCCACCTTTCAGTAGACCATGTAAATGGAATTTCAAGGTGTATTCAAATATTTTGTGTTGGTATAATTGGATCACATAACAATCTTTTAAAACTATGCAAGTGATCACTTTAGCCACCTTGAACAAGTCTTCATAAAATGTAGGGAGTATGGTATTTTACATGAATCCAAAAAAGTGTGTATTTGTCACCAACCAAGGTAAATTACTTGGACACATTATTTCCAAATATGTTTGGTAATTGATCCAAAAAGAGTGGAACCCATCTTTTCCATTCCACTCCCCAACCACAAAAATGGATTGGAAAGAGCTTCTTAGGAACAATTAATTTTGTGAGAAGATTCATAACCAACCTTGTTGCTTTAGTAAAGTCTCTCACCTCCATGCCAAAGAAAAATATGGTCTTCAATTGGACCAAATAAGGGAAGGATAAATTTGAGGCTATCAAAAATGAAATTTCTTAAGCTCCCACCCTTGTCATTCCCAACTATGAAAAGAACTCCATTCTTTACACCTTTGGAGGAGAAGAAGGTATATTAGTTGTATTGACACGACTGAATAATGAAAATATAGAGTAGCCCATTGCCTTCTTTAGTGAAGGACTTAAAAATTATGAGATCAAGTATAGCTATGTTGAGAATCATGTCATTTTTTTTAGGGAATTGAAAAAATTTAGACACATGTTTAACAATAGGATCTAGTTGACGGTTCCTCATGCCAGTATCAAAGAGTTCCTTTTGAGAAAACATATTAGTGAGAAAAGAGTTGGATGGGTCACTAAGGTTATGGAGTATGAAATTGATAGTAAGATCACCTAGCCTATGAGAGGCAAGGGGTCGTGTGAGTAGATTGTATCAACACTTGAGACTCCTATAGGGGTTTCCCTTGTGTTATAGGAGCACCAAATACTCAACATTGATACTCAAAACAACTGGGAAAATAATATGAATACCTTTTTGCACGAAGGTATATCATCCATAACTAGATTGGACTAAAAGAAGAAATTTTAGATTGCAGTCCATTCCCTATGTCTTAGTAGAGGGAATAAGACCTCAATTTAGTGTTTTTGAGGTGTATTAAACAAAATCAGGTCAATAAATTGTTAGAATAATTTCATGATGTATCTTTAGGTGGCCATTTTTTTGTATGGACCACTAATACTAAAATAATGAGCACTAGATATTATTGTCCAACCCTATTTAATGATTCTCACAATTGGGTGAAGAATTGCAAGAAGTGTGCTTTCTTTTCTAGAAAGAAAAGGTTAGTTTCCCTTTCTTTTCATCCCATTTAGATAGACCAACCATTTACATAGTGGGGATTACACTTTATTGGTATGATAAATACACCATCTAGTGCTGGTCATAAATGGATTTTAGCAGCCACCGACTATTTCACCAAGTGGATAGATGTAATTGTTTTCAAGGATTCTAAAGAGTATTCAGTTTTGAAATTCCTTGATGGAATTGTGACAAGTTTTGGTGCTCATTCCACCATCATCTTTGATAATGCCAAGGATTTTGTTGGTACCCAAATCAGTGATTGGACAACTAGTCATGGTATATACTTGAAAAAAATCATCAAATTATTACTGTTAGGGTAACAACCTAGCTAATTCTTTAAAAAAAACCTCATCACGATAATTAAAAGGACTATCAAGGATAATAAGAGGTTTTGGAGTAAAAAATTAAAGATATTCCTTGGGCTAACAAGATGGCTCCTAAGAGAGCTATTGGAAATTACCCTATCATTTTGGTTTATGGAAGGGAGGAAAGGATACCATTATCACTAGAGTTTCCTTCTCTTGAGTTAGCACATTAGCTAGAATTAATAGATAATGATGCCATGACAATGAGGTTGGTAGAAGTAATAGAGTTAGAAGAGACCAAGAACAAAGCTTTGTAGGCCCTTGAGATTCGTCAAGTGTAGGGGAAGAGAAATTTTGATAAGAACGCTTGTCATGCCCTAAGTTTATACCTAAGACATGATCATAACATTTTTTTTTTTTATTCAATAGGTAAAAAAATTGTACTCTACCAAACATGTATACACACATATGGACACAATTCTTCATGCATCAGCAATGTTGCATAAACAACATGTCACTTGATGTGAGGTAGGGGATTTAAAAGATTCATTTGAGTTGATACTCATCCTTAGATATTGAGATTTCCATACCTAAGAGGGAGGGACATTCTAAAGTTCCTTTGAAATTTACATAGTTCTACTAAGTTTTCGAAATGGAGACCCCTTAAGCCTTCAATGATTTTTTTTTGTTGACCCACCTAATAGCTTAAACATTTAATTCTGAAGTTGATAAAGTTATAAGTGTTGTCCCTAATTTGAACAATAATGCCAATAACATTTACACAGTTTACATTATATATATATACTAGCAACATTATTAATTTTAACATATAACTCTAAAGGTAATACTACTATATTTATTTCACACAATGATTACACCCAGTTGTTATCTTAATACTATGTTATCATAAATAAACCCAACTGGATAATAATACAAGTCGAAATTACATTATCAATTTACTTAATATAATTAATGAGTATCTCATTATTTAATCTAACTAATTATTATTGATATTTTCTTGACATTTATATTAATACTTATATTAAGATTAAAACTATTGATATCATTATTAGTACTTGCCCTTGTAGTACTATTGTAATGAGTTTGACTTTTTTAGTTAACTATTTATTAATAATTTAGTTTTCAACCAATCAAAAGCAATATTTAAAAAAAAAAAAATCAATTTTTGTAAAGTCAACTTGTAAAATATTTAACTTTACAAATTATAAAAAAATATTTCTTGTGCATATGATTGGTTAAAAAGTTGTGTTATTGCTGGATTTGTAGGGAAAGCAAGGTAACCATCTTTTAAAGAATGATTTTTCATTTTTTTGCTTTATAAAATCATTTTATTAAATCTTTCTTGTTACTTATTTTGACATTTTTTTAAAAACAATTTTTTCTATGTATCTAATTATTATTTTTTTATTAAAGAAAATCTCACAAAAATCAATTAACTATTTTATAGAGATTTGAATTCAGTATTAAAATAATAATAATAAAAAAATTATATTATTCTTTCCATTAGACTAATACCTTTGTTATCTATGTTTTTAATATTTTATAATATAATTTGATTATTATATGCTCTCTTTCTTCTTTTCACTAATATTTTGTTCATGATATATATTAATATATATTATAGTTTATTTTATTTTGTAGGTTCTCCTTTAATATATATTTTTATATATTAATATATATTATATAAATTATTATGATTTTATCTATTTATATTAATATACATTATAGGGTATATATTATAATCTTTTATATTTTAACCATCTATTTTTAAATTTTAATTGAATCATTTATTTATGTTTTCAATTTATATATAATTTATTTTTTTCTTTTTTCTTTGGTTAAATTATTATTGTTTTAAGTTTTAGTATATTTTCCTTTATATCTTGTTTTCTTTTAATAATTTTGGTAATTGTTCCTCAATCACTTTGTTATATAATTCATCTTTATAATTTTCTTAGAGTTATTTATTCATTGTTTGAGACATTTAACCTTTAACTTTTTTTATCCATTTATTTGTGTTATATCATATTACTATATTATTCATTCTTCTATTATGTTTTCATTTATTTTTTTACTTATTCTCACTTTTACTTCATTTTTCAATCTCCTCCCTCCCTACCCTCTCCCACCACTTAACTCTTCTTAAGGTAATTTCTATAATCATATTATTCATTATCCTCTTACTTTGATGAATCATTGAGTGTGGTTTGAAACATCGATTTAAAATAACATACATAGTTTAATCCATAAGTGTTTACTCTATCATTCAAAAATTTTGAAAAAATCATACCATCTATAATCATTGGTTCGTTAATATTTAACAATTATTGATTTCATATTTCTCATTATCCACTTCCTTTGATGAATCATCAAGAGTGTGGTTTGAAACATTGATTCAAAATAACATGCATAGTTTGATCCAGAAGTGTTTACTCTATCATTCATGAACTTTGGAAAAATCATACATCTATAATCATTGGTTCATTTTGATTGGAGGTAAAAAATGGGTTTTGAAGAGGCCCATAACCCTTTACAAGAAAAAAAGATGAAAAAAAAGATAACAACATTAAGCAACAATCATCCCAATGACAATGATCCAACAACCAAAAAGCAACCAAAAAGAAGGCACCAACCAACAACACTACATATTGTTTAGAATCTCAACAACTTCCATTTCACTAGCAAATAACTTCTGCACCTTATCCACAGTATCAGACACCTCAACACCTGAGGCCTCAACTTGAGCTTTTATTCTATTTCTAGTTCTGATCCCTGACCGACCATTTTTTACCTCACCACTCAAAACACTACCTTTAACAACAACTTTCTCACCAGCACAATCAACATCCATTAGCTTACCCCCAACAATAGTAACATTAGCAGACACATTCTCCTTTCTCTTTTTCACAGTAGACACATGAGAGATCACCTTGGACGAGTTTAAAATAGACAATACCTTAGAGGCATCTCCACTCTTCATCACAACATTCCACATCTTATCAACTTTATCCTCAAAGGATAACATTCTTTGATCCAAATTTTATTTCAGATTAACAATTTCCTCCACCATAGTATTAAGAGAATCCATTAAATTATCAATTTGGATTTAGATAGAAGGGTCCTCAACCTTACTAGAAACACCTCTAATGCTAACATTGGTCCTATTAATCTCATGAAAGAACCACTTAAAAATTTTAAACAACACATTAGCACTGTCACGGGCCGAGCCCAACACATCAGAAAAATCCTCCCTGTCAAAATTCTCAAAGTGTTTCCCCACAAAAATGTCCTCATCAAAAGAACTAACATGAGCCTTCTTAATAGAAATTTCCTTACCTTTACTAGCGGCGACAAGAATTTTCATCTTTCGAATGGAGCAGGTGATTTCCTTCGCAATAGCCTTCCTTTTCAATATCCTATTTGCATCCACTCTATTGGTTCCCACAACATGTATGCCACCCACAACTCTTTCCTTTTCCTACTTCTGCAACCCAATGCCAACACTTGGCAAATCCTAACCATAGAAATGCTAGTTAGGGAAAGAGGGAAACCCTTATCCAAGAGTTGGTCAGTAGTCAACACCCTTCTCTTTCAGCTCCCTTCCTCAGGCTCCTGCACATATTTGGTCATTGGGGGAGGAGAGGAAGCTTCCCCATAAAGTTATTTTTTGTCCTTACCCCCATTAAAAGGAACATTTTCCACCACCTCATCACTGCATAGCTTGCCTTATCATCCAGCTTCCTTTTCCTAGTCTTATCTAGAATAGGGGAAATGGGGCCCTCCTCAAAAGAGGCATACAAATATGAGACATAATCAACATCATCATCCCTATCAAACTCAGAATATTTGTTCAAAATAAGCCTCCTCTTCTTAGGTTTCTTACTAACTCTTTCCTCTCCCAACTCTATTTCATAACCCTCCATGGGTTTAGTAGGATTATCCTTAGGAGAAACAAGAGTTTTTTGTGCTTCATGAACTTTGACATGTTCATAGATCAAGAGAATTAACCCCACATGTAGGATAGGGTTTTTGTGGTTTTTCCTATGATCTTTAATCCCCGAGTCAAGCGACATCGACAAATAGTAAGTAAAGGACACCCATTTATTACATCGAAAATGGTTAAGTAAAAGGAAATGGTAAGTGTTAATCACCATATACCTACCTTCTAAGGTGAGATACCTCATAATTTATTCAACAACATCATGCCACAATGCTTTCAAGGAACTCCTTTGATACCCAACACTCTTTGCCGACTTCAAATCATTAGCCTCATTCCCTTTAAAGAAAATAGACATCGCAACCCATGATTCTTTTTTGCCTCTGAACACCTTCATACCCTGAATAGCCAAGCCTATAATTTGGGCTATGAATTCTTCATCAACCACAATTTCCCTACCACCCAAATTTAGGGTTCTCTCATTCCACCCTTGAGCAACCAAATCGGCGACCTGGGGATTGTTACCATGTAGTTTCTCCATATATAGAGTTAATCCACCCTTCTCTATAATCTCTCACACCTCCTTCCTCTACTTAGCTGTAACACATGACTTAGGCTTGACATGGTTCCTATCCCCACCCATCATGAAATGCTTAACAAACGAAGGCCAAACACACATTAGAAAGCTAAGGAAAATAAAACAAACACCTCCCATAATAGGATTATCCAATAGAAGACTCTGGAAACTAAGGTGACTAACACCCACAATCTGTGCGAAGCTAGCCACAGGACATATATGCCATAATGAATTTGAGCTCCTACCTTGTGAAATCCTTCCCTCAACATCATAACTTTAACATCCTCATTCATGACATTCAACCACGTGAGTAAGGACATGCACCCCTTAATGTACAAAAAGATTAACATTAGATTAGCATTCATTACTAATGATAGTCATAGCCTCAAAAGGAATAGGATCATTCAAATCCCACTCCTTGCTATCTCTAACACCGAAGTTAGCGAAGAAATCAGCTAACATATTTCCCTCTCAAAATGTGGAAGATATAAACATTATCAAAGGAGTTGATAATTTCAATAGAGTCCCTGACCAGAGCCTCAATAGTCCAAGATGGAGGCGAGGAATTCTTCAAATTATTAATAATGTTGAGAGAGTCAACCTCCAACCAGACCTTCCTATACCCTTTGCTTTCAGCCAATTTGAGTCCATGATAGGCTACAACTGCAATATAATCATTGGTTCATTAATATTTAACAATTATTGAATTGAATGAAGAGATATAGTTACACTTGTGTCTACTATGAATCAAACCTAATAATTTAATATAATATGCTATATATATATAAATCATTTTAATATATAACAATTTTATATTAATAATAAGAGAAGAAACATTTTCAACATGTAATGTCTAACTTTTAATTATTTTTAGTATATATTATATTTATTTTATCTATAAAATTTATTTAATATATAATAATTCATAATATAACATTTATTAAATATAAGTTATTTATTTAAAAGTTAGTGACTAAAACTAGGTTTATTGTTATTGATGGCATTACGATCATAGTTAAGATTAGAGATAGGTCTGGGATTATGATAATGGTTTAGAATTTATTGTTAGGGTTAGGGTTAGGATTAGGGATAGAATTAGAGTTAGGGTATGAGTTAGGATTAGGGTTAAGCCATTAAAATAACTAAGTAACAATACTAAGACACTGTAAGTAACAAAACTTACATTTATTTTTATTCACATTAATAAAACTTACATTTATTTCTTATCAAATCTAAAAAAAATAATTACAATACTATAAAGGAAAGTACCAGCCACTACATGGCACTTGTTAATGTTAATATTACTCTATCAATATTAATTTTAGACATTAACATTTAAATCTATCCATGATAATATTAATATCTATCCCTTATTTCAACTACTTTATTTGGCTCTAGGAAAATTCACCTTGAGCAATTCACCAATGGAAAATTCACTGTCAACAATTCACCGCCAAAAATTTATGCAATTAATTTTTTGTGCCATAAATTGTCATGACGGTGATTTTTCCCATAGTAAATTGTTGACGGTGAATTTATCATATGCCACTTTATTTATCTCTCATATATATATATATATATATATATATATACCTTTTCAAAAAAAAAATTAAAATAATTAAAAAAAAGCATTTATCTTTCTTAGATTTGAAAATCTTTTATCTTTTAGAATGTTCTTATTTTTAAAAGTAATATAAAATTTTTCACAAACATAATTTTACTCTTCATCTACCAATATAATTTTATAAACTATTTTTTTCTTTCTTTCATTTTAAGCTTTTTAGAGAATCATACGTAGGTAGGAGATATTTAAGAGTAAAACTTTCTTAAGTTCCTTTCTAAAAAAAAGAAAAAACTTAACTTTCTATTCTATAGCATGGAGTGACACACGAGTATAGGAATTAAGCCACAATAAAATTAGCAATAAATATAAAAATAATTCACAAATCACATGCAATGCATAACTCTATGATTTTAATATTATTTTTCCTTAATTTTCTTCTTGTTATTTAAATAAGATAGTTTTTCCTTAAATAACAAGATAGTTTTTCCCTAAATTAAGGTGGCTTTTCTTTCCTCAAAATTTCTTCCCTCAATTTTTTGAGATTCAATACTTAACCAAACCTAATACTATCTCTCAACATTTTTTTTGTTTAGTAGGGAAGAAGAATAGGAGGGCAACGGTGCTAGGAAGAGTTATGTACGAGCCCGATGATATGATTATGGGGCGACTTTGTTGTGGGGGGTTTGTTTTCCTCTAAAAACTTGTATGTTTTTTGTATTCTATTTCTTTCTTCTTTGCTATTGAGTGCACTTCTAACATTTTCATATTTTCCTTTGGTTGAGCTACAAGGTGAAGAAAAGGTGTGGCCGCCTGGGATAGACAAGGAATTAATGTATTCAAACTAAATGTGCCCATATTCATGAGAATCAGGCTGCGACTATCAAGGGACAAAATATTGAAAACCCATTTGACCCAACAGTGGATTCGGGGTTGAATTTTTTTCTTTCTTTTCATTACATTATTTTTATTTCCTTCACATTCTTTCTTGGCAACACACTAAGACCTCTTGTTGAATCTTATTTTTCAGGCTGCAGCTTACCATAGAGAAGGTCGATGCTAGCGAAGGTCGCTACTAGATAAAGTAGTCTCTTTTTATTTTCTTTTCCTGAGTCCTTTTTTGTGGGTCATTACCTAGAAGACTCTTTTGTTTTCACATATTCGTATATGTTGAGGGTTTCTTTTGAGAAGAGAGTTGTGGTCCCAATTTATGGTTGTTTCACCTTTTTTTTTTTCTCCTTACTGTTCTACATCCTAAAGGCTAAGTAAGGCCTTTCACTTATAACTATATGATTCTCATATATTTATACTTAAAGACTTTTATGAAATCCCTTCCTAAGACAGCTCATGTGTAAATACCACTTCTAATGATTCCTAGACTATAATATTTCTACATGTATTATGGCTCTATTCCTTCAAGTAACAATATGCCATTTCTTTTTGAAAGCAGTATACCATGCATCCATAAAATTTTGTGATCCTTTATACAATGCATAACTAAGTTAAGTTATTAAGCTTGAAATCTACAACTAGAAATAGTGGCAGTCATTTCACATTTCCAAGCATTAGTTCTTAACATATTCACTCATTGAATTTCAAATAAAAATGAAACAAACAAAAAGTACAGTAATGCTCTATTTCAATCTTTCATTCAGCTCTCTATTATTTCTTTGAGATTATGATTAATAGGTCTTCAACCTTAGTTGTGAAAAAGTAACACCATGCATTCAAAAATAGAATTCCAAGCTACATTACATCTTGAATAAGAAAATGCCCAATCCTCTATCTTAGTGACATTGATGAAATACCCTATAAGCAACATAGTTCTGTTTACAAACTAGCATATTAATCTTAATGTTTTTTTTTTTGGTCTTGTAGAAATGCATATGCAACTTGGAGGAGCCTTTCATTTAATAGAATACATACAACATAGAATACTATATATAGGACTAACAAGTGTTTTTTCATTTTTTCTCACCACTTTCATTCATTTATTGTACATGTCTATTCTATTGTAATAACACCTTTCATTTTTCCAGAGTTGTAATTACATTTTAATAAGACTATAAATCACATCTGTAACTATCTAATATGTTGGTTATTTTTTAAGAAATAGGTTGATCTTCAGAAATACCTATGGAATTTACCATTTCCAATACTTAGTACTCTAAACAGATAGACCAACAAACAAGTAGAAGCTGCAAAAATTCTACTCCTACACTTTGGGCCTTGTGAAACTTGGGAGGATAATCCCATAATGTAAACTCAAGAATTTATATGACTACCATTTCAATACATTGTAAACAATAGATAATTCTCATGTAATTACTCAATAAAATAGTATATCAAACAAGTTAGTAGCTTATTTATTGATATCCTACACTTGGAGCATGAGAAAAACAAAACTCAACACAAAAAAAACTACAGTGGTAGTCATTTGAAAGTTTGTAAATAAAAGGTGATTAGTTGATGAATCAACCCAAAAACTAAATTATGAATACTTTGCACGAACTAGTGCCTTATCCCAAACACAGAGTCAATCTCAATCTATGCAACCAGACAAACAAGCCAACAATAACAACATACAATCTTGAGAAATACTACATTACAACACACCCACATTACTTTCATGACCATTACTACTTACAAATATCCTAGCACCTATTTCTTATGAGTTGACAATCTCATCCAAGCATTTACATTAATCCATTGAACTAACAAGCAGAAATGAAATAAAACATCCATTGAGAAAACAACAGAGATGAACAAAACAATTCTTGATCATTTTCATTCATAACTCATAAACTGAGTACAAAATAGAGACAATAGCCATGAAATTGGTATCACTTTGTTTTGTATTTGCTATTTTGTTATTAGAATTACATACATAACAATAGACTCTGAACTTAAGATAAAACTTAAAACATGCCTAATATTCCTTTTACAATTCACAATGTTGATTGCCAAAAAATGAACCCCTACTTTCTAGCCTTGAATTCCTTCTTATAGAACCGAAGGAGAAAAAAAAAGCTTTAGGCCAAAAAGTACACTCATTACCCTATTGGACCACTACAACATATATTCCATTTTTTAGTTACTCTACGTTCCCAAGAGGTGGGAAACATGTGAATAAGAGTAGTCTTCATTCATTGTTGAATATTCGGCCCACCTTTCAAAAGGCATCATCAAATGGTTCCCTCAAAAACTGTCTCCACACACATAAAGTGAAAAGACAGAAAACATGAAAGAAACAAAAAAGAAAGGACAAAGAATATGTCCACATCTGCAGCCCTGTCATCAATTTAATTTGAAGATGCACCATATTTTCCATACTTTAGCAAAAGCCTAATTTGTATTAAATTGAGGCTATGTAGTGCATTTTCACCTATCTATTATTCATCATGATTATAGAATTCAAAATCAAAATTTGAAATCACCACCCTGCCATTTCATATTGATTCACCACTCCCTCATAGTATCTACCTATCCATGCTTGGAATTCCTCTTCCGTAGGACAGTCAAAATTCAAGACTTCATCAACTCTTTCTCTATAAGGTGCATAATTGGTGACAATTTGGTTGGCCTCCTTGTCAATTCCAATAAGAAAGTCTCTACATGAGCCAATATATCCAAATTCCTCTTTAGTGTGACCATATCACATCTTTGACAAATTGAAAATGCCTAATCTGAAGTAACTTTGTTGGTTTCATCTTTCCATTCCTACAAGGTTTTTATACTACCATCATCCATTAGAATGGATGGAAGAAGGCCATGATATGATTCATGAAAGGATTTCACCAGCTCCTTTTTTTTTTCTTTCCAAAAGTTCATTATTTCCTCTGTACCCCTCAATCTTACCTACAAGAGTAACAGTGGGCTTAAAATTTTCAGGTGGTTTGGCATCATTCCTAGATCCAATTGACATCAATATCAACTCCTTCATCCTAGGGATCCATATTTTCATAAGTGGAATAACTCTTTCCCTGTCATTGCCAAAAAAATTTGTAGCAACCACCATGGATGCATAGCTATAGTGAATGCTATTCAATTTGTTATTCACTCCTCTATTCAAATGCTCCAATACTGTAGTGACAATCTCCATATTTCTATTAAAAATATCCTTATCACAATCATCACATTTCTCTTTATATTCATTCTACTGCTTGAGCAAATCTTCCTTGCTGATATCTTCTTCAGCTTGTGGCCTTTTTGATTTACTAGGCTCTACTATTGAAATGGACACACTTCCAATGTATAGAACAATTGCACTGAAGAACTTACTTCAATGGTAAATTCGGGGGCTGCAACTTCTTGTGAAGTGGTAGGGGAGTCAACGTCAGTCTGCTTATGTTTCCCTGGTTGCAAGCTTTGCAACTTATCCTCCAATAATGCTATCTTTTTCTGGAACTACATATTGTATTCTTCAAGCTTTCCATATTTAACTAACAAATTACTGTATTCAGTCTTGAGCTTATCCTTTTCTGTAGTTACAGGTTCTATAGTGGCCCTTCTGAATTGTGGAACATGTACTAACATGTTTGCTACCTCTAGAGCTGATGTTTCTGACACTCTCTTTATTATTAGGCATCCACTATAGTTAGGTGCAGCCTCAACAATGTCAAGCTTTCTTGTACTTGGGGTTAGAGACCAAATAGCTAATGTTTCCCATTGTTCACTAAAGGCACACCCTTGTAATGTAATCACAACCTCTCCTTCTGAATTTTAGAGTGGCCTATCACATCTCATTATTGTATCAAAGTCTATGACATAAGCTAAATCCCATTCTGGAAGTAACAAAATACCACTATTTCTCACTAATTCTCTTCCTTCCTTTGTAGTCATCCTTTGGAACCTAGCTCTTATTTCATTCAAAAGCTTTGTCTAGATGGTGGCATCATGTAATTCTAGTTGAAGGATTCTTTCTATGGCTAGGCTTTTGAAATATTCATCTCTTTTAGCCCTGTATGCAAATTCCATAAAATCTTGAGACTTTACAAATGAGTCATCATCTAGAAACTTTGTGCATGCTTCCACCTGCATATCATCTTTTCCATTGAGCCCAGTGAGATCAGATTTACTCAACCTCATACCTAATCACTGTGTCACCCTCATTACTGGTGTAGTGGGAATTCCTTCTTGTATTTCCTACTTTGATACCCAAATGTTATCATCAGAGTCTTCATTAGCATAGTCCACCAAACTAGTCACTTCAACCTTCTGTTTCTTGAATGGTGACTCTTTTGGTGGTGATGCACTACATGGTGGAGCATCAAGATCCACAATTTTAGGTTCTATTGATCTTGGAGGAGATAGTGGTGGTACTTGTTACACAGGGGAAGGAGGCTTTTGCTCCTCTTGTTGGGAGGGAGTAGGAGTTGTATCATTTTTCTTGGCCTTATTCCTTCTCCTTATAAAAATGTTATTCTTGGTTCTTCAAGGGCTTGAGATGTATATTTCTCTTCCATAGTAGGGACTTCTCCCCCACCCTGGTCTTCTTCCATGGGGGCTTTTCCCTTATCTTTATTTATCACCCCTTTAGCTTCAAGGTATCCCACTATTGTCTGAAAATCCTGGGATACATGTTCCACCTTTTGCATTACATTTTCAATTTCTAAGAGAACCTTGAAGTCAAGCTCTTTTTTCTTTATCTTTCTTTGCATTTTATTGAAGGAAACCCACCTTTGTTTTCTTTTTTCTTGTTCCAAAAGGTCAAACAAATTTCTTATCACATCCTTTGGATACTGGAAAATGTGCAAAATTTTTTAACTTTTATTCCTTTCCTTCAATGAGGCCATGAAACCTTTGGGATCATATTTGATCCTCTCAACTAATCTTTGCATGCGGTGGGCCTTGATTATATCAAGTATTTTATTCCATCCTCCTTTTTTCATTACAAAATCCTAAAAGCATGTGTACAAAGGAAATAATGTTCCTTTTCCTTGATTACATAGATGTTCATTTTCTACATTTTCCAATTGTCATATCACCTCAAGGAAACCAATTCTCTCTGGCACAAATCTTGGTAGCAGGTGAGGTGAAACCATGGAAGCATACACTCTTAAAACATTGTAATCAGGATATGGGATAACATATCCCCAATTGTGATCAACTCCCAACTCAGGCCTTCTTTCCTTGGGACTCAAGAAGTTATGCAAGGCTATGTGAATTCTTGGCATGTTCACAACCAAGGCTCTCTTCAACTTTGAAGCAAACAAGTTTTGAAATGCCACATAATCATATGTCATGTCATCTTTGTCTAAAACAATAGTCCAACATTGCACAAGAAAGTCCAAGTTACCCTCCTTTATATCCAAAGCCATATTCTACCCAAAGTAAGGTGCACCTTTGAATAGGAACATGTGCATCAACAATGAGTACCAATTAAACCTTACTCCCAAATCACCTTTCTTTAACCCCATCAAACCCTCATGAATTCTTTTTGAAAGAAAACCGGTATAATCATACACTGTGCAATATTTGGGGTGTTGAATATGGGATGCCATGTACATCCATGCCATAGGAATTCTCGTGATAGGATCATTACCAATTATCTAGAAAATGGAGTAAAAGGTTCTTTAGAAGTAGGAAATAAAATAATTAATAGGGAAAGGATCCTTATCATATTACCCTATTGTAATCCTTTGGTGTACAATTTCTGCTAGACATCTTGGCAATATGTGGAATTTGAATGCAATCTTAGTCTTATCATATTCCTCCTTAAGAGCATTCTCATTGACTTTAGGAATTTCATCACTCCACCTAGTGAGTTTGAAGACATCAGAAAATTCCTCGGTAATTTTGACCATTTCCTTCCCATCATATGTTCTTATAGTCCTTGTAACAAGATCATAATTAGTGGCCATTGCTTTAAGCAAGTCAACATCCATGTAGACATTGGGCACAATCAACTTCCCTAGGTCACAATTCCAAGGGTTACCCACTAGAATACCCATGTTTTTATTTTTGAACCAACCATAGAATAATTCCCACCTAGTATAAGGTAATTTAACATCCTTAATAAGACTGTTTTTTTCAATCAAACCCTCAACTATTTGTAGACCTCAAAGAAGCAACTGACCCTTAGGTTTTTCACTGGTCGAGGGTGGCAACTGCTTAGTAAGATATTTACTTAAAGGCCTTTTGGGAGAAGAAGCTTCCCATTTATAGGAAGATGCCTTTGATTCTACTTTGGGAGCCATGATACATTAGCGTATTACAAAACATGGTTTTTGGTTTCTTGGAACAAGAAGTATGGCTTATTTAAGGGCTTGACAAGAATTATAATAATGCAAAACTAACAAATTCTCTTTTATGAATGTCAAACCTTAAAATGCTAAACCAAGAAAACCCTAATTGACTCAGATATTTTGGAAACCACAATTTATCAACAATTCTGATGGGAGTGCAAGAATTCACTTACTAGTTTTCTTCGTAGGTTGACAACCCTAGCTCTAACATCAAAAAATCCTGAAAACCACAACACGAGCTCCTCGAGTGTGTAGAATATCCTTCATAATGCTGAATTATGCTTTTAAGACAAGTATTAATAACTATGGAACCTCTTGTGTTGGTAGCTTGACGTCCTTTTAGCTATTAAGGGTCGCTCACACAAACTAGAATGGCTCACTTTCCCTCAAAATGAGTTTTGAATGCCATCCATTGATCACATGGGTGTGTTTGCTGACATACAATCCAAATTTAGTTAGCTGATTTGAAAAATCTAACTGGACACAGCCACAATATTTACCAAATGACATAAAGCCACATGAAACCACTTGCTAGTGGTCTACGAGATCCACTATTTCTTTGTTACTGCAACCAGGATGCACGTGTCCTTTTCCCCTCGCCCCTGTGATTCTTATCCCATATGTAACTTTCATCAATAGGGAGATGTGAAAGGGTTGAGATTAAATCCCACTACCTCTACATACTCACATCTTAATTCAAGACCATTCCCACAACCTTATTCCTCTACACCATCAACGACCCAGATTAAAAGATCTCAAACATGTGCATTATATCTTCTTTAGTAGCTCAATCGTCTTGCCGGTATTGGCATGGTGTGATGGTGCATTATATCTTCTTTAGTAGCTCAATTGTCTTGCTGGTATTGGTGGCATTGTTGTTCTTACCACCAAGGTTCAAACCCTATTGGGGTGGTATTCTTGAATGGTTGTATTTTGGTTCATAGCTCCGATGAAAAGCGTTTACCCCTTGAATAAATAATATCTTCTTTAGTAGCACAAACTTTATTTTCTATGCCCCGTGTTTAAATATTTGATTAATATTTACCTTTGCTCCAATGCTTCCATGCCCTTTGGGTTATTCCACGTGGAAATTTCCTGCCACCTTTTTGAGAATCAGTTAGTAAAGGTGGGACCCACACGGGATAGCGAGGTGTGGTCAAGATTTAGACATGAAAATTTAACCACACCTAAGCCCTCAAACACAAATTTAACCCAAAATTTAGTAGGATGTGGAGATGGAACATGAAAATTTTAGGGGTTCCATAAGTAGCTCTGACTGGGGACATACGTCTCTCGCAGGCATGGCGAGATCCTAGAATCTCAAGTTGAAGCAGACTAATCAAAACACATTGAACCAGAAAGCAAGGAACTACCCAGACTAGGTAGCAAGACCGAACTAGACACAACCAAAACAAACACACATATATACAAAATGTACAAGACCTACAGTATACATGGAATTATAACATACTTAGGAGAAGTATGGCTTTAAGAACTATCCATGTACTGGTAGTTCAAAAATTTCACCTGTCAAGCTTTGAAGTATGAATCATGCCCATGTGTACTAGCTATCAGATAAGGGCCTACACATAATGCTTCAAACTTTCTATGCTTACTTTTATCCTAAGCCCTTGCATTCCAGGCTAGTACCATTCTATTCACCTCAAATTTTCTAGGAGAAGCTCTCTTATCATGCAAGTGCTTGACTTGTAGCTGCAATTTTGTATTTTTAGCACAAGCTTCTCTTCTAGTTTCATCTAATTGCACTAGATTATTAATTCTGTGTTGTATATCATCACATATATCCTCATCATACTCTTGCAAAAAATTATACATCTTTAGTAGGTTATTTTGTGGCAACCTAGCATCTAGACCATATACCAATCTAAATGGTGAATAATCAATAGCCTTCTTCACAATCACTCTATTTTCCCAGAGTGCCAACTTCAACTTTGAGTCCCAATCCTTTTTGTTCTTCTCCACCAGTCTTTTGATGATTTTCATTAAAATCTTATTGCTAGACTCAGTATGACCATTTCCCTAAGGATGCTAGGGTGAAGAATAAGAAAATTGTATCCCATGTTTATCACAAAAGTATTTGAATTCCTCAAATCTGAAACACATAATTATCTGAAATAATCTTCTCTGGGACTCCAAACCAGATCAAAATTTTGTTCAACAGGAAATCCATCACCACTTTGCTTGTTTCCTTTCTTGTGGTTATTGCTTCTATCCATTTTGTGAAATAGTCAGTGGCAACAAGGATCCATGAGTGTCCTCCACTAGAATTTTCTTGTATCTCTCCAATAAAATCAATTCCCCATTGTTGGAAAGGGGCTTGAACAAAAATAGGCGTAAGTGGTAGGTTCCCTAAAAACTTTAATTTTTCTACAAACCTTTGACAAACATCACAAGTCTTAACAAACTTGTGAGCATCCTTGAAGATAGTAAGCCACTAAAATATTTCTCTCAAGACCTTATGAGTGGTTGTATTTAGCTTGTAAGGACCACCACGCACTCCATTATGCATTTCCTGCAAGAGTTCTAATGTCTTCTTTCCATCCACACATTTAAGCAGTACACCATCTTGGTTTCTCCACCATAGCTCATTGTCAATAATCACATACTTGATGGCATGCAATTTTAATGTCCTCTTGTCATTTTCAGCCATATCTATAGGACAATGCAGAGTTTGTAAATATTGGAAAATCCTTCTATACCATCTACATGTTTGCATATCACAAATAGGTGCAACATCAACCATTTCTGCCTGATTAATCTAGTTAGACTCCAAATTATTTTCTGCCATCAATTTAGCTAGGCCCTACCCTCTTACTAATTTGGTAATTTGGACATCAATGTTAAATTCTTGGATCCTATTGATCCATCTACACCTTATGCTTGTAGTTTCTTGCTGAGTGAAAATATCTTTCACAGCAACACTTGGTACAAAAGATATGAGAGTAGCTCCCACTAGGTAAGTCCTGAAATTCTTCATATCCTTAACCAGAGCATATGCTTTCTTTTCATCATATCATATTTGAGCTCTGTGGCATGTAAATATTTTATAAAGAATGTAATGGGTTGTTCAAAGCCCTCCTCATTTTTTTGTAATAAAACAACAACAATAGTATGAATAGAAGTGAAAGAGAAAATGTGCATTCGCTTAGAAAAATATAGAGATTTCAAGACTACGGCCTCCTTGATAGCTTGTTTAATTTTCTTGAATGCCTAACTAGGCTCCTCACTCCAGAGCACCTTTTCTCCCTTCTTCAACATCTTGGAAATAGGTCTTGTGATTTTTGCAAAGTTAGTCACAAACATTCTTAGAAAAATTATTTGTCCAAAAAATGGTTGAATGCCTTTGACATTCTTTGGCTGAGGGATCCTATCTATGGTTGCTACCCTTACATGGTCAATCCTTTCTCCTTCTTTGGACACAATGTGCCCCAAAATTTTTCCCTCAGTGACCACAAAAGCACATTTCTTCAGATTCAGAGATATCCCATACTCTAGAGACCTGAAAAATACCTTTTCCAAGTGCATACAGTGATCTTCCTCTTTCTTGGAGTAGGTAGTCAAGTCATCTTGGTATATAGCTATAAATAAATCAATAAAATCATAAAAGGATACACCCATAGCCCTTTGAAATTTGGCACCTACATTTTTTAAACCAAAAGGAATTCTCACATAGACATAGGTGCCCCATGGAGTAGTGAATGCAATCTTATATTGCTCAGATTCCTTTACCTTCACTTGGTTATAACCTGAAAAACCATCCATCATTGATAGAAGCTCACAACCAGTCACCTTCTGTAACATGGCTTCCATGTTTGGCAATGGATAGTTTTCCTTTAATGAGGATACATTCAAATTCATGAAATCAACACACAACCTTATATCTCCGTTCTTTTTTCTAACTGGAACCAAATTAGACACCCATGAAGAATGTCTGATGGGTTTTATGATGCCAACATATCTTAACTTTACCAAATCCTCTTGCATTTTGGGAGCTATAGTAAGATTAATTGGTCTTTACTTTTTCCTGAAAGGCTTAGCATTCTCCTTCAAAGGAATTTTGTGCTGAAACAATTCCTTTCTACAGGCTTTCAGGTCATCGTATAACCAAGTAAAGACATGTCTATATTTTCTCAGTAAGGCAATCAACATTGTTGGATGTTGTAATTGTGATTCTGATATGTGGTTGTCATTGATGTCAACACTATTATCATTGAGGTATTGAAGGTCGTATATGTCGAGGATATTGAGAAAATTGTTAAAAAAAGTGTTGTAGGTTCCCAGTGGAATAGTGAAGGTCATGAAGGTGTTTTTCTCTATATGTTGAAGATCAGTCGCTATGGACTAAAGGGTTTATTGCTGAGTGTATCTAGTCTATGCACCAGAATTTTTAGAGGTCCGTGTGAAGATTTTCTCATGTTATGAACATTTGTGTTCTGACAGTGTTTCTGTGGTTTCAGTTTTGAAGTTGGTGTGATTCTAGTAATTCTAGTTGTTGCGAATGTTTCTCTATTGTTTCTTGATGCTCATGGATGTTTCTAGATCTTGCTCTATCTTTGTTGCATGTTTGCATTGATCGGTGTCCTCGTGGTTGGAGATTTTTCTCTTGTGTGTGCAAATTTTTATGTTCTTGGCCGACATGGTGGTTGTAGTGTGTTGTGGATCCTTGAAGATTAAAATTTGAATGTTTGGCGTGCTCAAGGATGTTGTTTTAGGTCATAACATAATATTGGCCGACAGTGTTTGATTCACATTATAAATTTATTTGTAAATTTGGGCCGACATGGCATTTTTGTTTTATATTTTTATTTCTTCTAGTCGATGGATTTGTTGATGTAATTCAATGTTGTGGATATATAAGAGTGATTGTTTGAGTGAAGTAAAGTGTGCATAAGTGTGAATATATGCCAGAGAAAGTGTGCATAAGTAAAGTGTGCATAAGTGTAAATAGTGTTCTAATCATTCGATTGCAAAGAAGACTATGAAGAAGTTTGAGTGAAGTGTGAAAAAGTGTTTATGTGCTTAATTGGAATTGTAATCAGGCTTTTGTAGAAACTGTTTTTCTCAGTTCATACCCTACGGATCTAATCTGAATCTCTATAAGACATTGTGTCTTGTATGGGCAATGAGTCCTCTTGTATTTGAGCAGTGAGCTCTAGGCAGTGTTCCTAAATGCATGTGCATTCCCATTATTCATATTTATACTTTTAACAGGGTATAATATTGTGGACTAACATCCACTGTGGTTTTTCCCCTAATAGGTTCCACATAAAAATCTTGGTGTTCTCTATGTTTCTGATGTATTGATTACTTATGGTTTATTGTTCATTCATCAGATCTGAGATTAAGTTAATTTTGAAAATTTTAAATATTTTGTGACAACTGAGTCACCCCCTCCTCTTAGTTTTATGTCCTTGTTTTTCCAACAATTGGTATCAGAGTAGGTTCCTCTGAAGAAGTTTAAAAGCTTGAGGTGATATGAGATGGCATCATACAAGGACAGTCCTAGATTCAATGGAACAAAATACACCTTGTGGAAAGCTAGAATGGAATGTCATTTAAGGTGTATTGGTGAACCCTTCTAGAAGATTACAAAAAAATGATATATTATTCCTCTGAATGGTCCTTCCACTCCTGATGAGGTTAAAGAGGTTGAGACTAATATCAGGGCAATTGAAGCTTTGTTAAGTGCTTTGATAGATTCAAAAATGAAAAATGTGATGGATCTAAAGCTAGCTCATGAGATCTGGAAGAAGCTAGAAACTTTGTATGAAGGAGATGCTCTTGTGAAGGTCGCTAAGTTAACAAGTTTGAAAGGAAAGTATGAAACCTTGAAAATGGGTGAAGATGAAAATATTTTTTCCTATATGCAAAGAGTAAATGAACTTGTGATGGGTATTAGATGTGTTGGTGGTACCCTAGATCAACAAGAAATTGTAGCTAAAGTGTTGAGATCATTTCCTCCCTCCCACAAATCTAAGGCTCATGCTATTGAAGATCTCAGATTAGTAACAACTATGACAAGAGATATGATGATTGGAAAGCTTGCTACATTTGAGTTGAGTGATTTTGGTAATTCTATCCCTAAGACTGAATTTGCATTTAAGGCCACTATATCCAGAAGAAGCAAGCAAAGATATGATCTGGGAGAAAATTCTAAGAAGACATTCAAGTATGAGGAAGAGATCAAACAACTTGAAGATGAAGAAAGAGAGGTAGAAGAACTGGAATCACTGATTGTGAAGCAAGAAGGTAGAGGACAAGGTAAGTATAAAGGGAAGTTTCCTATCAAATTGTTTTCTTGCAAAAAAATAGGTCAGTTTGCTTCAAGGTTTCCTGAAAGAGTTCCTAGGTCCAAGAACTTCAAACCAAAATTTCAAAAGGACTGATGAAGAATATGATAAAGATGATGGAAATGAAGATGAATGGGTTTTCATTGCTATCAAGGAGAATGGTCCAATGGATATTGAGTCTACTAAAGTTGAGAAAGCTCTTGTAGTCTGAATTGAAGAAAAGCATGAGTGGGTTATTGATAGCAGATGCTCACATCATATGACTAGTGATAGAAGCAAATTTGTAAGTCTAGAGAAATATGACAGTGGAGCTATAAGATTTGGAGATAACAATTTTGGTGTGATTCGTGGTAGAGGATCTATTTGTCTTGGTGGAAAACACAACACTGATGATGTCCTTTATGTTGAAGGCTTGAAGCACAACCTATTGAGTGTTGGACAGATGGTGGATAAGGGTTATGATCTTCAGTTCAAGAATGGAAGATGTAGGATACTTGGAAGTTCTGGAAATGTAATTGCATCAGGTACACAAACAAAAGGTAATATCTTTCACCTAAATGCTGCTAGTGAAAGTTGTTTAATTGCTCAAGTAGATGAAATTTGGTTATAGCATAAAAGGTTGTGTCATGTGAATTTTGATAACATTTTCAAGGTAAGCTCCACTCAAGTAGTAAGAGATCTACCTAAGCTAGTGAAGCCTTTTAACACAATATGCAAGGAATGTCAGATGGGAAAATTGACTAGAGTTTCTTTTTGGAGCAAACAACATCATTCTAATGGAGTACTGGAGCTGGTGCATACTGATTTGTGTGGTCCCTCCAGAGTCAAAAATCTACAAGGAGAAATTTACTTTGTGTTGTTTATTGATGATTACTATAGGATGATATGGGTTGCTTTCTTAAGAGAAAAATGTGAAGCATTAGAGAAGTTCAAAAGTTTCAAAGCTATAGAAGAAAATGAGATAGGTCTAAAGATAAAATGTATAAGGTCAGACAAAGGTGGTGAGTTCACTTCTTGGGGGTTCAATTCTTTTTGTGAAGAGCATGGAATTAGAAGATAGTTATCTGCTCCTTGAACCCCTCGACAGAATGGAGTTGTAAAAGAAAATAACAATTCTAGATGCTGCTAGAACAATGATGATTAAAGGAAATGTGCTTCATATCTATTGGACAGAAGCTGTAAACATTGTTGTGTACACTCTAAACTAGGTAAATGTCAATGGTATTTTTGGTAAGACTCCTTGTGATCTATGGTTTGGTTATAAGCCTACTATTAAGTATTTCAAGATCTTTGGGAGCAAGTGTTATATTAAGAGAGATGAGGACATAGGAAAGTGTGATGCAAGAAGTGATGAAGGAATATTTCTAGTTTACGCTACTAAAATCAAGGACTACCAATACTTTAATAAAAGATTGAGAAAAATGGTTGAGAGTGCAAATGTAAAAGTTGATGAGGACTGCTAGATAATTCAGATGCTGTGGATATGCTTTAGATGACCAGCAAGACAATACAAACCAAGGAAAGAATGCACATACACAAAATCAAATTCAAATTATTCTGGTAAATGAAGAAAGTCAGGAAATAGAGATAAGTGGTAGTACAAAAGAAAGAACAGAAGAACCAAATGTTCAAGAGAATCCTAGAATTCTGAGGTATGTAAGGCTAAATCATTTTGAAAATCAAATTATAGGAGACAAGAATAAAGGCATGCAGACTAGAAGAAGGATTGCAGAAGAGTATTGTCTGATTTCCAAGACTAAGCCTAACAATGTCAATGAAGCTTGTAATGATGAACACTGGATGGAAGCTATGAAGGAAGAACTATTGCAGATTGAGAAAAAATGATACATGGATTCTTGTTCCCATACCCAAAGATAAAAATGTGATTGGTACTAAATGGGTCTTTCAGAATAAGCTAAATGAACAAGGTGAAGTGGTCCAGAATAAAGAAATACTGGTATGTATAGGGTATTCACAAATGGAAGGTATTGATTTTGAAGAAACTTTTGCCCCTATTTCTAGAATTGAATTTGTAAGATTATTTCTTGCTTATGCTGCATATAGGAACTATAAAGTCTATCAAATGGATGTGAAGTCAACTTTTTTGAATGGTGAGTTAGAAGAAAAGGTATATTTTGAACAACCAGATGGATTTCAACTGATTGATAAGGAAGACATGGTTTTTCGATTAAAGAAAGCTCTATATGGACTCAAGCAAGCTCCCAGAGCTTGGTATGCTAGACTAGAAAAATACTTACTGAAGCTTGGATTCAATAAAGGTACTGCTAACAACTTGTATTTTAGGTTGGATTATGATAAAGAGTTGATTATTGAAGTATTTGTTGATGACATTATTTTTGGAGGAGATGATAATCTATGTATGAAGTTTGCTGATGAAATGAAGAGTGAATTTGAAATGAGTATGATTGGAGAGATGAAGTTCTTTCTAGGATTGCAAGTCACCCAGTTATACAATGGGATTTTCATATCTCAATCCAAATATGTGAAAGAGTTGCTGAAGAAGTTTGGCATGGATGACTCAAAGCCTATTGGTACACCCATGGTAATCGGATGCAAGTTAACAAAGAATGATTATTCTCCCAAGGAAAATAAAACAAGATACAAGTCAATGATTGAAAAATTACTCTACTTAACTTAGACTAGACCAAACATCATGAATGTTGTGTGTATGGTTGCTAGATATCAAGCTGATCCAAAAGAATCTCATGTAACTGTTGTAAAGAGAATTTTTAGATATCTAAAAGGGACAGTTGATTTTGGGCTTTGGTATGCTAAATATTATAATCTCACTTTGAGTGCCTATACTGATGCAGATTGGGAAGGAGATGTAGATGATAGGAAAATCACTAGTGGTGATGTCTTCTTCCTAGGGAAGAAGTTGGTTTCCTGGTCGAGTAAAAAGCAGAATTCCATTTCCCTATCTACTGCTGAGGAAAAGTTTATTGTTGTTGCAAATAATTGTACTCAAGTGTTGTGGATGAAATAGATGCTAAAAGATATCAAAGAAGTATCTGAAGAGCCTATTATTATATACTATGACAACTCAAGTACAATGAAAATTTCAAAAAATTTGGTGCTACACTCTAAGACCAAGCATATTTCAATCAAGTTTCACTTCTTGAGGGAGAAAGTAAGTGAGAAAGAAGTCAGAATGGATTATGTACCTACTAAAGAGCATATTGTAGACATTTTTACCAAGCCATTGCCAAAGGATACTTTTGATTATCTCAGAGGGATGCTAGGGGTGATTACCCCTCCTAATATGAACTAGAGATGCATTTTATTGCATCAATCCATGCATTTCATGATCATATTCTAATTCGGATTGATGTTTCAAAGGCTGCAACTTAGGGTGAGTAGTTAGATGTGTAGATATGTGGTTTAGAGCTTGTGTATGAAAAGATAATGCTTATATTTTCCATTGATGTCAAAGGGGGAGAAGTGCAATGTGAAAAACTATTGATTATCTAGGGAGAAGTGCCCTGTGGGAAGAAGATCACGTGGAAGAGTTGAGGAGAAGAGTCAAAACCTAAGGTAAGTGTTGTTATGTTGATGGTATTTTTCACATCATGTGTTTCCATCAATGCCAAAGGGGGAGATTGTTTGATGTTGTGATTGTGATGCTGATATGTTGTTGTCATTGATGTCAACACTATTAGCATTGAGGTATTGAAGGTTGTATATGTTGAGGATATTGAGAAAATTGTTAAAGAAAGTGTTGCAAGTTCCCAATGGAACAATGATGGTCATGAAGTTGTTTTGCTCTATATGTTGAAGATCAGTCACTATGGACTAAAGGGTTTATTGTTGAGTGTATCTAGTCTATCCACCAAAAGTTTCAGAGGTTCGCGTGAAGATTTGCTCATGTTGTGAAGATTTGTGTTATGACAGTGTTTATGTGGTTTCAGTTTTGAAGTTTGTATGATTATGGTAATTCTAGTTGATGCAGACGTTTCTCTATTATTTTTTGATGCTCGTGGATGTTTCTAGATCATGCTCTATCTTCGTTGCACGTCTGTGTTGATTGGTGTGCTTGTGGTTGGAGGTTTTTCTCTTGTGTGTGCGACTTTTTATGTTCTTGGTTGACATGGTGGTTGTAGCGTGTTGTGGATCCTTGAAGATTAAAATTTGAATGTTTGGCGCACTCGAGCATGTTATTTTAGGTCACAACATAATATTGGATGACAGTGTTTGATTTGCATTGTAAATTTATTTGTAAATTTGGGCTGACATTGCATGTATGTTTTATATTTTTATATTTCTTCTGGCCGATGGAGTTGTTGATGTAATTCAATGTTGCAGATATATAAGAGCAATTTTTTGAGTGAAGTAAAGTGTGCATAAGCATGAATATATGCTAGAGAAAGTGCAGATGTGTGAATAGTGTTCTAATCATTTGATTATAGAGTATAGTGTTCTAATCAGGCTTTTGTAGAAGCTATTTTTCTTAGTTCATACCCTACGGATCTAATACTAATCTTTTAAAGATAGTTTGTCTTCTCTAGGAAGTGATCCCTCTTGTGTTTGAGCAATGAGATGTAGGGAGTGTGCCTGAATGCATGTGCATTCCCATTATTCATCTTTATACTTGTAATAGGGTATAATATTGTGAACTGACATCCACCGTGGTTTTTCCCCTAACAGGGTTTCCACGTAAAAATCTTGGTGTTCTCTGTGTTTCTGATGTGCTGATTGCTTATGGTTTATTGTTCATTCATCATATATGAGATTAAGTTAAGTTAAGTTTGAAAAGTTTAAATATTCTATGACAACTGATTCATCCCCCCTCTCAGTTGTTTCTCCTTGTTTTTCCAACAAACATTTCCTTCACCTTTGCTTTCATCTTCTTTCCTACATACACTTTCTTAGGGGCATTTTTAGTCCCCAAATTTACTTCCTCTAGGTCCTCTGGATGAGCATCAATTGTCTTAATCTTGCATTTTTCTTGACTATCAAAGACCCTTTTAAGTGCTACAACACCCTTGTGGATTTTATTTGTCTTTAATTGGATGAAATCCTTTTCCAAATACTGTATCCTTTCCATCTATATTTTTAAAAAATCCATGAAAGTCAATCTCCTGACCTTCAAATTCATCAACACATTTCAAAAATTTGAGAATATCCTCATCATCATTGAAAATATGCCAATTGTACACATTTTTAGGAATGGAAGGCCTTGTCTGTACCTCAACCTTAGAGATACCTATAAAATCTATGCCAATTGGTCTCAATGGAATGTTAGCAAGTAAGTCAACTACTCTATTTTTTCCTCTTTCCATCCAGTCAATTCTAAAGCATCAAACTGCTCAATAGAATCCCTGACAACATTTTTGTATTGCTTCAGTCTATTTTTCTTGCAAACATATTTGGATCTTACTTGGGATATCACAAGCTCATAATCACTAATTACCATTAAATTTTTTATTCAATGCTTCTCATCCAATCTCAGTTCTAGTAATAATGCTTCATACTCTACCATAATATTCATGTAGATAAAAGATAAAGTGAAAGAAAATTTGTAAGTACTGCCACTAGGTGACACCAATAATATCCTTGCACTAGACCCTTCTTTGGAACTTGCACCATCGAAGTACATTTTCCAAAGTCCATCATTGTTAGATAATCTTAAAACCTCATTTTTTATAGGTACAAGGAACCTATCAACTTCTCTTGGTACTTCTTCCACCTTGAAATCACTGATATCAATTTCTATGAAAAGAATTGTGTCATCTTTAGGAGCATGCTCCAACATATGTGGTACCTTTGTTTCTTGCACCACTTGAACATCCTTACCATTAATGGGAAATGTGTCATAAGACATGTCACATTGCATACTGCCTCCCATAGATGCACTCCATTTCTGAGATAGCAACATTCCATAATTAGGTGGGATATCAACTACCACCACACTTATTTTAAACTCTTTGTTTGGGTAGGCTACTAATTTGTAAGGAAGTTCATTTATCCCACTGACAATAGGGACTTCTCTTGAATCCATGGCATAGCACCTACTATGAGTGATATCAAATTTCAGTCTTAATGCCTCCATAATTTTGGCTAGCATGATATTATTTAATGCTCTAGAATCAATAATACAATTTTTTTAGAAAATTTCCCTCAACAACCAATGTGAGGAAAAATGGGTCTATCTTTCCAAGACAAGCAATCACTGAATTTCATAGGAAAATATGGGGGATCTTAGTGATTACCCCTTCAACTTCCTTGTCTTTCTTATTCTTTTCACTCACTTTGGGTGGAGTGGGCACCACTAAATCATTATAGGTTGTAGTATCACCATTGATAAGGGTTACTTCCTTTTGATTATGTTCATCTATTCTCATCATTTCAAGAAAAGGCATAGATACTTTTACTTGGCTAAGTAATTGAAACATATCAATAGGAGTATACTTGGGTAGTTCAATTAGAAGCATACCTTGTTCAGTGCTCCTTTCCTTTTGTTGATTTTTGGTTATCTCAACTCTATGCTTGGAATCCTTCCTTGTAACTTCAACATTTTTCCTTTGTGTCTTTACCTTTGCAGCAAGGGATTTGGATTATTCACTAGCTTTTGGCTTATCTACTTTCTTAGCCTAAATTTTATCTCCCCTAATTTCTTTAGCTTTGACTGCTTCTATTTTTCCATCAGTATTGTGCTCTTTTCTTTTGGCATTCTAATCCTTAATGAAAAGACCAACATGACTGCCTTGTTCACCCCTGATTGTTCTATTCCTTAGATGATATGAACCTCTAGGTTGGGTGGCCAAGGCCACAATATACCTTGCAATCTCCTCATCTGAGGGCCTTCTCAAGGACACACCATCTTCAATTGCTTCCAAATTATATACCTCGATATCACTATCAACATACTCATCAAATATAACTTTTTGATGATATGCACTAGCAATTTGCATTTGATTATCTACATCCATCTCATGGGACTCCATATTGGATGAGCATTCACTATCAGCAAAATCAGAATCACCCATAACCATTTGACTGATTACAGTCTTCAGGTTCATCTTCTTCCACCTCAACGAATGTGGTATTTGGAAAACCATGTACCAAGGGGTTTCTTCAACAAAATTTCTTGAATTCTTCTACAAAGGATCCAAAGGGACCTTATTCTGGGCATTTCTTTGATTATGAGGAACATGCTTCCCATTATACCAATTGGTATTATATGGGTAATCTTGCAACCGAGGAGGGTCTATCATTCCTTTGATAATATTTTGGCTAAGCCTTTTCTTGTCTCACAATTTTGTCATTTATAGTTTTCATAAAATTATCAATCTTATCCTCAAGAGTGCCCCCTTTAATACCCAAATTTTATCCTCCTTTTTTGGATTTTTGAAGAGTTTTGAATCATCTCTTCTACCAACTTTACTAGTCACTCTGTTGATATTCTCAATATATTCCACCATCTTTTAAGATTCCCTCAATGTCCGAGGATTCTTATGTAGCAAGTGGTAGCTCATTTTTGTATCAAAGGCATTGTAGTAGTTTACCAAACACACATTGCCATTCAATTGTAGACGAGTAGACAATCTCTTCCTAGCCTTTTGGAACCTTGTATTAAAATTAGGCACAAACTCATTAGAACCTTTAGCAATGTTATTAAATTGAGTCAACAAAAAACTTGAATTAGTCTTGTCACTGTATTCCTCTCTAAATATCCTTCTAAATTCCTCCCAAGAGCCAATGCTCTTGACAAGCAAACTCCTATACCACTTGTTGATGATGTTTTCTGCACAACAACTTAGACATAATATAAAACCCACTCTCTTGAAAGGTAAATCTCTATCAACAAGCCTCAAGAGATAACCCCAAGGTCTCTAATGTCAGGTCTTGACAATGCATAAACAACTTAGTGATAAATGTGAAAATGTTGGTAATAACAAAGGGACCTTACTACAAGCAAATAATGAATCCTGAATTTATTAGATCTGGCAATGTAATGATACTTCAATCCTAAATCTAATCCAAATGACAAAGAAATAACAAAATATTAGGGTTTCAGAGAGATTACTAAATTTAACTACTCCTAAGATTAACAATGCAAATGATGAAATACTTGAAATGGACCAATCCCTCATAAACTAATTCCTGCTTGACTAAGATAAATCTACAATCTTATAGAAACAGTGCAATCTTCTAAGGTATTAAGATTTTTAGATCATGAACATTCATCCATGACAACCCAATTGCAATTGAAATGAATAAATCTCCACAATTGAACTAAGCACAATGAATATAAAAGTCTAGGCTAACTTTGCAAAGCAACTAACAATCAACTAGCTACAAAAAGTATGGACCAGGGATTGTTGCAACACTTCAAACATTAAATCATGAACATCATTGAATCAAATCTAAATATAAATCTAATAATCTTGAGCAATTTGAAAGATAGAATCATAAGAACCATGCAAGATAAACCAACAAAAAAGAGATCACCAGAAAATCACAATGTCTTCAATTGTATTGAATCACCAAATTTCAGCAACAATTCCAATGTTCTGTTACAACACTTGCTCAAAAATTGACTAGCTTCTACCTCTTCTCTACTGATAAATTTGTTTGTATCAAATTGGCTATATGTGTATCTATCTATCTATCTGTTACGAATGAGGAAAAGTGCCCAATTTATAGAGAACCTCAGAGCATGTCGACCCAAGCAAGGGCTTACAATAATAAAATAGCCAAAACAAGTCGGCCAAGGATAAGTCAAAATAAAATAAATTGATGTCAAATACATGAACTCAATCCCAAGTCGGTCTAGGATCCTCAACATAATTTGAACCAAGGCATAAGTTTCAATGCAGCCCCAAATGAACCCTCCAAGTTGGCCAAGGGGTGGAGCAACCAAAATTTTGAATTTCTTCATTAAATTCCATCTCCTTCCAGCTGCCACCAAGCTAGACTTAACCTGCACTCATCAAAAAACTAGCATAAATATTCATTATAACAACATTAAAACATGAAGATCAAGATTAGCATATCATCAGTAACACATTCATCATCCATATAAACTCCAATGCAGATTGAAATCAACCCAAAAGCACCGCTCGATCACAAACTACCAAATTTGGGATCCTGAGCCAGCCACGGAATCCGAGCCAGAAGGAAAATCCTGGAAATATTTGGCCCAAGTGGATTCTAGCAAAGAAGGCACAAAATCCGCCACTAAATTATCAAAATGCAGAACAATTGTAGATAATTATGTAATTTATCAATCAAAAGCATGAAATGTTAAGAATTCATCATTAAATTCATCCAATTCACCAAATTTTCTTGTTCCATAGTGCTTCCCAAAAAATCTAGAAAAATCCAACTAGACTGGATTTCCATGAAAATGATAACATTGAATGAATTTTGGGAAAATGAGTAGAAGGAGAAACTAGGAAAATTCGATCGGAAAGGAAAATCCTGAAGTTGACAGAAACCCTAAAAAATCGACAATCAAACATGAATTCACTCAAATTGACTGAAGGTCACAAATTTGAGGACCCCGAGCATAGAAACAACTTAACCTAAACCTTCAACAAATCTTCCTTGAATTCTAGGTTCATTCGAAAGAAAATTAAGATCTAACAGTGACGCCCTAGGCATGAAACCCTAGATTAACCATGAACGCATAGGGCAAGCCATGAAATACGAAAGAAAAACAAGATCGAACATCAAAACTCAATAGGACGCCAATGATAAAGCATAATGGCAAGAAAATCTCTAAAGATCAACTGAGTACAATTCTCACAAAGAGCATAAATGAAGGAGACAAGACAACCAGACAAAATTTGGAAACTTGACAGGACGACGAAATTTTAGAAAAATGTGGCCCAGGTGGATTTCCGTGAAGACCAAAAATTTTTGAACAGCAGTGTTGAAACCGACTTGTCGGATTTTGGATGAAATCCAGGAAAATCCAGATGGACCGGAAAATCCTGAAATGGGGTGAAAACCCAGATTTTGCCAAAAGCATAAGATTTTCAACGTGTGACTTTGGGAAAACACTTGGGCAAGCAAGATAAACATATTAAGCACATGCCAAGGAAAATGCAAATCCTCAAAATCAAAGGGGAAAAAGACCAAAAGCAAAAGAAAAAGAGGGTCCCTGCTTTCAATGGGGCATGTGTACAAAATTGCACAAAAATGGTGACTCTACTAGGGAAATACTCCAGAGCATTTGATGATGAATGAGAATCATAAACCCAGAATCTTTGGTTTCGATCCTACTATCAAACAAACAAATCAAAATGCAAGATGAAAGAATCAGAACCAAAGGCAGACTGAGCCTTCCATAGAATAAAAATCCAAGTGTGTGCACATGAGTTCATTTCCTTCCTTGAGCTACTGCAGAAACCAAATTTAGTCAGGATAGGCTACTTAAAGATTCTAACTTCAAAAGCAACTTGGATAGAGCCTCGCTGCCAGTCAAGCATCTATAGCCCCAACGTGATTATCGCTGTGACTCTCCCAAACATAGCTCTACTGCCAGCTAGGCATCCATAGCCCCAGTAGAGATATTCAGATACCCCTAATAAGTTGAATTCATTCTTTTGATTTTCAATATTTTCTATTTTCTTTTCTTTTGATATTCTTTTCTTTTCACTTTTTCTTTTCAACTTGTGAACAATGAAGTTCACACTCAGGGCTGAGAACCATAGTGGCACTACTTACCAGCATAAATAAGATTTTTCACTTACCATGACCTCACAAGGACCCTACAACAACCTCAGGATTTTAAGATGTATAGAAGATATAAGATTTTAGAATACTTCAAATTAAAATCAAACCAGTACCCATCCTCTTTAAATCAAACATTTAGATTGCGTGACAATAACAAAGACCTCAACCATCCTTTCAAGACATAGGATTAAAGTTTATCAAGGAAATAATCAGAACAGTCACAAAAAAAAGAACATTTGCTATGTAGGTGCAACAGATCCAGAAGAAAACAAGAAAACCTCCAAAGCAAGAGTAGAGAAAAACACACCAAACCGAAAGCAAACCCTAAACTAAACAAAATAAAGCAAAGAAAAACATAAAGGAAACCTAATCTAACCAAAGCAAAGCAAAGCAACCAAAAAAAAAAAGGAAACCTAATCTAACTATATACAGGATAAGAGCTGAAAAAAGCTCAAGATTGGAAATAATGCTTCGAATACTGCCCATTAACAGGTAGTGGGAAATCCTCCCCAATGAGATTTTTCAAGTGGAAAGCATTATCTCCCATGATTTGTGAAATCTGGTAAGGGCCAAGCCAGAGTTTGTCAAATTTACCATGCTCTCCCTTACGGTCATGGGCTTTATCCTAGTATAGAACCAAGTCAGAAATCTGAAAGGATTTTAGCTTGGCTCTTCTATCAAACAACCTTTTGACTACACCCTGATGTTTATAAAATTTTTATAAGGCTTCATCTCTTTTTTCTTCAAGGTGTAACAACTCTTGTAGGCAAGGCTCATGCCTATTTTCTTCATCATAGTACTCATTAATGAATTGTAAAGTAGGGATCCTCAATTGGATTGGAAATACAGGTTCCTCACCATACACAAGATGATAAGGGGAGGTCCCTATGGAAGTCTTTTGTCTTGTGCAATCTTCCCACAGGGAAAATCTACGTTGAGTGTGCCAATCCTTGGGATTCTTCTCTAGTAACTTACAAATGATTGTCAAGAGGTTTTTATTGGAAGACTCAGCCAACCCATTACCTTGTGGATAGTAATTGGATGCAAACTTTATTATAATCCCATGATCAAAGGCCCAATTAGAAAACTTCAATGATGCAAATGTAGGACCATTATCACAAACTAAAGATAAAGGACATCAAAAGTGATTGATAATACCTGATTCAATGAAATCTATTACCACTTCAGAAGTACACTGTTTGCACACAAGAGCTTCAGTCCATCATGTAAAATAATTAGTAATGGTGAGAATATACCTATGACTAGTAGAAGAAGGTGGATTGATTGGACCTATGAGGTCCATCCCCCACTGTGCAAAATGTTTTACCTCAAAGATCGGTTGGAATGGAAGAGTTGCATACTTCTCTCTGGTTGCTGCATTCTAGCATATGTGGCAAGTTTTGACATGACTGTGTGTATCCTTGAACAATGTAGGCCAATAATAACCAACCCTTAGAATCTGGTTTGTAGTAGAATGTGCAGACCTATGGCCAGTACCATATCTATCATGAAATTCAGCCATGACCCTCTCAGCTTCCTATCTTCCTAAGCACCTCAAGTATATGCCTTCATAATTTTTCTTATATAGAATAGCTCCCTTCAGCATGAAACTATCACTCCTCAAGCGTAATTCTCTTCTTTGTACTGCATTAATATGGTTAGGACACCTCTTAATTAGGAGATAATGAACAATACCATCATACCACTCTCCAGGGGAAACATCCTCTAGATTGTAATGTTGAGTTGCAAGATCAGGGCCTATTTTTTCCATTGTCCTTGTAAGTCCTTTCCCTCTTACCAGCTTCATGGGTTGGATCTCAATATCATATTCTTGTAAAGTAGTTACCCACTTAGCTCTACGTTCCCCTAGCTGATTTTGCATCAACATCAGCTTGATTGTAGGATCATGAACTATTGCAAACACTTTGTTTCTGAGAATATAATGTCTAAATTTCTTCATAGCCCTGACTAAGGCATAAGCCTGCTTCTCCACACTTGGGTACCTTAGTTTAACATCTTTCAATGGTGCACTCATGAATGCTATGGGATGTTCATTTCCTTGATCAGACTTTTGAGTTAAGATAGCAGCACAGGAGTGAACAAAAGCAAACGAATATATATAGAATGGCTTAGGATAATCTAGACTCACCAAAATCGGAGCTTCAACAATAGCTTTCTTTATCTCTACAAATGATTCCTTAGCTTCTGCATTCCATTCAATTTTGGCTTCCTACTTCAACATTGCATTCAATGGATTGACTATTTATGCAAATTTAGTGATGAACTTTCTTACAAAGTTGATTTTACCAAAGAATGACTTCATTTCTTTCTTGCTAGCAGGAGGTGGGATCTTGAGTATAGGTTCCACTTGTTCTGGATCAATGGAAATTCCTTTCTCATAGATAACATGTCCTAAAAAATTTCCCTCTGTCACTCCAAAGATGCATTTCTTTGGATTGAGGGATATACCAAATTCCTTGCACTTCTGAAACACCTTACACAAATCTGCTATATGGTCACCTCTCTTCTTGGAAAAGACTGTCAGATCATCCATATAAATAATTATGTATTTACCAATTATGTCTTTAAAGGACATGTCCATGGCCCTCTAAAATGTGGCTCCAACATTAATCAAACTGAAAGGGATTCTTCTGTATGCAAAAGTTCCCTATTTGGTAGTGAAAGCAGTCTTATGTTTGTCTTCATATTGCACCATAACTTGGTTATATCCTGAATAACCATATAAGAAAGACATAATCTGAGATCCATTGACAATCTGAAGTACTTCATCTAGTGAAGGTATTGGATAATTATCCTTTTCTGATGCTCTGTTGAGGTTCCTAAAATCAACACACAGCCTAATTTGATGATTCTTTTTCCTCACTGGAACCAAGTTTGCAACCTAAGTTGAATGTCTAACTAGAAATATGATTCTTACGGATAGCAACTTTTGCACTTCCTTCTGTATTATAGGTTCTAGTAAGGCATTGATGGGACTTTACCTCTGTCTGAAAGGTTTTTCTCTTGGATTGAGAGGGATAGTATGAGTTATGATTGAGTGTCATAGGTCTTCAAATCTTCATAACTCTATGCTATCACATTCAAATATCTATGTAATGCATCAATTATTCCTTTTCTCTCTTCTGGAGTGCATACTTTTCCAATGAAGACTTTCTTGGCATCATCTTAAGTTCTCATATTATACTTTTCACATTGTCCACTGATGGACTCCTTCTTGGCATCTTGTTCCTAATCTCTGACCCTATCCAAATAAAAAATCCTCTCTAATTGCACCATTCCTCTGGGAATAGTATTGGTCTTCAGATTAATTACTCCTTCCAAATCCATTTCTGCTTCTTGGAGTTCTATTTCAACTATAATTTGAGAAGCAAAAATAGTTGTACTTGTAATAAAATCTAAGATATGCTTTTCATCTTCAAATACCTGGAAATTGGTGACATTGTCAGGTATTGAAGGTACTGGGGTTAGTTCCATTGTAAACTTCTTCAATCCAAAAAGGGATAGAGGTTGCAATGTACTAGCTGCTTGAGCAAGGGAGTCAACTATCTAATTTTTACTTCGTGGTATCAACTGAATGTTAAAGGAGTCAAATCCTTCAATAAGGTCCCACACTTTGTGTCTATAATTGGTCACTCTTTTTTCATGACAAGAGTACTTTCTTCTAACTTTCTTTACTACTAACTCAGAATCCCCAAAAACTTATAGGATTTTGACCTTTTTCCTTAGAGCAATTAACAACCCATGGACCAAAGCCTCATACTCTACTACATTATTTGTATAATGAAATTGAAGTCTATGAGCAGCAAAGAATGTCTTACATTTTGGACTGATTAGATCAAATCCTACCCCAGCTCCTTGCTTTGATTTGGATCCATCAAACCTTAAAGTCCAACAACCATCAACTATAGATCTCCTTGTTGTACCTATTGTACTATTGCTGCTTGAAGGTCCTCAAAAGGAATCACTTTCTTCTCCTTAGGGTCTTCTTGAATGTTCTGGATATCAACTTTGACTGTTGGAGTGGGGTTGATACACTTCTGCACTTGTTCCACTGTAGTCTGGCATAAGCAACAATCTAGTTTAGAATGGGAGGCATTGTGAACCCTACACCAATTTGGCAAGAGAAAATATTTGAAATTCATCTTCCTACCCAACTGAATCTGATCCTCAATGCATTTTTGAATGAATTTCTAAAAATTATCCAGTAAACTGAGCTGACTATCCTCAAGATCATCATCATTCTCAACTAGTTCCACCAAGGCCTCAATACCACTAGATTCTGTCATGAGAACAACAGGTGCAGTGTGAAACATAAGGACTTCCTCTACATCCAACTCCTCAAAAGGGGCTACTAGCACATAATTTCCCATACTTACTTTTGATATCAGAATTTCATTGGAGGTATTTTGATATTCTATGATCATATACTTCATCCTAGGTTCTCTTTCAGTTCTAATCTGGTTTGGTACTCCCTTCCAAGGAAACCACATTTGAGAGTTATCAGTTGATACATATCCATTCAAGGCCCTGGTAAAGTCTCTTCCTAGAATCATGCCATAAGCCTCAGGTATATCAGTCACTTGTATATTAATGACCTGTTGAATTCTAGGATTAGAAGCAACTTGCATATGAATCATATTTAATTCCCTTACAACATTAACTTCAGTTCTATCCAATTTTCTAATTTCTTTTGGGAATCAACAGGAGTAATACCCAAAGCTCGACAGACACCAAAGGGAATTACATTAGTGGAAGCACCAGAATCTAACAAGCAATTGTGTAAGTACTTACCAAATATGCGGACAGAAATCAAGAATGGAGGAATCTTTGTTTTCCTTTGAAACAGAGTTAAGGGAGTATCTACTTGAGCAACCTAAGTTCTATCTTTCTCTTTTCCCTTATCTCTAGGAGGAACATGAACTTGATTACAAATATGATTTTACCTTCCAATTGTTTGAGAGCTATATACTTTATTGATATTTTCACTAACTGATCTATCTTGTGATATGGGATTTGCATTGTAAGCTCCTAAAACTGCATTCTTAATGGTTGGAACTCTCAATAACTCAAATGTAGATAGACTTACCTTTAGCTTCTTGAGTTCTTCTGCAACATATATAGCCAATTGTTCTTCACTTAAATTAGCAGGGGTCTCGTTTGGATAATCCACCATCCTATCTTTGCTTGCTTCAACACTTCTTCCTTTTGATATGTCAATTTGTGCTTGCACTTCCTTTGACAGATATTGCTTAGACACATAAGGATATGATGGATTATTGTTGGCATTAGGATCTGGAGGAATGGTGTGAATTTGTTATGTGGAATGGAGGTGGTGAAGGGACCTCTAGTTGGTGGATGCCTATGTGGCATGTCTCTCAAATCATACTTCTTAATGGGCCTCTATAAAGTCTGTACTTCTTCAACATAAGATTTTTCTTCATCCAAGGGGCCATTTTCATTTACTGGATTTTCATTAAAAAACTATGAGATCTCATCTCCATTGCATAACTAGTCTAATTCTTCTTCAGACACATTGTCTTTTCTCTGTGGAAAAGAATTATGGTTCAGTACTAACACTGGTGAATCACAGGGAGTAGATGGCACAATCTCCTGACTACTTGAATTTTTCTCCACTTCATACTGGAAGATTGAAGATACTGTTTGGAACTATTGACAATCTAACTCAAAATGCTGACTTGTTTTATGGAGTCTACACCATCCTGATAAAGAAGCTTCAGCTAAATATACACCACTAGGAGGCTTCTCTTGACTGACTGGCTGATTGACCAGTTGATCTAATGGGGCAAGGACTCTATTATTAGGCCTTGTGTTCCAAGTCCTGTTCTATCTAGGTGGATGTCTACTGTCAAAACCTTGTCCACCACCTTGACTTCTATCAAATTTTTGGCCTGAGGATTGTCCTTTATCATAATTCTATCCCCTATCATTGATATACCCTTTGTCATTATTGTATCCTCTGTCATTATTGTATCCTCATTCATTGTTGTATCCTCTATCAGAATGTTGTCCTTGTTGATTTTCTTGATTTTCTCTGCTCTAACTAGACTGCATATTTCTCTGGGTAGCTTGCAACTGACTGTTCTGGTTCCTCAAGTAAGTCACCTCCATGTTCAACTTCTTCACTTGTTCAGACAATTCATCCATCCTCTCTTGGCTAGGACTTCTATATGGGGGCTGGCCCACACTATTTTGGGAATATCCTGATGCAGTGTTGGTACTTAATGATTGGTTCAAAACTTTAGAATTTTGTAGATATGGGGGATAGCTAGCATTAGATTGTGGATGAAGAGGTTGATTTGCATTTTTCTAGGAATAGTTGACTGTGGGTGGCATTTGACTCACTAGAGGCCCTGGGTGGGGAACCATAGGCAACTAAAGAACCAAATTCATGATGGGAGTATGGTTGGTGAGAGCCTAATTAAGAGTTGGGACCTGTCCAGGGTGAGCAGCGGGTCCTAATGATGGTAAAGGTCCAACCAAATGTTTCCTTAAGGCAGTGCTAACCTTTACAACTTCTACATATGCATCAAGCAAAGTATTACTAGGATTGTTTCTCCATTTCATGAAGGTAGTTGTCAGACTATCAAGACCTTCATATTAGACTTCTAAGGAAGTGACATCATCAATAGCATAGGGGGACTTGTAGCCGAGTATAGGCACGATGAAACCTATTATTAAAGGAGCCTATAGGCTCATTGACTTCTCTCTTAACATTAGTGAACTAATGATAGAGCTCATTGGAAATAATAGGAATTCTGAACTTTTGCAGAAATGCAGTCTCAAGCTCAGTCCAATGCTAGATAGACCTGACAGGAAAGTGATTATACCAATAGAATGCATCTTCCCCTAAGGAATAAGGAAAGATCCTACATGCTACATCCTCATGATTGATTCATCTATCCTTAAGGCTAGTCTGAAATATCCTATTGTGTTCCTCAGTAGTTCTATTGGGATCATTAACATGGAACATTGAATAGAAGTGCTCAGGGTTCTTGGGCATGACATTGTAATTGGAAAAACTCAATGGAGATGGGTTATTACTAGGAAAGCCATTGGTGGAGGTGGGGGTGGTAATGGTTGGCTGAGGTTGTGGAATGGAAATGTCCTCAGACTTAGATGAAGGTGGACTTGGGAATGATGGAGATGATGGAGGTGGTTGCATGGATGATGATTCTCCCTTTGTACTAGTCCTTCTTGACCTGGTAGGGACTACCAATTCTTGAAATTCCTCTTCTCCTAGAGTAGATATGGTTCTTCTTCTGAATCTTTTGGGAGAGATAGCATACAAAAACTGATCCAACTTAGCTTATTCAGGCCCTTCTTCTAGCCCCAATCTGTTGATGATGTTTTTTGCACATCAACAACTCAGACATAATATGAAATCCTATCTCTCTTGAAAGGTAAATCTCTATCAGTAAGCCTCAAGAGATAACCCCAAGGTCTCTAATGTCAGGTCTTGATAATGCATAAACAACTTAGTGATAAACGTGAAAATGTTGGTAATCACAAAGGGACCTTACTACACTGAATCCTAAATTTATCAGATCTAGCAATGTAATGATACTTAATTCCTAAATCTAATCCAAATGACAAAGAAATAACAAAAGATTAGGGTTTCAGAGAGATTCCTACATTTAACTACTCCTAAGATTAATAATGCAAATGATGAAATACTTGAAATGGACCAATCCCTCATAAACTAATTCCTACTTGACCAAGATAAATCTACAATCTTACAAAAATAGTGCAATCTTCTAAGGTATTAAGATTTTCAAATCATGAACATTCATCCAAGACAACCCAATTACAATTCAAATGAATAAATCTCCACAATTGAACTAAGCACAATGAATATAAAAGTCCAGGCTAAATTTGTAAAGCAACTAACAATTAGCTAGCTGCAAAAAGTATGGACCAAGGATTGTTGCAACACTTCAAAGATTAAATCATGAACATCATTGAATCAAATCTAAATCTAAATCTAATAACCTTGAGCAATTTGAAATATAGAATCATAAGAACCATGCAAGATAAATCAACACAAAAGAGATCACTATAAAATCACAATGTCTTCAATTGTATTGAATCACCAAATTTCAACAACAATTCCAATGTTTTATTACAACACTTGCTTAGAAATTGACTAACTTCTACCTCTACTCTATTGCTAAATTTGCTTGTATCAAACTGGCTATATGTGTATCTATCTATCTGTTACGAATGAGGCAAAGTGCCTAATTTATACAGAACCCCAGAGCATGTCGGCCCAAGCAAGGGCTTACAATAATAAAATAGCCAAAACAAGTCGGCCAAGGAGAATTCAAAATAAAATAAATTGATGTTAAATACATGAACTCAATCCCAGGTCGTCCTAGGATCCTCAACATAATTCGAACCAAGGCACAAGTTTCAATGCAGCCCCAAATTAAGCCTCTAAGTTGGCCAAGGGGTGGAGCAACCAAAATTTCAAATTTATTCATTAAATTCCATCTCCTTCTAGCTGCCACCAAGCCAGACTTAACTTGCACTCAACAAAAACCCAACATAAATATTCATTATAATACCATTAAAACATGAAGATCAAGATTAGCATATCATTAGCAACACATTCATCATCCATATAAACTCCACCGCAAATTGAAATCAACCCAGAAGCGTTGCCCTATCACAAACTACAGAATTCAAGATCCTAAGCCAGCCGTGGAATCTGGGCCGGAAGGAAAATTCTAGAAAAATTCAGCCCAGGTAGATTCTGGCAAAGAAGGCACAAAATCCACCACTAAATCATCAAAATGTAGAACAATTGTAGATAATCATGTAATTTATCAATCAAATGCATAAAATGTTAAGAATTCATCATTAAATTCATCCGATTCACCAAATTTCCTCATTCCACAGTGCTTCCCGAAAAATCCAAAAAAAATCGGCCAAATCAGATTTTCGTGAAAATGATAACACTACATGAATTTCAGGAAAATGAGCCGAAAAAGGAGAAACCGGGAAAATCTGACTAGATAGGAAAATCCCAAAGTCGACAGAAACCCCGAAAATCAACAATCAAACATGAATTCGCTCAAATTGACCGAAGGTCACAAATTTGAGGACCCCGAGCACAAAAGCAACTTAACCTTAACCTTCAACAAATCTTCCTTGAATTCTAGGTTCATTTGAAAATAAATTAAGATGCAACAGTGACACCCTAGGCATGAAACCCTAGATTTTAACCATGCACGCACAGGGCAAGTCATGAAATTCCAAAGCAAAACAAAATTGAACATCACAACTCAACATGACACAAATGATAAAGCATAATGGCAAGAAAATCTCCAAAGATCGACTAAATACAACTCTCACAAAGAGCATCAATGAAGCAGACAAGACAACTAGATGAAATCCAGAAACCCGAGAGGATGACAAAATTTCTAAAAAATCCAGCTCAATTGGATTTCCACAAAGACCAAAAATTCTTGAACAGCATTGTTGAAATTGACTTGCCAGATTTTTGATGAAATCCGGGAAAATCTGGATGGACCGAAAAATCCCAAAATGGGGTGAAAACCCAGATTTCGCTAAAAGCATAAGATTTTCAACATGTAATTTTGGGAAAACACTTGGGCAAGCAAGATAAACATATTAAGAACATGCCAAGGAAAATGCAATCCTCAAAATCAAAGGGGGAAAAGACCAAAAGCGAAAGCAAAAGAGGGTCCCTGCTTTCAACGGGGCGTGTGTGCAAAAACTGCACAACACCACTCTCCAACATCTTTAATGAGAGATTGCATAAACAATTTCATCATAAAATCCAATTCCTCTACCTCAAAGTCATCCATAACATTGGAAAATGTTGTGAGATGGTCTTCACCACTCAGAGCATTGTTTCTAGAAAATATGACTAGAGCAAGTCTAAAATCATTAGGAAATGGATTGGTATAGCCAGGTATTCTAGTGAAACACAACTATTGATATCTATCTACTTGGAGTGGTCTCTTAGTATGGCGATCTCTAAAAACATCTCTTTGCTCATCATCTTTTTTGTTTTCAAATTGATTTCTATCCTTACCCTTTCCACCATCATCATTACCACCTCCTTTGTTGTCTCCTTCATCATCTTCAAAATAAGAATTCTTATTCTTATTATTTCCTCCACCTCCACCACCACCTCCACTAGTAGTGTTTCCTTCAAAATTCTTTTGTGACTCACTATTAGTATGTCTAGAGCTTGAAGCTTCTGGAGTTGGTGTAGACATTTTAAGAAAATAAATATATTCCTAGCTATTTTTGCATTTGAAGCTTCTATCTCAACTTTCTTCAAATCTTCTTGCATTTTATCATTCTCCAACTACAATTTCAAAATCTCAAGGTATGGGGGTGCAGTGGATGGAGTAGGATCAAATTTGACATCATTTATGGGGTTTTTGATAGATGAAGTATGGGTATTGGTGCTAGTGTTGAAGGCAATTTTCTTTGGCTGATCAATGGGCTTCTTCCCATGATCTACAAATAATGTTTTCTTAACAGTACTAGAAGGTTCCAAGGCTCTGGTAGTTGAAATAAATTTTGTATAGGTATCTACAATGGAGGTCCCCATCTAGATTGTTACTTTAGGAATTCTAGTGGTAATCTCAATAGCCAACTTGGAGACATTTTCTTCAAAGGCCTTCCGCCTAGCAACATCTTCTCTCATCTTCTCTAATCTCTATTTTTGAGCATCTCTCTCAAGTTGTTTAGCTATAATACTATCTTCCTTCTCCTTCAACACCCTTAGTATATTCTCTTCTTCTTCCTTAAGCCTTCATTCTTCCTCCTCTAAGGCTAGTATTTCATTATCTATGTCTTCCTCATTCTCTAAGATATTTCTAGCCCCACTAGGCGCTGGAGTATAATAGGCTTGGTCAACCAAGTCTTCCTCAAGGGAATTATGCACTTATATATTAGGAGACTCACCTCTTGGATTGAAATTGTTTCCATTAAAAATAGATCCAACTCGAGGAGTGAAAGGTTTTAAAAAACTCTTATTCTTACCCCAAAACTCCCACCTATCCTCCTCTCTTGAAATGTCAAGTTTGTTATCAAATACTTACTCAATAGGAAAAATTCCTTGATGTACGTTAGAAACTTCAAATTCATGTCTCTTCTTGGATATTTTCACTACCTACTTTGATATGAAAGGTAGGAGATGCTTTATAAGGGGATTCAATAGACTTACTTGATTTAGAGCTTTTCTTAACCCATGCAAGTTGCTTCTCTTTTGTAGGTTCAGATTTTGCCTTCTACTCAGGATGCTTCTTTGCATAACTTCTACTCTTCCTCATGGTGTCAAATATGTCATAATCCTTCTTACATTCCTTTTTAGAATTTATCTTTATACTAGTATTAGAGACTTCAGAGTCACCACCCAGAATGCTAGGAAATAGAAAGTGATTGCGCTTTGACTTTGTACTTGTAACCTCATAAAAGATTTTAAACATAACCTGACACAAGGTGATAGAATGAGCCAAGGCTTGAGACATAAGAATGGGTATGACATGAATATTGGAACAAAATTTAAACCAATTATTCATTAGATAGTAAAGAATTTACTATAATAAAATACTCGACTCTGATGGTACTAGATCTGAACTATAGACTTTGGAATTAGAAAGTTCCCAATAGAGTCGCCAATCTATTGGTTATTTTTTAAGAACCAAGCTGATAATCATAAATAACTATGGACTTTTCCATTTATAATACTTAGTACTCTAAAGGGATTGGCCAATGAATGAGTAAAAGATGAAAAAATTCTACTCTTACACTTTTAGCTCTGTGAAATCCAGGAGGGTAATCCCACAATGTAAACTCAAGAATTTATATGATTACCATTTCAATACATTGTAAACAATAGATAATTATCATGTAAATACTCAATAACATAGTATATCAAATAAGTTGGTAGCTTATTTATTGATATCCTACCCTTGGAGCATGAGAAAAACAAAACTCAACACAAAACAACTACAATGGTACTCATTTGAAAGTTTGTAAATAAAAGGTGATTAGTTAATGAATCAACCCAGAAACTGAATTATGAATACTTTGCACAAACTAGTTCCTTATCCCAAACATGGAGTCAATCTAATTCTATGAAACTAGGCAAAAAATCAATAATAACAACATATAATCTCAAGAAATACCACATTACAAAACTACCACATTACATTTATGACCATCACTACTTATAAATATCCTAGCACCTATTTCCTATGAGTTAACAATCTCATCCAAGCATTTACATTAATTCATTGAACTAAAAGTGGAATGAAATTAAACATCCATTGAGAAAACAATAGAGATGAACAAAATGAGTACAAAGGAGAGACAATAGCCATGAATTTAGTATCACTATGTATTGTATTTTCTATATTGTTATCAGAATTACATACATAACAACAAAATTTGAACTTAAGATAAAACATAAAACATGCCTGATATTCCTTTTACAATTCATAGTGTTGATTGTAAAACAACAAACCGCTACTTTTTGGCCCTGAATTCCTTCTTATAGAAATGAAGGAGCAAAAACAAGCTTCAGGCTAGAAAATACACGTCACTACCCTATTGGACCACTACAACATATATTCCATTTTTAGTTACTCTATGTTCCCAAGAGGTGGGAAACATGTGTGGAATAAGAGTAGTCTTCATTCGTTGTTGGAGATTCGTTTCAACTTTCAAAAGGAATCATCAAATGGTTTCCTCAAAAAATGTTCCCATGTACATAAAGTGAAAAGACAGAAAGCATGAAAGAAATCGAAAAGAAAGGACAAAGAATATGTCCAGGTTTGCAGCCCTGTCATTAATTTAATTTGAAGATGCACCATATTTTATATACTTTAGAAAAACCCTAATCTATACTAAATCTAGGCTATACAGTGCATTTTTACCTATCTATTGCTCATCATGATTGTAGACTTCAAAATTGAAATTTCAAATCACCGCCCTACCATTTCATATTAATTCACCACTCCCTCCAAGTATTTTCCTATCCATGCTTGGAATTCCTCTTCAGTAGGCTAGTCAAAATTCATGACTTCATCAACTCTTTCTCTATAAGGAACATACTTGGTGACAATTTGGTTGGCCTCCTTCTCAAATTCTAGCAAGATAGTCTTTGCATGAGCCAACATATCCATATTTCTCTTCAATGTGCCCATATCACATCTTTGACAAATTGAAAATTCTTGATTTGAAATAACTTTGTTGGTTTCATCCTTCCATTCCTATAGGGTTTTTATGCTACCATCATCCCTTATAATGGATGGAAGGAGGCCATGATGTGATTCATGAAAGGATTTCACCAACTCCCTTATTTTTTTTTTCCAAAAGTTCATTATTTCCCTTGTACCCCTCAATATTACCTACAAAAGTAACAGTGGACTTAAAATTTTCTGGTGGGTTGGAATCATGCCTGGTTCCAATTAACATCAATATCAATTCCCTCATCCTAGGGATCCATATTTTCATAAGTGGAAAAGCTCTTTCCCTGTCATTGTTAATTTTTTTTGTAGTAGCCGCCATGGATCAATAGCTATAGTGAATGCTATTCAGTCTACTATCCACTCCTTTGTTCAAATGCTCCAATACTATAGTGATAATCTCCATACTGCTATTAAAAAACCTCCTTATCATGATTTCCACATTACTCTTTATATTTATTTAGCTTCATGAGCAACTCTTCCTTGTTGATATCTTCTTTAGATTGTGGCCTTTTTTATGTACTAGGCTCTACTATTGAAATAGGCACACTTCCCATGTTGTATGGCATAATTTCCCATGAAGAGCTTACTTCAGTGGTAAATTGAGGGGGTGCACCTTCTTGTTAAGTGGTAGGGGAGTCAACATTAGTCTGCTTATGTTTCCCTAGTTGCAAACTTTGCAACTTATCCTCCAATAATGCTATCTTTGTTTGCAATTGCATATTGTGTTGTTCAAGCTTTCCATATTTAACTAACCAATTATTTTATTCCATCCTGAGCTTATCCTTTTCTGCAGTTACATATTCTACTGTGGCCCTTGTGAATTGTGCAACATGTACTAACATGTTTTCTACCTCTAGAGTTGATGTTTATGACACTCTCTTTATTATTAGGCCTTCATTGTAGTTAGGTGCAGCCTGAGCAATGTTAGACTTTCTTGTACTTGGGGCTAGAGACCAGATAGCTAATGTGTCCCATTGTTCATTGAAGGAAGACCCTTGTAATGCAATCACAACCTCTTCTTCTAAATTGTAGAGTGGCCTATCACATCTCCTTATTGTATCAAATGCTATGGCAGAAGCTAAATCCCATTAAGGAAGTAACAAAATAGCAATATTTCTCACTAATTCTCTTCCTTCATTTGCAATCATCCTTTGGAAAATAGCTCTCATTTCATTCAAAAGCTTTGTCTCAATGGTGGCATCAGGTACTTCTAGATGAAGGCTTCTTTCTATGGCTAGGCTTTTGAAATATTCATCTCTTTTAGCCCTGTATGCAAATTCCATAAAATCTTGAGACTTTATAAATGAGTCATCATCTAGAAATCTGTGCATGCTTCCACCCACATATCATCTTTTCCATTGAGCCCAGTGAGATCAGCTTTACTCAACCTTATACCTAATTGCTATATCGCCCTCATTACTATTGCAATGGGTATTCCTTCTTGTATTTCTTGCTCTAATACCCAAATTTCATCATCAGAGTCTTCATTAGCATAGTCCACCAAACTAGTTACTTCAACCTTCTATTTGTTCAAGGGTGGCTCTTTTGGTGGTGACACACTAAGTGGTGGAGCATCAAGATCCACAATTTTAGGCTCTGTTAGCCTTGGAGGAGATAGTGGTGGTACTTGTTGGGATGGAGAAGGAGTTGTATCATTTTTCTTGGCCTTATTCCTTCTTCTTAAAAATAACTTTATTCTTGGTTCTTCCCCACCCTATTCTTCTTCCATGGGGGATTTCCCCTTATCTTTTCTTATCACCCCTTTAGCTTCAAGGTGGCCCACTATTGTCTCAAAATCCTCAGATACATGTTCCATCTTTTGTATTACATTTTCAATTTCTGGGAGAACCTTGAAGTCAGGCTCTTCTTTCTTTATCTTTCTTTACATCTTATTGAAGGAAATCCACCTTTGTTTTCTTTTTTCTTGTTCAAAAAGGTCAAATACATTTCTTATCACATCCTTCAGATACTAGAAAATGTGCAAAAATTTGTAACTTTTATTCCTTTCCTTCAACAAGGCCATGAAACCTTCGGGATCATATCTGAACCCCTCCACTGATCTTTGCATGAGGTGGGCCTTGAGTATATCAAGTATTTTATTCCAACCTCCTTATTTCATTACAAAATCATAAAAGCATGTGTACACAAGAAAGAATGTTCCTTTTCCTTGATTCAACAGATGTTCATATTCTACATTTCCTAATTTCCATATCACCTTAAGGAAACTAGTTCTATTTGGCATAAATCTTGGTAGCAGGTGAGGTGCAATTCTATGGAGCCATACACTCTTAAAATAGTGTAATTAGGATTTGGGATAACATCTCCCCAATTGTGATCAACTCCCAACTCAGGCCTTCTTTCATTGGGTCTCAAGAAGTCATGAAGGGCTATGGGAATTCTAAGAATATTCACAACCAAGGATCTCTTCAATTATGAAGCAAATACATTATGAAATTTCACATAATAATATGTCATGTTATCTTTGTCTAAACCAATAGTCCAACACTGCATAAGAAAATCAAAGTTACCCTCCTTCATATCCGAAGTCATATTCTACCCAAAGTAAGGTGCACCTTTTAATAAGAACATATGCATCAATAATGAGTACCAGTTAAACCTTACTCCCAACTCACCTTTCTTTAACCTCATCAAACCATCATGAATTCTTTCTAAAAGAAAACCTGCATAATCATACACTGTGCAATATTGGGGGTGTTGAGTATGGGCTGCCATATACATCCATGCCATAGGCATTCATGTGACATGATTATAACCAATTATCTAGAACATGGAGTAAAAGGTTCTTTGGAAGTAGGAAATAAAATAACTAATAGGGAATGGCTCCTTATCATGTTGCCCTATTGTAATCCTTTGGCCCACAATTTATTCTAGATATCTTAGCTATATGTGGACTCTGAATGCAATATTAGTCTTATCATATTCCTCCTTAAGAGCATTCTCATTGATCTTAGGAATTTCATCACTCCACCAAGCGAGTTTGAAGACACGAGAAAATTCCTCAGTAATTTTGACCATTTCCTTCCAATCATATGTTCTTATAGTCCTTGTAACATGATCATAATTAGTGGCCACTGCTTTAAGCAAGTCAACATCCATGTAGAAATTGGGAACAATCAACTTCCATAGGTCACAATTCCAAGGGTTACCCACTAGAATACCCATGTTTCTATTTTTGAACCAACCCCAGAATAATTCCCATGGGTAGTATAAGGTAATTTAGCATCCTTAATAAGACTGTTTTTGTCAATCAAACTCTCAACTATTTGCATACATCAGAGAAGTAACTGACCCTTAGGTTTTTGACTGGTTGAGGGTGGTATCTGGTCAGTAAGATCTTTACTTAAAGGCCTTTTGGGAGTAGAATCTATCCCTTTAGATGAAGACGCCTTTGATTGTGCTTTGGGAGCCATGATACAAAGTATTATGAAACAAGGTTTTTGGTTTCTTGGAACAAGAATTATGACTTATTTAAGGTTTTGACATGACTTATGATAATGTAGAACTAAAAAATTCTTTTATGAATTTCAAACCTTAAAATGCTAAACCAAGAATACCCTAATTGACTCAGAGATTTGGGAAACCATAATTTATGAACAATTTAGAATGGAGGGAAATAATTCACTTACTAGTTTTCTTCACAGGTTGACAACCCTAGTTCTAACATCAAAAATCTTGAAAAATGCAACATGAGCTCCTCAAATGTGTAGAATATCCTTCACAATGTTGAATTATGCTTTTAAGACATGTATTAATACCTATGCAACCTCCTACATTGGTAGCTCAATGTCCTTTCAACTATTAAGGCTCACTCACATGAACTAGAATGGCTCACTTGTCCTCAAGCTAAGTTTTGAATGCCATCCATTGATCACACATGTGTGTTAGTTGTCAGAAAATATAGATTTAGTTAGCTTGATTTGAAAAATATAACTTTACATAGCCATAATATTCACCAAATAACATAAAGCCACATAGAACTACTTGCTAGTGGTTTGTGGGCTCCACCATTTCTTTGTTGCTACAACTAAGATCCACATGTTCTTTTCCCCTTGCCCCATGATTCTTATCCCGTATGCAACTTTCATCAATGGGGAGATGAGGAAGGGTTGAGATTAAATCTCTATAAACTCACATCTTAATTCAAGACCATTTCTTGCAACCTTATTCCTCTTACACCATCAATGGTCTAGATTAAAAGATCTCAAACACATGCATTATATCTTCTTTAGTAGCACAAAATTTATTTTCTATGCCCCATGTTGAAATATTTTATTAATATTTACCTTTTCTCTAATGCTTCCATGCTCTAATGCTTCCATGCTCTCTGGGTTATTCTATGTAGCGATTTCCTACCACCTCGTTGAGAATTAGTCAATAAAGGTGGGACATACATGGGATAGTGGGGTGTAGTCAAGATTGACCCATGTCACTCACTATCGACCATTGATTCTCTTCAAATATTTTCTTTCTAACCACTTGAAACTATTGGGCCCACTACCGAACTACACATGCGGCAACTGCCTATCAACCTGTGTGATTATTTTAATGGAGAAGGAAAACAAATGGGCATGTGGGGAATGGCCAAGATGCGGCCACATCATTCAACAACCACCATTGATTTTCTTTTAAAACCACCTGCATGCCTTAAAAAAGATACCAAGCCCACCAATGTATAGGACACATGGCTTACACCCATGAGCTCATGAGATTAAAATAATAGGAAATGAAATGGAACGGGAACGTGGGGAACAATGGAAATCAGTATGCAACAATCGAATGATCATCGGGGATCCTCATATCTGCACATGATGAAATTGATAATCTTAAAAGAGGGACCTAACTAGGTCAACGAGACCACAACCATGTGAGAAATGACTTAAGGCTCAAACAATTTTGTTAGGAAATATTTAGCTTGATCTAGGAAAAATTAAAACAATGGCCCAACATGTGACAACCAGTAAAACAAGACTAATGTGCCGGTTACTTCATGGGTTTCGATGGCATAAGATATGACTTAAAAGACCAATAAATGACATCAAGGACTCAATGGAAGATTAAAACCTTTGCGAGGATACAAACTCAAGGGTTTTTTCAAGTATAATTCTTAGCTAACTTGGTACATTGCGCCATGGGGATAAAATGTTTAACTACATATAATGCTAACAAGAGTATTTTTGTTTGAATTGCTTTCATCCAATTAGGCTGACCTAATTGATGAATGGTATATATATGGGTCACTCTAGAAAATATAATGATATGTATGTGAAGCGTGTGTGTGATAAAGTTTTCTTGTGAAGTGTATGAAAATGGTGCAAGCATAATTGATCAATCAGTTGGAGATCATAATAGAATGAATGAGCGACTACTGAAATACAATACTTCTTAAATGGAACTTCAATGGAACTGAACCCTACACATTGAAGGTGTATCTTATCAGTTCAATCCCCTGGAAGTGAGCCACTATTATTGTTTCTTGGTGGTTAGCCATCTTTTGTATCTTTAGGTTGTAGCCCTATGGATAGTGAGTTTGGATAGTGAATCCTTATTCTAGCAATGAGCCTTTTTGTAATGGGTTTTAATATTCTCTATAGTGTGATTTAATCCTCACCATGGTTTTTCCCCTATTGGGTTTTCCACGTAAATCTAGTGTTATCATGTCTATGTGATGGTTTTCCATTTTCTGCTCTTGCACTTAATGTTGAATCATTTTATGAGTGTTATGTTCAAGTAAATTATTTATGAGTTGAATTTGGTGACAATTGATTCACCCCCCTCTTAGTTGTCCTATTCAACAAGTTTATGAGATAAATAGTTTTCAAGAACATTCGAGAGATGATTATCAAGAATTTTGGAGCTACATTCAAGAGTCAAGCATCATGTCAAAGTGATGAGGGCACAACCCGAGACACAGAAAAATGACCCACAAACAAGAGAATAATTTTATTATTCAGTAAATGGAACTTCTTACATGCAGAGGATCTCAAATCCCCAAGTTTTACAACACATGCAAGTTACAGAAAGCTACAAAATAACCCTTTTGCAATATGCGAGCTTGTCCCCCAAAAAGTTACCCAAAAATACTAGAAACCCGCCCATAACTAGAGCTCCTCTTTAGTTTGGAGCCAAAAAAATATTAAAATTTGAGTTTAGGTGGTTTGGTGCCAAAAATTACAACTTGAAGTTCAAATTTCAAAAGAACATTTGCAATTGTATCTTCTAGAAAGTGCGCCAACTTCCCGGGGCCATAACTTTTGATCCGGGGCTTCGATTCGCGAACCGTTTGAACCGTTGGAAAGATCTCAAAGTCCAGAACATGCACAAAATCTACTACACCAATTTTAGAAATTTTTGAGGCCATTCCAGAAGCTCTAAGTGCCTCAAATCCAACTCGAAAGATTTTCAGGTGCAAATCTAGGAAAATAAAACTGTAATATCTTTCAACCCAGGAATAGAAAATAAAAACCATAAATTGAGAATTTCATTATGACGAAAAGGGTATCCAAAAATGTAAAAACATATGAAAAATGATAAACTTGAAATTTAACTATTTTTGGGTGATGCAAGATTGCCCTTACACCACTGTATGCTCCTACATTAGACACCTAGGGTAATTTAAGAAGTGACCCTATCATGTCTCAGATGGTTGAGGAAAACCCAATCGGTCAACCACTACCTTAGATAGCCAGGATGAATCTTCCACAGACCTTCCTCTCCATTTCACCAGATATTCTTCATACTGCCTGTTTCTGGTACTCCTTCCCACATGACTATCCAAGATTTCCTCAATCTCCTCCTTTTCTGAAGTAGATGCTGGAATCCCACACTGTTCCATCGTTGGTACTTCCTCTGCGCCACCTTCATGATACTCTATCAAATCTAAAATGTTGAACACAGGGGAAATGTTGAATCCATCTGGCAACTCTACCTCATATGCATTCCCTGAATCATGCTTCTTTAAAATTTTATAGGGATCGAACTTCTTCATCTTCAATTTGTTATATGTTTCTACTGGAAACCTTTCTTTCCTCAAGTAGACCATCACTTCATCACCAATCTGAAACTCCTTGTACCTCCTCTTCTGATCTACCTTAGCCTTATACTGCATATTCATCTTGTTAATATGTTCTCTTACCTTCTCATGTATATCCTTGATGTGTTTTGCAAAATCTTCGGCTTCAACACTTATTTTCTTCTCTTGGTCCATCTTCCTCAATTCTAGAGTTGTTCTGGGCTACTCCATACAATAACTGAATGGTGGATCTACCAAAGGTTTCAAGTGGACATAACGGTTATAAGAGAATTCTACCTAGGGTGGGCAAGATCAAGTCCCATCCCTTGGGTTTATCTCCTATCAAGCATCTCAGTAGGTTACCCACACTTCTATTCACAACCTTAGTCTGCCCATCAGTTTGTGGATGGTGTGCAGAACTGAACTTCAACTCTGTCTTTAGCTTCTTCCACAAGGTCCTCCAAAAGTACCCTACAAATTTGGTGTCACAATTTGAAACAATACTCTTTGGCAGACCATGTAGCCTCACCACCTCTTTGAAGAACAAGTCAGCTTATGGATCGTGATCAAGGGTCTTCTAACATGGAAATGAAATGTGCCATCTTTTGAAAACCTATCAACCACCACAAAGATCAATCATTCCCTTCAATATGTGCTTCTTAAACTAAGAACAAAATCCATACTTACAGCTCCCATGGCCTCTCTAGAGCAGGTAAGGGCTGGAGCAGCTTGTATTCTCGCTCACTTCTTTAGCCATCCTGACATACCCAAGCAACTTTGTACAAACTTCTTCACATCTTTGTGACAACTGAGGCCAATAATAAATGCTCTATTGATAATGGCAATGGTCTTATCCTCACTAAATCGGCTCCTTCCATTCTCCACTATGCTTCTCCTTTTATCGTTCTCCTCATGGAACTCCTGGATACACAATTGACTTCCTTAAATAAGATGCCATCTTTGGATTATGAAATCCAACCACCTTTGTCCTATCCATCAACAGACAGTTCCTTTTGCAAGCTCTGCTTCTTGTAAATCGATCTTTCTCGTGATAAAGGTCTTGAGTTCATTGAACCCAACCACTTCAACTGTGAGATCTTGTCATCAATGTATGCCTCCTACCAAGCACTGCAACCCTATTTGACTTCCCACTCCTATGTTTCAAAACAAAGGTATAACTCTGTAAAAACTCTACCCATTTCATATGCCTCTGATTTAATTTTCCCTGACTATTTAGGTACTGTAAGGCCTGATGATCAGTATATAGAACAAATTCCTTCGACAACAAATAATGTCTCCATTTCTTTAATTCTTGAACAATTGCATAAAACTCCTGATCATATTCAGAATACTTTCTCTTGGCATCATTTAACTTTTCACTGAAATAGGAAATAGGCTTACCTTCTTGGCTTAATACTGCTCCAATGGCACAACCACTGGCATCACAATCCACCTGAAACAACTTATTGAAATCCGGGAGGTCTAGAATAGGTTGCTCTATCACCTTCTGCTTCAACAGTTCAAATTTTTTTGCCGCTCCAATGCTCCACTTGAATTCTTTTCTATCCCCTCTCATTGTGTTAGTCAGGGGTCCACAAATACTACTGAAGTTTCTAATGAACTTTCTATAAAAACTAGCCAAACCATGGAAAGATCTCACTTCGGTAGCAGTTCTTGGGGTGGGCCATTCCAGAATAGCCTTCACCTTCTCTAGGTCCATCTTGAGACCTTCTGTTGAGACAAAAAACCCCAAGTACACCAACTCCCTCTTCACAAAACTGTACTTCTTTAGATTAATCAATAGTTTCTCTTTTCTTAACTTCTCAAAGGCTCTCTGAATATGCATCAGATGCTCATCCAATATCTTACTGAAAATCAAAATATCATCTAAATACACAATAACAAAACTTCCCAGAGATTCTTTTAGTACCTTGTTCATAAGCCGCATGAATGTGCTTGGTGCATTGGTTAGCCCAAAAGGCATGACTAACCACTCATACAGGCCCTCTTTGGTCTTGAAGGAAGTCTTCCATTCGTCTCCCTCTCAAATTCGGATCTGGCAATATCCACTCTTCAGATCAATCTTTGTGAAGTACTGAGCTCCACTCAAACAGTCCATCAGGTCATCCATCCTTGGCAGGGGAAATCTGTACTTGATTGTTATCTTGTTTATGGCTCAAGAATTTGTACACATCCTCCACTCCCCATCCTTCTTTGGTTCTAGTACTGCAAGTACTGCACAAGGACTCAAACTCTCCTTACAGACAAGTCTTTCAACAACTCTTGAACTTGGTTCTGCTCAACTCTCATTTTTCTTAGCCACTCTATGAGCTGCTTTATTTGGCAACTACTCTCCAAGAATCAAGCTTCAATCTGATGACTGATCTTCCTTATTGGTGGTAACCTCTCAGGTACATTATCAGAAACAATATCTTGAAACTCATCCAACATCCCAAAAAATTCTTCTGGAACCTTCTCACTATCCTCCTTACTCACTGTAGGAATCAATGCATAACACACATGCTCATGCTTCATACCTTCTAAATTTTTTCTTCTATCTACATAACAAATTCTAGCACTACTGCATACCTTTTCTTTCTTTTATTCCTTTAGGGGTTTCAACTTGTGATGAATCCCATCTTTGTCAAGGAATAAGTGTTTTGTATTGGCCATCATGTATAGCTCACCTATCAAACTACCACGACCTCCCCAACAACATGTGACATGCATCCATGGGGATGATATCACAGAGTACCTCATCATGGTAGCTCCCAATCTTGAACTTTACTAGGCACTACTCATTGACCAAAACTTTGTGGTCCTTCTGCAACTAGACAATCCAATATGGATGCGGGTGCCTTTCCCTCTTCAGCTTCAAATTTGTGACCATCTCCTCTGACACTAGATTATCGGTGCTCCCACTATCAATAATGACATCACAACATTTTCCTTCACACTTGCACCTTGTGCGAAATAGATTCTTCCTCTGTTCTGGTTCCTTTTCCTCAGTCACTAGGGCTCTCCTAATCACTAGGGCTTCTCCCCTTTCAGCATCATCTGAATGTTCAGATTGGGCCTCCTCATCTGCATGTGCAACCCTTCCATGACCTAGCCTTTTGTCTGCCCTTCCTTGGTGTTATGGACATTCATAGGCTTGATTCCCTTCTTCACCACACTAGAAACACATTCCTCTGAAACAACCTCTTCCAGATCCTTATCCATATCTCCCTCATCCTCTACCTCTTTGATCACCACTGTTTTGATCATGAGGGTGGTAGAAGTCATTATTCCTTTGGCTTTAGCTGGTACCCACATCTTCACTTTTCTTTTCATCATCATTTCGGCTTCTTGAATGTCTGCCATTGCCCCTTCCGCTTTGACCTCCTCATCCTTTTTGCTTGCCATCAAATATTTTGTTCAACTTCTCTTCCACCTTTAGAGAAAACTGATACACATCCTCAATGGTGGTCATTTTGACTAGGCTTAACTCCTCCTGAATGCTCAGTCGTAACCCATTAAGATATCGGGCTACCTTCTCCTTATTGGCCTCTGTGTGACCCATTCTAATGATTATCTTGTGAAAATATTCAGTATATTCTTTCACAGATCTGCTTCCTTGCTTCAACCCTTAAAATTTCTTTAACAAATCTAACTCGTAGTCCACTGGTATGAACTACGTCTTCGGCCACCATGCAACTTCACCTAGTGATCTTTGACTTTTTCTTCGATTTCTTCCAATCGACCTCTCTTTCCACCAATAATGCATGGTTCTTCAGCTTCATTTTCACAAACTTAACCCGACCGGTCCTCTATTTCATACTCAAAATATTTTCTATCTCTATTGATCTAGTTTATCAACTCTTCCGGGTTCAGACTTCCAGAATAACTGGGGACTTCTGCTCTAGGTCTTTTCCTAATCTTTGAAATGGCCCTTATTAGCTGCATTTTGTCTTGATCAATTGCTTCTTCTTCCTCTTCTACATTTGAACCTTCTTCCTCTCCTTCATCCTCACTTTCCTCCCTTAGGTTTAACCCTCTTCTCAACTGCTCTTGTAACACATCAATCTGTCTTTGGAGGGCTGCCAGTGCATCTCTTCCACTGCAAAGATCTCTCGCCGACCACCTCCTCGCACCACCAATAATCTACTTCTACATCACTCTTGATGCATCTTTTTACCTCAACCCACAACCATGGTCCTGGTGCTAACTGCCTCACGATCGACGATCTATCCACACGCTCAAGAAAACCTGCTCTGATACCACTTGATGAGGGCACAACCCAAGACACAAAAAAATAACCCAAAAACAAGAGAATAATTTTATTATTCAGTAAATGGAACTTCTTACATGCAGAAGATCTCAAATCCCTAAGTTTTACAACACATGCAAGTTACAGAAACCTACAGAATAACCCTTTCGCAATATGCGAGCTTGTCCCCCAAAAAGTTACCCAAAAATACTAGAAACCCACCCATAAATAGAGCTCCTCTTTATTTTGGAGCCAAAACAACATTAAAATTTGAGTTTAGGCAGTTTGGCACCAAAATTTACAACTTGAAGTTCAAATTTCAAAAGAACATTTGCAATTGTATCTTCTAGAAAGTGCGCCAACTTCTCGAGGCCATAACTTTTGATCCGGGGCTCTGATTCGCAAACCGTTTGAACCGTTGGAAAGGTCTCAAAGTCAAGAACGTGCTAAAAATTTTCTATACTAAATTTGGCAAGTTTTGAGGCCATTACAGAAGCTCTAAGTGCCTCAAATGGAACTCAGAAGATTTTCAGGTGCAAATCTGGGAAACTAAAACTGCAATATCTTTCAACCCAGGAATAGAAAATAAAAACTATAAATTGAGAATTTCATTATGACGAAAAGGGTATCCAAAAATGTAAAAACATCTAAGAAAATGAGAAACTTGAAATTTAACTATTTTTGGGTGATGCAAGATTGCCCTTACACCACTGGATGCTCCTGCATCACAAAATCATCATGTATCATGTGTTTTTTTGAGCTAACATTTATGATGTAGTTTTTCATAATTTGAGAAAGTATTCAAGATCAAGTTTCATATCAAAAATCAAGACTCGAGATCTACATTCATGCTAGCCATTTCATACAAGATTGTAGCCTTTATTCCAAGGGTTTGGTGAGTTGTAACATTGCATATTATTCATTCATCATTCCTTCATTCTATTTGATTTCATTACAAGGTTTGGTTACCAAAATGGGGTTTGACCAAGGAAAACCCTTATCCACTAATAAATCAAAATAACTTTCTCCATTCATGTGTGATTGTAGATCTAGGTAATTTGGAGCTTGAAGATCCTTTGAAGAAAAAGTTGCAAGATTGAAGAAAGTTGTCAAAGTTGTCATCTTCACATAAATTCACCTACAGGCTAGAACTCAAACTTTTAGACTCAAAGATAAAACAAGAGAGAAGCTATAGAAGATCACTAGAGGATACTAGAGTTTCAGAAAAACCCTAATACTATGACTAAGTCACCACCTTGGGCATATGAGTCCCAATATACCACTTTTCAAAAAAAAATTGTAGATCTTGGTTTATCAAATGTAGATTCCAGATTCAGCTCCAAACCCTAAACTAGGACTAAATCATCTAGTCTAGCATACGAGTCCCAGTTCACATAAAAATTCATAAATTTTGAGATTGCAAGCCTTGTTTTGGACATCTCCAATCTTCTAGGTACTTCTTTGTTTAGCCTTAGTTTGTTATTCAGATTTCAAGTTCCACTTTCTAGGTCATATAGTTAGATTTTCATATTGCTTCCATTTCCTTCTTTCTAAGTATTTTCTTAGTGGTGAACCCATCTTTAATCACACCTAAGGAGACCTTGTGGTAATAGCTTTTCCTAATTCAATCATTAGGTTAATATATTTAGGGTTTCCTTGAATGAACTAAGAGTGCAATAGGAGATTCCCCTTGTGTTACATCTCCTAAAAGGTGGAGAACACACCCCATTTACTATAGTTCATTTTAGTGAACCCAACCTTCAAACCCTTTATTTTTTGATTTGGGGTGCATTATAGTCCTAGATCTTGCATTCGTTAATTTGCATTTAGGGCTTTTAAATATTGTATTAGTTAAAAGTGTAGATAGGTTTCTTTTTTGCATCTTAAATAATTCAAATTGATTGAAATTCTTTAATTGCAAATAGTCAAGACAAAATACAAATTAAAAACTTTAGAATCAACTAAAAATTTGTTGAATTTGGTGCAAAAACCCTAATCAAGACTCATTCACTCCTCTAGGTGATTTAGTCCATGTACAAGTCATTTTTCTAGATCTTGGTGATTTAGTCTCATATTAGACCTGAAATTGCGTTTTACAACATTAAAATTATTATTTTTGTGCTTCTATTTTTTGTTGTTAGATCTCTATTTTAGATTATCAATTTTCTATTTCATTCATTTCATTAATATCTAGCTTAATTTGGTTTCATTTCAAGTGCATTTGTAAACATATGAATTAGAATTAAATCATATCATTTATCTTGTGTTTGTTGAATTTATCTTACATTCATTGATTGTCCCTTGCATGAGCTTTAAAACTTTGTCTCCTATTGCTAATACTATAGTGAGATGTAGTTCGAGACTTATGTCATCTCACAATAGCACACTTGTCATGGATCTTGGGTTATCTAGCTCTTTCACTAAGTGTTGACACTAGTTCACTAGGTATGGGCCAAACCCTTAACAACTCTTTACCTTCAACTAGCATTACAAGTCTCAAAACAATGGTTGCTAGTATCCCTCAAGAAAGCATAATCCAAATCCATGAAGAATTAGAAAACCTACAACATCGAGTGAGTACTGAAGTGTAAGAAGGCATCAATAAATTTAGGTCTCTTCCATGTTGACCCAAAATATTTTCTTTTTTTTCTCTCTTTGTATCATTCTTCCTGTTCCATGAGTATTTGGAGAATGATGATGTTTTCAAGCTCTCTAACAACATTGTATCAAAGACATACTAACTTCGAATCCATGGATCCCATATGTGATTTTGAGATTTCATTTTGGGGGAAACCCCTTTTTCATGATGTAATTTCATTTGAAAACATATAACTTGGCATCGGGATTTCCAAATAAGCTCACATGTCCTCTTTATTGTTATCATTTATCATTTTCTACTTTAAATTAATTTCTCATAGGATGGTGTTTAGCAATTTCTTTAAAGTGGGGGCATACATTGGTATTATTCTTTCACATTTTATAGCTCATGTTTCATTGCGTATTATTATTACTTTATGTGATGCATCTTTTTGTTTGTGGTGACATTGGGTGTGATGTCCTTCAAGAGCATGATCTCTTAGCATATTATATTCCTCTTCGTGGATTGATGCAACACACTACATCCCCTAAGTTGTGAATCTTTTATTCTTTGATTGGTCCTCTCTTGGAGACATTAGGCACAATGTTCCCTAAGTTAAGACTTCACATGAGGGTGAAGCCACAATAGTGGTTTACAATTGAAGTGAGGAAGGAAAACTCACAAAAAATGAATGCATGGAAAAAACCTTGATTTTAGGGGTTCGTACGAACCTATTGGTTTGACTGAACCAATTAGGGGTTCGGTAGAACCTAGGTTCAGCCGAACCCTCTTAATACTTTCCTGCCAAAAAAGCCATCAAAACCCCTTATAGAATGGGTGTTCAAATGAAATAGGATTTGAATGAACCCTAGTTCGAATGAACCCTTAGGGGTTCACTTGAACCCTTAGGGGTTCGTTCGAACTCCCTTTATTCCTCATCCCCCCCTGAGACAAAAAAACTTAAATTTTGGCACTTCGAAGCTCGGTTTGAGGATGAAAATGGAGGAATATTCACAAACCCAACTAGAATCAAGTAGTCCTCAGAACGAGCTATCCAATGAATTTAATTTTAATATGTTTTGGTTTTATTATGTATTTGTTTTTTTAGTTTTATTAAACATAGGTTTTTCATCAAAAATGAAGGTCTTTGTTCTAGACATGTGGAAAAATAGCAGATTATCATTTTTTTTTTTGAAAAATATGAGTGCACTAGATATTGAAGTCCTTGATCCAATATAATTTTTTTTTTTGAATTTCAATATATACAAAAAAAGTTATACGTTATACGGTCGCGCTATATCTGAATTGTAATTGGTTTGACTTTGAAACTTGATTAAAGAAAAAATATTCAATAAAAAACTATCTAACCAAGTGGAAGCACTATATATTGGAGTTAAAAATATAAATTCGAAAGAATTAGAATTTTATCCTTCATGGAAAAAATGTTATGCATTATACAGTGTGCGTTACTTTTTAAAAATGTTGTTTTTTAAAAAAAATTGTTTTCATGGGAGATGGAAAAAGAAGTGGAATCTGATTCCAAAATTTTTGGAAAAGATATTTTTAGAATCCATAGACAAAATGTGATGAGACTCTAGTTTGCATCATCTTTAAATTATTTATGGTTTAGCCGCTATAGGTGCCTGAATGTGAAGATTTAGTTTAAAAAAATAATTTCAGTGTCCAGTTTGGCCAAAAATTGTACATCGCTATTGTGGGATCACCCATGAACTAATAAAAATCCTTTGAATGTACCTTACACTACCATTTTCATTTACAATAACTATTATATGGCCACCTTGCATAACACACTTTGCTTTCCTATGGAGCCATCCTATTTGTTCATGAGTGTTAGCATACAAAGTTTTTCTTGCCTCATGAATCTTGTTGTTCATGTTGTGTGGTACCTTATCAAAGTTATCAAGAGGTATAGCTTTGGTATGGTTAGTTTTGATGATGTTTTATACACAGCAACAACTCAGACAACATATGGAAATCATATCTCTCTTGAAAGGTAAATCTCTATCAACAAGCCTCAAGAAATAACCCCAAGGTCTCTAATGTCAGGTCTTGACAATGCATAAACAACTCAGATAATATGTGAAAATGTTGGTAATCACAAGGGGCCTCACAAATGAACAATGCTAGAAGCGTACTTTCATTAGATGCAACAATATGGTGTGCTTTTAATCCTAAAACTAACCCAGATTCAAAATAAACAACAAAAGAGATAAGGGTTAAGACAGATTCAACTCTAAACTAGCTCCTAAGATCAATCACAATAATGATGAATGTTGCAAATGGACAGATCTCCAACAAAACCAATCTCTGCTTGATCAAGGACAAGCCCACAACTCTGCATAAATGGTGTAATCTTCTAAGGAAACTAAAGATTTTTAGACTATGAATATTCATCCACATACCCAATAACTAGCACAATGTAAACAAGCATCCATAGTTGAACTTAGCACAAAATAAGGCCCAGACTAACTTTACACAACAAATTACAATTATCAAATTGCTAAATGTATGGACTGGAGATCAATCAACATCATTAACATTTTACCATTATTTCAAAAGAACTAAAATCTAACATCTAGGTAAGTGCACCAAGATGGTCGTACTTTTGTGGCCAAACAAGAAAAAAATGCGCCATAATGTGAACACATTATGTCTTTTTAAAAGAAAAAAAAAAAAGCGAATCCAGATATCATTTGTCATTTGCTTTTTACTGTTTTTCATCTCCACCCACGGCCAAAAACCCTGCTTTATGCACTGGCGTTGTTGGAGAGGTGATTTCTTCACATTTCATCAACTTCAGTTGGATTTTCTTCACAAATATGGCACCACAATGACGAAGAGATGCAAGAGGTAAGTTTTGTTTGGTATTTGTTATGAATTTTTTTGTTTTAAATTGATTTTGTTTGTTTTAGTTTAGAAATGAATGATTTTTTTTAATTTGTAGGAAATCCTCAACAAGAGGAGGAAAATCCTCAACCAAATTAGCCTCAACAAAATCAACCTCAACAAAATCAGCCTCAACAACAAGATCAACCTCCCCCACCATTCTCTCAATACCCTCCTGGCACTCAAGAAAATTTGAGGAGTGAAATTGAAAACAATAGAAAAGAAGTTGAGGATCTTATTAGTAGGTTGAGTGATCAAAATTCTTCAACCACAGAAAGAATACATCTAGCAAATTCATTGAAGGATTTGTTAAAAAATGTAGATGCAATTACCCAACAAATATCTGGATGGAAAAATAGGAGGCAAACATCGAGGGCATATTATGCAGACAAATTATCATATAAACAAGTAAAAGATTTAAAGATTACTAAAGGTGATTTGTGCTCTCTATTCACTGACCCTAAAACAAATCAAAATCTCACCCTCAATGCAAAGGGTTTCCTATTCATTGGTGCCACCACCAAGAGATTAGGAACCATTTTTATGACAGATGGTATATGGTCTTTGATTACCCACCGTGCAATAACTGTGAAGTCCCCCAATATTTTCTTAGGAAATTATACTGTGAGTTTGTGTTGAACCAAATCCTGAATTATTTTGATATGAGGGATTTTCAAGGGAGAGGTGGGGGGTCAGCACAAGATAGGCCTGGTGCACAGCCAGATCCTACACGATAGGGGAGACGACATCTCGCTAGGCACCCTCATGAGCAAATTGTGATGCCTGCAATTGCAAAGGAGAGTGCTAATGTAGAGACTTTGCAAATGATCACATTCTTGACTCAGAGTGTCATCCACCACACTAACCCCATTGTACAACACAATCTAGGGGAGTCTTCAGGTGGTGGCCTTCGAGGCCATGTGTGTCGATCTTGCGAAGCCACTTGTTCATATGACCCTACTAGCCCTCAAGAGGATGCTATGCAAGATCCATATTCTTCTACGCAGCCTGGTCCATATGCATCTACGGGGATGGAGAGGGCGGCTGACATTCTGCATGATGCATATGGTATTGACATTCAGGTAAAATTCAACATGTTCATTGAATTTAGTTTATTAAATTTCAATTGTGAAATGAAAGATTAACTAATTTAGTTTTATTATTTTAATAAAATTGTAGGGTCATAGCGTTGAGCCTGGATATACTAGTCATCAGCCTGTTTATTTTTGCAATACACCTATCAGTGGGGTATGTAAAGTTAGTAAACAATTCTAAATTTAGTACACGTATTAATATCATTGTTTTACGAATGGTATTTTAATATGTGATTTTGAATGTTGAATAGGGTATTGTCGAAGGATTCAAGGGAACACCTCCAAGTGCGAGTAGATTTACTCAAACATTCATGGAGGTAATATAGAATAAAGAGAACTTAACTAATGAATTCTAAGTTTAATCTAGATTTGTGTATATATAATCATAAGAGTATATGGGTTCACTAGGTTATTATTCAAGCTTTTAAGAATCATCCTACTATGATTGTTTTTCTTAGAATTCCTACACTAGCAAGCTATATATAATAAAAATTTAACATGGAATTGACAAAGGTAGAGCTACATTCTACTCCATCCTATATATTTTTTTGCGATGTCAACGTAACCAAGAATAAGACTATGGATGTCCTACATGATGTCAATGTAACCAAAAATAAAACTTCTATCCTCGACCCTATCTATCAGCCACTTGACTCCTTCAATATCTCCTAGATGCTTGGAGATGCTTAAGACTAGGTAAAAATACCCTATATTCTCTTCATTTGTTGCATAGCTCATCAAGTTTCCCTATATGTTCTCTAACTAATCGTGATTGCATGGAAAGAAGTTATAAGTACTCATTAAACTCTCAACTATTGGAGCCTCCTCAAACTTTCCCATAGGATGTGGAAAATGCTTAGAAATGATTAAATTCCCTAATAGGGTGTGGGAGATCTTTTAGGAAAAAATTTGACACTAATTTGATCCATTGAATTCTTCTTCATTCTTATATATTCCTCAAATATACCTTACAATACCCCTATCATACCTAAATCTACTACATTCATGTCCTTGTTAGCTACCTTGTAGGTGATATAGTATGGTCCATGAATTTTTATGTCTTCTTTTTTCATTTTTCTATATAGTCCTCTTTTATCTCACTACTAGGTCCTCACATAAAAAACAAAAGAAAAACATTACTTCTTTTTCTCATCTAAGGCCCCTAAGGTTTTAAACCCCTTAGATGCAAGGATTCAAAGCACATCAACCATGTGGTACAAATGACTAAATCCCAAAGACGATCTGTAGCAATGAAAGAGTTTGAAAAGGTAGAGAGCTACACTGGTGACTTAGGAGAAACTTCAGCTTTCAAAAACAAAGCCAATTAGGCTGGCAGACATGTGGACTAGGACAACATTTGGTGGAAGAGGAAGAAAGATGACTAGAACTCTGGAGGCCCACCATACTAGATTTTGATATTCAACCATGAGAGCGAAGAGAGAGCTGATATCATGTATCAAAACATTAAGCATGCATTCTTCCAGCCAATGGATAAGGAGATGATTACTTTTCTTCATTTTCATTTGCATAACCATATCACGGCGTGGGAACCATGAAGACCAATGATGTCTAGTTTTATGTGGAGGTAATGGATGTGGTCCAAACTTTAGGAGGGGCAAGAAGGTCAATGTATGATCTTGATGAAATTAAGGAAGAACAATAAGAGAGGAACAGGAAAAATAAAATCAATACATAGTTTCAAGGATTTGTCAAGCGAGTAAGAGAGCTATGGGAGCAACCTCATCTAAAATATTTTGAACTAGAGTTTTATATAGCATTTAGAGAGCTTGGTTTTCATGGAGTTCCTTTCAAATCCTCTGCTTTTATTGTTCCTATGGTAAATTTTTTGGTAGAGTTGGTGGAATTACATTTCTTAGTAATCACTATTACTGAGATTGAGATTGTTAACCTTGAGAGAGTAGGACTTGGGAAAAAGGGATTTGATATGACTATTTTGTTCAAATAATTCAAGTGAGATGTACTCCATATGTATGCCATTCCTCAATCTTCACTTGATGGCATCAAGGAATGGATGAACTCCATGGATATAAAGTATTATGAAAGTAGAATGAACTTGAATTGGCAACCAATTTGTAAGACTATTACTGATGATCTAGATAAATTTATTGAAGATGTTGGTTGGGACTTTTTGAATATGGAAGCTAGTGATTTTGATTTTGATAATTCAGAAGGGTCAGATCAAGGATACGAACCCTCTAATGTAGAAGAGGAATCATAATTAGATTTCATACAACAACCATCAAGAGTGTTACAAGACAATCAACAAGATGGAGGGAATTATTATATAAGGATAATTTTCAATGTTGTAGGTACTAGCTTTAATGCCAACTACAATGGCAACATTGAAATCCACTAGCAGTATTTATGTTAAGAAAATTTCCTTTAGATGCAAGGATTCAAATCACATCAACCATGTGGCTTAATTTATATCATAAGTTGTACCATGATGTTCTCTATGCATTCCTCTACTCTTTCGACTATCAAATGTGCCACTGCCTTGTCATTGATCACCATCATATTCTCCTTTTCATGATTATTTTCTCTATCATCTTTGGTATAAACACTTGACTATTATATTTAACTCAAGTGAGGAAACTTAAAAATCATAATGATAGGCCAAAGAAAGAATATTCAGTCTTTTCATGGTAAAAGGAGACCTTAATTTAATCACTGTCATCCTCAAAAGGTTAATTCCATTGTCAAACATTTATTGCATATCTCAAACTATGACAAGCGTTTAATAAGGGTTTTGAAGAATAGGCCCTTGACAAGTTAGCTCCATCATTTTTTTTTGTCGTTGTATCTTTATTTAGCTCTTACTCCATTCCATGCAACATTGATACTTGGATTTGTCATAATTAACTCAGTTGGCTACTATCAAAGCTCCTTTTGACTAGATCCTCTCTTCTTCTCATATTGGTTGTCATATCTTACATTGTGTTTTGATGATTTTTCACTTAAAATTTGTCCTAAAGGGTCTTTTGTTTTTCAATGTGATTGTCCTAGGTTATTGCTTTTTAAAAAATTGATAATCATATTGTTGGTTATGTTGCATTACACATCATTCAAACTCAAAGAATTAATTCAAATTTGATAACTATTTTGTGATTGAATAATTTGTTGTTTTATTTTCAGATGTTGGTGACAGAAACACTGCCAAAAGTAACAAGGGAAATGGATATCAGTGTTTCTACTACAATATAATCCTCGATGGCTCTGATAGGGGAGGTATGAGGCAAATTACTAAATTTCAATTTACATTCGTTGTTATAGATGAACTAGTTCTAGTGAAAAATCAAACCATTATTGATTAGTAGTTTAATTCCTATTCAGATGGTTTATACAGGGCTCGAGCACACCTGAGCATCAGCATGCAAATATTTCCCTCAAGGAGAGTGATCATCAGATGGATGTAAGTGATTAAATTTTGTTAAATATATTAATTTTTATAATGTAATTTCTATATATTAATGTCTTTACTTCTTATTGTAACAGTTGAAACTTGACTAGGAGCTAAACCCTAGGAGGAGCAGCAAGAGCACTCCTCAACAGAAACGAGTGACAGATTTATTGCCATCGGGTCACCCAGGAAAGGGAAAGAAAATTGTATTTGAACCAGAGCATGGAGAGAAATGAATTTTGAATGTAGAGCCCTTTTTTGTATGCCTACATGGAAATTTTGTACATATTTTGTATTCGATATATTTGACATTGTATGCCTATATGGCATTCTCGTAAGCCTATATGGCTTTTTTGTAACTATATTTTATACTTATATTGACATATATTGATGTACATGCATACATGGCTATTTGATTAATACAAATATTTTTTATCAATGGTGTCCATATTTGCATTATAAATTCATGGTTCAATAGATATGAGTTACATATATTCAAGTGTATACTTTACAACTTACGCACATGTATACTTTTTGACTTATGTTGGAACATCAAAAAGTGTGAAAATTTGTGTTTGGAAGTCAAACGTAAGCCAATTTTGAAATTCTTGGTTCTTGCATACTCGATCTTATTCCTTCCTAGCACATATTGTGAATATTTCTCATTTGGTGTAGAAGAAAAATTCCTCATTTTTGAACCACTATTTTCTTGTTTGCCTTCCACACAGAAAAATGTTCACACTTTTCAGATTGATCAATGATCACTAATGGCTGATTGTAAACACTTGACATTTTTATGTTTTGAACTTTAATTTATAATTTTGTAGTTTATATTCATAATGTTAATTACATTGCATTGCACATCTTTCAAACTCAAAGCATTGCTTCACATTGCATAACTAATAACTAGATGCTGATAGATGACAAAATTTCAATTACAATATAGTTTTTACAAAGTCAACCTAAGCAGTTATGCAATTACTTCACATTGCATAACTAATAACTAGGAGAAGCTAGCAATTGCATTTGCTTATCATGGCATTCCATGAGACCACATTTCTGAGGCATTTTTTCAAACAGCTTCACGCCTTGTCTATACTACTACATTTTGATACATACCCACAAATCATTTTGTCAAATAGTTCAAGTGTTGCCTTGTTGCTATGGTTGAAAGCCCAAAATAAGTGCTTTTGAATGCCTATGCATGCTTGGAAAAAAATCTATCAAAGCAATAGGGTAGTTAATATCATAGACAAGGTAGGGAACTCTTTGAAAAAATGCCTCAAAGAAATGAGGTCTCATGACTTGATGGAATGCCATGACAATCAAAAATATTTGATTGTCATGGCATTCCATCACCATGAGACTTCATTTCTTTGAGGCATTTTTTCAAAGAGTTCACTGCCTTGTCTATGCTAACACATTTTTCATACATGTCTATCAAAGCATTTTATCAAACAGTTCATTGCCTTGCTGCTATGGCTAAAAGCCTAAAACAGTGCTTTCAACAAGCTATGGATGCTTAGAAAACCTATCAAAGCATAAATAGTAAGTAATAGCATAGACAAGGAATACCATTTGAAAAATGTGGCCAAAAGAAATGTGGTCTCATGGGTGGTGGAATATCAAATGTTTCACCTCCTTGTTGCTATGGTCAAAGCCCAAAATAGGTGCTTTCCAAAAGCTTTCACGGATGCTTGGAAAATCTATCAAAGCATACTCATCATAATAGTATTGTGAAAATGATAGAACTATTTTGTGCCCGAATAATGTGGTCTCACGATGGCGGAACGCCATGACAATCCATAGCACTTTGTTTGTCATGGCATCTCATTATGCGCTATTCCATCAACATGAAACCATTACTTTGAGGTATCTTTTTCAAAGAGTTCACTGCCTTGTCTATGCTAACAAATTTTTCATACATGTCTATCAAAGAATTTTATCAAACAGTTCATTGCCTTGCTACTATGGCTAAAAGCCTAAAACAGGTGCTTTTGAACAAGCTATGGATGCTTGGAAAAAATCTATCAAATCATAATAGTAAGCAACAAGATGATGCAATAAAAAGATTTCCAAACCACTCAACAGGCCCATTCAAACTACCACAATTCAAGTTACATCAAGCCCATATCACTGAGACACAGCCCGAACAATAGGAGGAATGGCCTATTTCAACATACTACACTCAAACCCTTAAGGGATCGATATGGTTGAATGTAGCTCGGAGCGATTCCGCGTGTTTGGGTGTGAAAGAGGAACATTACTAGCATAAGCATGCCTATTTGAACATGTTGAAATAGTTCATTTGGTCACGCGAGTTGTAGAACAAAAAATGCACCACCTTGCAACTTTCCACTGCTTCCATCTGACACATTTTCCATCAACCTAAATCAACACCACGGAAAAACCACTCTGAGATAACAAAAACTGAGAAAGGTTATTATAGAGGGGCCTAACACGATCCCATAGGATCAAATGAGAAATTTCTAAGCATCATAGTATCTGAGTAACAACATGTTGAAGTTTGCAGCCATTTTGCACATCGGACCCTTAAGGGATCGATCTGGTTCAACGTAGCACGGAGCGATTCCGCGTGTTTGGGTGCAAACGAGGACCATGCCTAGCGTAAACATGCCTATTTGAACACGTTGGAATAGTCCATTTGGTCGCACAAGTTGCAGAACGAAAAATTGCACCACCTTGCAACTTCCAATCGCTCCATTTTGACACCTTTCCATCAACTAAAACTTGACACCACTTAGAAAACCACTCGAGATAACCAAACCGAGAGGTTATTGTAGAGGGGCTTCCAATGACCCCACAGGATCAGACAAGAAGTTTCTAAGCATCACAAAGGTCCGTGAAAGTAACTTCTTTGCCAAAGTTTTCTGCAGCCATTTTCCTTTGGACCCCTTATGATCGGGATCCTGAACATAGCTCAAGCTTATCCGTGTTTAGAAAGTGCTAAAAGAACCATTCCTGAAAAAATGCTCTATTTGAATGCGTGCTTGAACAGTCCATTTGTCACACGAGTTGTAGAACGAAAATTGCACCACCTTGCAACTTTCCAACGCTTCCATTTGACACTCTTTTCCATCAACTCAAAATCGAATACCATGGAAAACTTAATTCCTCGAGATAACGGAACCTCCAGAGAAGTTATTTTACCAACATGATCCCATAGGATTAGATGAGAAGTTTCTATGTTGGCGGTGTCCGGAGTAACCTCGTTGAGTTTGCAGCCATTTTTCCTTTGGACCCTTAAGGGATCGATCTAGTTGAACGTAGCTCGGAGTGATTCCGTGTGTTTGGGTACAAAAGAGGAACATGCCTAGTGTAAAAATTCCTATTTGAACGTGTTGGAATAGTCTGTTTGGTCACATGAGTTGTAGAATGAAAAATGAACCACCTTGCAACTTTCCACTACTTCCATCTGACACTTTTTCCATCAACTAAAAACTGGATACCACGAGAAAACCACTCCGAGATAACAAAAACTGAGATAGGTTATTGTAGAGGGGCCCAACTTGATCCCATAGGATTAGACGATAAGTTTCTAAGCATCATGGTGTCCGAGTAACCTCATGCTAAAGTTTGCAGCCATTTTGCCCTTTGGACCCTTAAGGGATTGATCCAGTTGAATATAGCTCAGAGTGATTTTGCATGTGTTGGGTGAAAAAGAGGACCATGCCTAGCATAAACATGCCTATTTGAATGCGTTGGAATAGTCCATTTGGTTGCACGAGTTGCAGAACGAAAATTGCTTGCATTAGACGACCAAATTTGCTTGCAAGTGCTAAAACACTAAATCGGGTGTCACATGCAAATCGAAATGAATCTTTACAGGATAAATACATTTTATGATACCCATTTTAGGCATTAAAAATATATATCGATTTTGGACACACTTGTTTTGGAACACATGCCTGCTATCCCAACTTCTTTGCTTCTAAAGAACCCCAAACATGCAGTGAGTTTTGCTTGTTTTGTGTGGATATTTCTTAAAGAGTAACTTAGGAGTGATGGAAATGGTTGTAATTAGTTTGTACAAATCTAAATCAAGGTTTTGGGGTGAAGGGGTGAGCCTAGGTAATCAAAATCCTAGAGTGATCAACAAATTAAGCCTCTTGGGGATAGTGATACATTGGTCCATGGTTGTTCTTCCATCCACTATCAAAAGGTGAGAATTTGGGGTCTTGTAGAGGCATATCATAGTTTCCTAAATTCTATAGTTTGAACCTAGTATAATAATTTTGGTGGATTTTATTTAGATTGTCCTACCTTTCAAAAATCTATTGTCCCACCAAAACTAGGCCTGAATAGCCCCCTTTTCCAAAGCAACCTTATTCAAAATTTATCACCTGACCATGAAACTTTCTACACTATCTTAAATTATTCCCAAACCAAGTATTTTTTAGGTTTTAATCTCCTATGACACCCTCAACATGCTCAAACACAAAACCCTCACAAAATTGCTCCAAAAACTAGGTCCTCTTGAAAAATTGACTTCCACACACTTCTAGAATCTTCTCTTTGACTTTTCACCATTAAATCATCATTCCTAAACACCTTTAACTCAAAAACATGCCCCTCATTAAGGTAGATCTCTTGATGCTACACTTTAGGCATCATTTTCATGTAGTTTTCAATGTGAAATCTTGGTGTACACCCTATCATTCCTCCTTCTTGCACATTATTTTGTTAGATCTGTATTATACATGTAAAGATCAATCCATTTCACAAGTCACAACAACATTCTTTCATGAAATGGATCAAATATCCGATGGTAAAAATTGTTCCTTGACCAAACTCTTCATCCTTTCCCATATAGAAACTTTTGAGTTACCCGCACATGCTCTTCTTCTTCATCACTGTCTTCTTGTTCTCCTTGTTCTCCTCACCTATTTCTCTCAAGGCTATTGATCCTAGCCTACATAGCTATTGATCAAGACTATTTATGGAATGAAAGTAGACATTTCCATGAGTTGTGATCCTAAAGGGTATATCAGTAAAATGAGGGTAGAGAGGGGTAGATCTCATATCTACCATCATTTCCATGCATCTATTGATGTGATAAGGAACCTGAAAACTAATAAGGAGGTCAGAGAAAGGAAAAGGAAATGGATGTTCATGGTCCAAACAAAATATAAGAGGATAAAAATAATCATGCTTATGTTATTCCTTTGAAAAGTACACAAGTCCCATGGAAATGATGGAGAAGATGTTTGTTTCCATGGCAGATGGGAATTTTTCCAGCATGATGAAGTTGGAAAAGCAAGAGAAAATGGGATGGAAGTGGGCTAACTTTTTCAACAACAAACCTTGTCAACAGAATCATCAGCACAAGTTGCTCATAGCCAATCAATGCAAACTCTTGATGCACCCTTGGTTGATTATTCAAAGAATCCAAAAGAAAGGGAGAGTGTGCAAGAGGATACTATGAAGAATGTTCCTAGAGATGAGGAAGTGAACTAACACTTCCCTTCTCCCCAAATCAATCAAGGTGATGAACAATTTCTTAAAAATAGGCTAGCAGTTAATTTTTATGATGAGAACTCTATTCCCAATGATGTCAAAGTATTAGCTTGTAGCTAGTTCTTGGATGATGACACCTTTGTTACTACAAATGAATTTAGAAACTTCATCATCAAAGTGAAGAAAAATGAACTTACTGAAAAATTGGATAATGAAAAGGAGTTGACCCATCTACGTATGAATAGGTCACTCAACAAGTTATATAATAAATAGATTTTCATGCTTATAGAATCACTTTGGAAGAAGGGAGGAGATTAGTTAAATAAAGTGGTATTCTTGTGTTTCTGATAGGGAGGGGTGTGGAGGAATCAATCATAGATTCCTGCTCTAGGTCTTGCTTGCAAGACCTCCTTGGTGTTTTGGCTTTCCACCTTAACCTATAGGACCCTTCTCAAATTTAGGTACCCTTGGTTTGTCTGGCCAACCCCACTTCTATCACAATTCCATCTACCAAGCTGACCTTGGTGCAATGCTCCAAATCTTTCTTAGCCCTTAATCAATCCTAAAGGCTAACCTATCCTCAACTCTCCATTAGTTCTTGTAGGGGTGTGGGAATGTCTTTAATGGCTTCGAACCAACCTCCTAGGGTACTTGAAGCTTTAATGGATTGATATAGCATCAAGACCTGTGTAGGATGTAGAGTGGTGTTTATACAAGCTTTGTGTGTCATTAGATAGTCGTTTTATTCATTTTCAAGCACTGTTTGTAAATAAGTTGGATTCCACACTATTGCTAGTCTGAACTAGGCAGTCTTCAGAAAATGGAGGTTTAGATCACTTTCCCACGATACAAATTGTACAACCCTTTGGGAATAGTGACTAGACTCCATGTGTGTAAATATGGTAGGATTTAGGGTTTGTGTGAACACAGGAGTTGTTGGAAAATTCTTGCCCTAGGCGAGCCAGGAAGAGTCTGACTAGGGAAGAAAAGAAGTGCAGAGCACATAACTTGCAGGGGTGACCAATTCTTGATAAATTGATTTTTGGAGGAGGTAGGAAAGTTTCTTACCTAGTTTCCACATGAAGGAGAAAGCTCCATCAGTTCAATTGATGTGAGAACAAGTTGACAGTTTCAAAACAACCAGAAAATGGCTTAAAACCCTAGGAAATGACCATTTTCAAGTTTAAACATTGTACAAACAGTTAAAGCTTAGGACCTCAAAAATATTTGAGGTGTTCATATGGGACAAGGACCTCAAAGAAATATTGAGGTGGTCTTTTGAAATGTTTGAGTAATAACTAGTTGTTTTGGTGATGGAGACCTAATTGGGGGTCGTGGACTAGTAGCCTTCTTAACCCTAGATGAGGGTTTGGTGAAAGCGATGAAAATGTGGAGTTTTGGTGAACCTTCAAGAAACCTAGGAGGTTGGTTTGAAGCCATTGAAGACATCTCTACACCCTTGCAAGAACTAATGGAGTGTTGATGATATATTAGCCTTTAGGGTAGATTAAGGGCTAAGGAAGAGTTGAAGCATTGCACCAAGGTTAACTTGGTAGATGGAATTGTGATAGAAGTGGGGTTGTCCAGACAGACCAGGGGTACCTAAACTTGAGAAGGGTCCTATAGGTTAAGGTGGTGAAACAAAACACCAAGGAGGTCTTGCAAACAAGACCTAGAGCAGGAATCTGTGATTGATTCCTCCAACCCCCTCCCTATCACTCTTCTTCTTCATCATTGTCTTCTTGTTCTCCTTGTTCTCCTCGCCTATTTCTCTCAAGGCTATTGATACTAGCCTACATAGCTTCTCTCTCCCTTCTTCATTTCCTCTCTTCCCTTGCTTTAGCCCGCTCTCTTGCTGCTTCTTGTTCTCTTCTTTCCCTTCTCTCCCTTTCCAAGGTTTCCCTCAACTCACCCAACTCTCTTGCTAATTGATTTTTAGGTTCCATTGCTGATTCTTCAATCCCTAAAGGACCTAATTAATGCTATGATACCACTATGATGTAGAGGATATGGGACTCAAAACAAAACTCAAAGGCTTGAAGGTTTTTTCAATGAAGTAATCTTAACCATGTTCTAAACAACGTTAAGGAAAGAAGCCTCAAAGTGCACTTATGAATCCAATCTTTCTCCTATGGACCCAAACCATTGGAATGCCCTTAAGGGACACAAAAAAACTTGTCTTGAATGTTTTCAAAGCCTTAAACCTTTGACTCAAACAAAAACCCACTTTTCCACCTTGACTAGGCTTCCAACCAACTAGGCCTCCAACGGTGGTTTTTTTGACTTTTCTAACAACTTTTCCAAAAGACTCACCAAAATAATGATTGAATTAGGTTTTTTTTGTGATGCTACACAACATACCAAAATATTTATAGCACTTGTTTCAGACCAAACCTTTCAAAAATCTGTTGTCCCACCAAAACTAGCCTAAATAGCCCCCTTTTCCAAAGAAACCCTATTCAAAACTTATCACTTGACCATGAAACTTTCTACGGTATCTTAAATTTTTCCCAAACCAAGTATTTTCTTGGTTTTAATCTCCTATGACACCATTAACATTCTCGAACACAAAACCCTCATGAAATTGCTCCAAAAAATAGGGCCTCTTGAAAAATTGACTTCCACACACTTCCAGAATCTTCTCTTTGACTTTTCACCATGAAATCATCATTCCTAAACACCTTGAAGGAATTTGAAGGAATATTTTAAGTATGACAGTCAATGAGTAGAAAAATGTTAGAGAAGCAAGGGTTTCAAAGACCTATTAAGAAACCTTATGACAATTCAAGGCATCATACAAACACAATTTGAAGCACACCATTGAATGCAAGGATATAGAGTTTAGAGGAGGTGTTCCAAGGGACTTTAAACTGAAATAGATGATAATGGCAAGATCACTAGTCTTAATGTCCAATTTGAGATGTGTTCCAATTTGAAAGGACCTAATGTCCTAATTTGAAATAGATGACTTTAAAAGGACCTAATGTCCAATTTGAGATGTGTTCCAAACTGGTTTAATGTGATGCAAAGAAAGGAAGAAAAATCTCAATCCACACTCAACTTGACATTCATTAAACAAATTCTTGTTTCCCTTACAATTTGGACTCTCTTTCCCTTCATAAAACCTTGAAAGGGCAGACTTTGCCATTGTTTTTTTGATTGAATTGATCACTCAACAATGCAACTTGATCACTCAACTTTAATCACACAATCAAACATCTCAACATGACTTGGGGATGATGTAAAAACTCTTCACACAATAGAAAATGACCAAACAAATAGACCTTGTACCCAAAAACATCCATTCACCAATAGGATAGTCAAAATAAAAATTGATTAAAGGAATCAACCATAAAATGAAACATTCTTTTAGACTCCTAAAAATATCCTCCACAAGTTCCCAAAAGCATAGGATCAAACACCCACCATAAATGTATCAAAAGATTGACTTACAAGCCATAAACGAGGCTTAACTAAGCCTGCATAAGGAAGTGTTCAACCTTTCAAGGCACACCCAAACACCCATAATTCCTTAAAAATATTCTAACAGGTTCCCGAAGACCTATTACATGCTTTTCATTCATTAGTATTGCACAAATACTCAAAAAATTATGAAAAGTGCATTTTAAAGACCATTTTCATGCATTTACAAGGGAAAAACTGACCTAGGGCATCAAATAAATTTTACAAACCTCTATCTTTCACTCTGAAAAAAATTTGAACATGAATAACAGCCCTAAATCTAAAATTATACCAATTTTTACATTTTTCCCACGGTGGAAATGGGAATTATGACCATTTTGGTGACCAAACCCTTGTTTGGTAGGGTTTCAGATCCTCTTTCACTAAAATTGAAGTAAATTTCTTAATACTTAATTAAATCAATTCAAATCACCACAAAAAGAAATTATTCTCTACCCTCTATCAAACCATATTAATTATAGGGCTTTACAATGCTACTGTAGGTCATACCAATTGAAGGAATAGTCAAAACTGCTGGAAAATCAAGAAAAACTGAGTTTTTTTAATATTCAAATGCTTCAAACTTCCAATCAAACTTCTGCCCTAACCAAAAGGAGGCCTTATAAACTTTTACACATCATTTCCAATGACCCTCAACTATTTTTTGAAAGAGGGAGCCATTGGTTAAGGGATTTACAACTTAAATGATGAGTTTACACAAATTACACTATGACAACATTGCATTTTTGAAGCAATTTTGACTCCTATCATCTAAAACCAAAAAATCCATTCAAATGACCCTAAAAAAATCTTATTACATCATCAAGACATCAATATTGCATGTTCATATACAAATTTGAGTTTTTTTGCCTTCATAGGCTAGAAGAGCAACATTTGTGCAAAATTGCAATTTTCATACTATTGACTTGGGTAATCTAAAAGACATCCTAATTCATGACTAATGATTGGGTAGACATGTATGCAAAATGTGGAAGCATAGAGAAAGCATGCGAAGTTTTTGATAGAATGCCTCAAAGAGATGTCATCTCATTGACTACAATTATTGCTAGATATGCACAAAATGGATTTGTTGAAAATGCTTTAGAAAGTTTCAAGCAAATGCAATTGGTAGGTATAAATCCAAATTCCACAACCTTTTCCAACATCTTTCCTACTTGTACCAAAATGGGGGCTTTGGAACGGGGTATGAACATCATTCAAAGAATAAATAATAGAGGAATTTTGTTAGATGTTGTAGTTGCAATTGCCCTAGTAGACATGTATGCAAAATGTGGAAGCATAGACAAGGCTTGTGAACTGTTTGACAAAATTCCTGAAAGAGATGCCATCTCATGGAATATGATGATTGCAGGATATACACAAAATGTATTTGCTGAAAAGGCTTTAGAAACTTTCAAGCAAATGCAATTAGTAGGTGTGAAGCCAAATTCCATAACTCATGCCAAAATGGGAGCTTTGGAGCAGGGTATAAACATCCATTAGAGCATAATGCCATACGCCTTCGAAACTACAAAAAATGGGAAGACATTAAATATGCATTTATTAACATAAAAAAATGAGACTTACTACCAAATTTTACAATCAAGTATAAATTAATAAGAACAGTTGTGCATATACTTACAAATTAATAAGAATAGTTGTGCATATACTTACAAATTAATCCAATGAACCATCCGAGTCTACTCTACTCTTTATTGTGTCAAGTATTGCCTCATGGTCAGACTCACAGACCTTCCACAAGGTCTTTTTCAAAGGTCTACCCTTATATTTGGTCAAACGAACATTGGATGCCACGACAAGGTTTGAGTAATGAAGAATCTTACGATGCGTGTCAAATTCCTCAAACAACCAATGTTTAACACTCTTATGTGTGTACCTTCTGAGCCACATTCCAGTAACAACAACTAATCCTGTAGGGTATTCAATTTTTTCTCCATCTACAATTGGGGCTTCCAATTTCTTTTTTGCCTCAACATGACACAGGTAATAGTCTATACCTTCTTCGTTGTTTTCATCTGTAATAACTGCATAAACATGCCCTGCATTTATATGTGTGTCATATCTCTTGAAATTAGTCAACATTATGAATACAGTACAAAGTAAGATAACAATATGGAATTTCAAATACTAAGCAAGTAGATATATTACCTGGTTGAACTATATTTGATACATGGTCAAAATCGACTGACGATTCCATTTATGTTAGTTCCAATGCCATCGGAGGGCAATACGTGTGAAGTGGGCTAAGATAACTTGTCAACCATTTTTCAACCCACTCTCCTGACTCACAATCATTCCAGGCTTGCATTGTACATGAAGAATAAAAGCATGCCATCTTACGTGTATCAATACTACATGAACTTGCATTTGAGCTAAGGAAGAGTTCCCGCTCACTTTCGATCCTATTAGTGTACAACAATCATATGGTGCAATGTTGGTATCATCCATCAACCAAAAAAATATACAAACTAAAGATGTGCCTTCATTACCTAGATCCATCAAAGCATTACACCACTTGATGATTGATTTTGCATCTGTCAACTTTGCATTGTCTTTTTACTTTAACTCTTCTTTTGCTAATGCTCTTTTCCGCGTACTCTGTGTCGTCCGTACTCCCCCCTTTCCATGTCCGGAGCCACAAAGTTCCACATATATTTGAACACATGTAGTGAGATGCATCCTGCACAACCAATAGAACATGCACACATTCTTGAACTGTGTTGCACAGTTATCTGACCATATTATATGCAGATCATATGATATGCCCCTTTGAGCCAAATGATTGTAGAACATCTGGAAGCAACCTTGCACAAACTTTGGAGAATGCATGCAATCATCACTAATATAAACGTGATACTACCTCAATACCTTCCTTTCATCCTTTGTACTTTCAACTACATGTATGAATGCTATGTGCACACAAATATCGAAACCTGTGTGGAGTTGTAATACTGTGACTGTACCTCATGCTGTGGCTGTAGAGTGTAGTTCTCTGTGAAGTCAACCACTGATACTATGCTGCCAAGTGGAAAGGTGTCCTTGCATAGCTTGAATTGTGTGTCCAGCCATTGGGCTCTATGGGTATGCCTTGCATACTCATACACTAAATTCTCATGAAACATGGACATAAACTGATACACTAGAATTTTTCCTGAATAGCTTAAGCTCACACTTTCTTTGGGCCATCTTTTTGTACCCTTATGCCACTATTTTTTATACTTCACAGACTCCTACTGGTTTTTCCCACCTCATATATTGCTTTCCATATGTTGACATACTAGCATTAGTTGCAAACCACCCTGGCAGCTCGCATGAACCATCCAAGCATGTTCTCCTGTAGAGTATTTGGCCATTCTCTATTTGACATAAAAATTTTGATAAGAACTCTCTTGAAGATTTTGGTGGGGCTTCTATGCCACAATCCTACAAAACATCATTAGTGTGCAAATCTAAACATATAGAATGATACACATCAAAATGGTTAGAGAATTCAATATGTAGTTTACAACAACAAGTAGTGCATGTGTGATTTATCTTGACATAAAAGGTTTAATCATTTCAAAAAATCTTTGAGAAATACTAATTTGAGGATAAGAATTTTGAAATTTATGAAAAAATTGGGTTTGAGTCGTATCAAAAATGCTTTGGGCGTGGCTCCGCGGTTTTCGACTCTGGATTACGCTTCTTACGACATCCTTTTTGATTCAAAGGTGGCGCTGTATTTTCTTCAATAATCTTCAATTGGTGTTCTCAATGCTTCAACATTTTTTTTATCTTTGTGTGCCAGTCTCCCCGAGAATGCCCATAATTCATTTGAATCTGTGCCCTCAATTCTTTGCTGCCTTTGAATGGCTTTTGATAAAGTTTTCTACTAATTCCCACTTGTTCACTTGTCTTTTTAATGAGGCGAGATCTCTTTGTTTGATAGCTTACCATAGTTGATGTAATGACACGTCGTGTGACATTACTATCCTTTGAGCATGAGGTCTTACCCACAGTGTCATAAGCATCCATTAGATTCTTCACAATAGTGTTTCACTTGATGCATTCGATGTTCTCAACCCAAGAGTCTTCATGATGTTTTACGTACTTTTAAAGCCTCATCATTTGAACAAATAGTTGACATCTTGCAGTCTCATTTTAGCCTTTCAAAGAAAATTTTCCAAATCTTATCAGCATATCTTCTCAGAGTGTGTTCACGGAATCTTACCTTCCATGTGCTGCAGTATCCTCATCAATATTAATCAAAAAATTTGGCTTTCTATGCAAAATTCTAGGTGGTGTTCTCTTAGGTACATACATCTCAACATTAGCAATTTCATCAATATTTAATTGGGGTGGGCTAGATTGCATACCTTCGATCGAGGGTGGAATAGGAGCATACCTTGATGTTCACGTGGGGATGATGGCATGCCTTCTTCCTCAAATATGAGTGATGATGTACTCTCAACTTGAGATGCGTTGGATGGTGTCCAACCATATTCACTTGTGATTGATGGTGTCCCTCCATATTCACTTGTGGTAGATGGTGTCCCTTAGGTCTTCACTTGTGGTAGAGGGTGTGTCTCCAACTATGGTGTCTGCATCTGCACCTAGTATGAGCTCTTTTTTCACATTTTGATTTCCCCTTTTATTGCTGCCAATTTCTTTTTCTCTTTTGGCGGTTGAAGTTCCTCTTCAAAGGCGGCTTCATTTTCATCAATCATTCCCAATTTTTTGCTTTTCATGATATTCCCTCATCCATTTTGTTATTTTTATCTCTTAAGGCTTGGAGCTTATCATCACGTTGGTTTTTTCCCTTTTAGCGGATCATTTTTCTTTGGCATGATGAATAATTTTACACATTGCAAAAGTGTTAAGTTACAAATTAACTAATTGAAAGCTTTGGAAGCATAACTCAATCAAAACAATATAAAGCTGTCCCTATACCCAAGTAGTGATGCTATTCCATTACACTAATACGGCTTGGTTTTGTCCTAAAATCTAAATACAACTATCACTATATACATACAAAATTCCTTAGTATTTTAACATCAATATAATTATTTAATCTTTTGGGACTCCATACCTAAATTAGATTGAATCCCACAAATCAATGCTACGTTTTTGTGAAATAAGTGTATAAACTTTTTAGAGTATGTTAGAAAAGGACCAAAATAGAGGCATGAAAATATGTAGAAACAACGAAAGGAATGTTGTTAGGTGCTTGGGAGTAGTCTCATTTGTGATGCCACAGTTGTGTCTATGCTTGGTAATGTTTTGAAGGTAGATTGTGAAAGATTTGATGATTTGGGCATATGTTTCCAATATATGGCAATGGTTTCTTGAATGCAAAGTAGTCAAAGTGTGTCTATACTGATATATTGGAATATTACAATCAAAACATGATGAAATTGGTATCTTAAAGGTCTGGTGACAGTGTTAAACTAATGTTGCTTGTTGCTGTTACAAATGGTGTTTAAGTGAAGATAGGATGATGGATGTGTTGATTTGAGTAAAGATATCTTAAATGGTTGGGATGATGTTTGATTGCAAGTCTAAGGAACAGAGGTGTTTGATTGTTTTTTCCTTGAAGGGGTAAGTTGATTTGATGAGTGATTATTGTATTGCATCACAAACAAACAATTTGATCAACATGGAATAAGAAAAACAACAAAAATGAAAGCAAGTCATAATAGAATGATATAAAATGTACAAAATTTTCACATACCTAAAAAGCAAAGTTTCAAATCGAGGAGTTCTACCCAATTATGCAGCCTTTGCTTCTTCCTTCCTCATACTCCTCAAAAATTTGACTTCTTCAAAAGCTTGTTCCCCTCCAAATTTCAATTTTATATCAATTATCACTATAATTTAAACTTCAATTGATATTATAAGCCTCTCAACGTGAAAACTCTTTTATTTCACACAAAGGTGATGGAAGGAACATTCAAAAGGTGGTGGAATCTCAAAATCATGCATGCACACTTCACTCAATCACCAAAAAGCTATTTTTTGTCAGAGCACACACAAAACTAGGAGAATCTACAGAATGTGGGCCGACATCACGGGTATATTGTGAGTTTTAACCATTTTTAGTGCAATAAATAACACGTTCGCGTTATTTAATCCTAAATGGACATATCTATACTGGTTAATAACGCGCTCGCATTATTGTAAATTTGGTTTTTTTAAGCTTTAGATGGTACATTTATAGGGTAGAGGACTATGGTGTCAAGGATTGAGGGAAGGAGGAGAGAGAGAGATACCCTCCAACCCTCCATCCCTCTCCCACACTCCCCACCTATCCCACTCCCCACCTCCCCTCACTCTCCCACCTTCCCACCTTCCCACCCTCCCCATCCTTCCCACTCTAACCCACACCCTTTGTAACCCTCTAGGGAGAGCCAGAGGGATTGAGTGAGAGAGGAGATGAGTTTGACTTGAGAGAGGAATCGAGTGAGAGAGATCCCCTCTCACCTCTCTCCAACCCTCTCTCCCACCCTCTCCAACACCCCCTTCCACCCCTGCCATCTCCACCCCCTCTCCCATCCCTCTCCCACCCTCTCCCACCTTTATCCTACACTTTGCAAACCCTCTCCAACCCTTCCCCCCCTACTCTTTGATCCCACAATCTCGCGACCATATCCTGATTTCACCTGGATCCGCCTAACCTTTTCTGATCTGATGCGGATTTGATGATTTTGATGGATGCTGACGGCGATTTTCGATTGCCGATCTGTTGATCCTGATTTGACATTTTTATCCCGGATCTCCGATTTTTGAGCCGATGATCCAAAGAGATTTATGATTTGCTCAAGCGATGCCGGATCTGACCGGATCTGTTTTGACTTGATGCCTTTGATTTGATGCCGACTTGATGATGAATGTTTTGATCTTTTTCATGACGAGTCGACGCCGGATGCTGATCTGCTGGATCTTGATTTGACGTGATCCCGATCTGCCTGATTTATCTGGCGGATGTTTGATGCCGATGCTGATTTTGATCTGATGATTTTTTGATCTTTTCGATTTTGATTTTGATGGATCTGACTGATTTGATTCGATTGTTTTGATGCGCTGATTTGCTGATCTGCGCTTGATGTTTGATTTCTGATCTGCCGGATCCTGCCTCTGATTTGATCCGCGGATTTCGATCTCGCGTTTGACGCTGTTGACTTTGATTGATCTCAAAAGATTGATTTGATCTCGATCTCCGTTTGACGTTTGATCCTGATGTTGATGATTGATCCTGCCGGATCTCGCTGGATCTGCAAGCGGATTTTGCCGACTCCTGATCTCTTGATCGTGATGCGGATGCGCGGATCTGATTTGATCTTGATTTTGCCCGCGCCGATTTGGCCGATCATGCGCTCCGACGCGCTGATCCTGATTTGTTGATCGCGGATTTTCGGATGCGCGGATTTGCTGATTTGATGTCTGATCTGATTTTGATTTGTTGATGTTGATCCTGTTGATTTTGATCTGCCATGATTTGATCTCGCGTCGACGTCGCATTTTGCCGATTTTGACGATGTTGATGCTTGACGGATTGATGATCTGAGGTCTTGATGCTGGATCGCTGATGCTGTTCTCGCCGCGGATGATGATTTCGATTTTGATGCTTGATCTTTGATCTGATCTTGATGTGTTTGATCTGATTTTTCGACGCTTGATTTTGATTGCTGACCGACGGAGCAAGTCTGACCGAGGATGCCGGATCTCGAGCTGGATTTTGGATCTGATCTGATCTGATGATCTTTGATTTGACTGCGCGATCGATCGCGTTGATTTTGACGTTGACTTTGATGTTTGACTTGATGTCTTTGCTGATCGCTGATGTTCGATTCGCTTCTCGCGTTGACTTTGATGATTTGATTGCCGATGCTGACTGCGTGATTGCTGATTTTGATTGATTTTTTCGATCGTTTGATTTTGATCTTTGAGTTTTGAGATGATGCCGATCGACGCCGATTTGATTTGTTGACGGATTTGATTTGACGTCTGATGTTTGACGCGCTGATTTGAGCTGATTTATTTTGAGTTTGAGTTGATTTTCGACTTCGATCTGCTTGATCTGCTTGATCCTGGATCTTCTGTGTTGATCCGCGGATGCGCTGATTTGTTTGATTGCTTTTGATGCTTGATGCTCTGATTCGTTGATTTGATGACGCGCGATTTTTGCTTGATTTTTTCGATGTGCTGATTTCGCGTTTGATGCTGATCTTGCGTCTTTGATTTGTCTGATTTCGATGCTTGATGCCGACGCTGATTTGATGATTTGAGCCGATTGATGACGTGACCGGAGGATGCTGATCTTTTTGACCCGGAGGATGAGTTTGATTGATTTCTTCGACGTGACGATTTTATGCCGGATTGTTGATCTGATTGATTTCATGACCCGGATTGATTTTGATCTTCGATGCGATCGATTCGATTTCGATTTCCGATCTTGATTTGATTTGCCGATCTTTTCTCCTGATGATTTGATTTTGATCCGATCCTCAAAAAAAGATTGATTTTGATTGATGTTGATCGTTGATTTCTTGATTTGATCCCTCTCTTCCACCCTCCCCTACCCTCTCCAACCCTCTCCAACCCTTCCCACCCTCTACCACCATCTCCAACACTCTCTCTAGCCCTCTCCCACACTCTCTCACTCTCTCCAACCATCTCTTCCACCCTCTTCAACCCTCTCCCACCCTCTCCAACCCTCTACCACCCTCTTATGACCTCTCCCACTCTCTCCAACCCTCTCTGACCCTCTCCCACTCTCTCCAATCAATCAAGATACACAAAATCCTCTAGACATCCTTTAAACATAGTAATAGTAATCTCACTAGTAGGCAACATGAATGTCTTGTGCTTGCTATTCCATTTCTCCACCAAGGTTTTCATCATAGTTCGAAGCACTTGACTATCTAGCATGAATTTGATATGCCATAATCCCACTTTGTTGAGAAAATCCTAATCAATCTTAGTCATCTAAGCTCTTAGTAACATCATCATAGGATGAAACTCCCACAACATGATCAAAGCTAAATTCCTATAACAAAAAATGCACATATTGTTAGCCTAAAAGTCCCTAAGACTTAACATTTATCATAAGTACCTATCTACCTAACATGTGCATAATTCTATTTGAATGCAGTCAAGACAAATAGTCAAGACAAATGTTGTTTGCATTTAATTAACAGTTTCTAAGGCCTTTCAAACAAGATTGTCTTGATATAACTTGCTACCATATCATTCCTTGAGGTCATATCTTTTTGGGGATTTTTTTCAAATAGTTCACATGCTTTGTTTATGCTTCCACATTTTCCACACATGTTTAATATACTTAAATTATTAGGGAAACAAAATAAAGAGGGGCTATTATTATTTTTAATTAGATGAAGAATCATCTAATACTTGTACATGTAGTTTTTCATGGTTAATGTTTACTTACATGTCCCCAAACTAGATTAAAATGACAATACTATGTGATCATTACTTTTAACAATGCAATATAAAAGTAATCAAGGCATATTAACTTAATAAAAGTCACAAAAGAAAGGGTTACTTGATTGAGTAGCTTTCTTGCTACTCTTTGGGCTCTTCAAACTCTCTTGGATGTATAGTTCACACACTTTTTCTCCTTCTCTTGTTCCTTCCTAGATGCACCACTTCTAAATCTACTTCAATTTTCCTTTTCAAATGCCTCCTTAAATCATTTCTTCCCCTCTCTATGTGCCATTCTTGTTGTCCTTCCTTGAATTCAAAAAAATGGAAAATAAGAAAGGACACCATGCTTCCTTAATGGCAAGGCAAGTAGCCTTCTCCCACGGTGCTCCATTTCTAAGCCACAAATATGTCTCCCTTTTGTGAATAACTAATTCCCATCAAATTTTTTTTACCTATTAGTAAAATGATCATTTGGTAGGTTTCTTTTCTTTTTGTTATTTATCTTTGTATGATCATATTTTTGTTATTTTTTATTTTTATTATATTGTTTATTATCATTAACACTATTATCATTTGCCATGATAAGAAGCCCAATATTAGAAGAATCAATTAGTGGGACTATGATAATTGACACTTAACTATTGGGCACAAATGATTTAATTACTATTAAAAACAACTCTTAGTAGAATATTTGAAAAATGAGTGAATTCTATCAATCATGTCCCTATCTGTAACAACCAAACATGACCATCATAACAACCACAAGTATGTAAGGATACAATCAGTTGATTCTCTAATTCTAAATCAACATTTAAGGATAGAAGAGTAAGGTTGGTTTGGTATCAGAAGTCAATCTCACAACATAATATTAAGTCCATGTTGTATGCACACATATTTCACCACAAAAACATTAGTATTTGGTTAGTCCAAATATGTAGATATGTAATTCAACAATATCATGTCATTGGTAAATCAATTAATGCACCTATCCTCAACAAGATAAAATGGATGCTTTTAAGAAATGTGACAATTCCATTCATTCTAAAAAACAAGATGAAATGTTCAATTTATAGTATGACAAACATAATATAATTAAAAAAATGATCGAACCATAAAACACAAATATATATTTTTAACTATTTATTTATATACAATATATGATTTGAATAGATACAATTTGTCAACACAATATCATATTAACTTATTTGAATTGTATGGTGCCACACCATACTAAATAACTATGACAAATTCACTGCACTTGGAACATGAACCTCCCATTTGAAAAGCAACAACAAGCTAAGGCGATAAATATGCTATATGAAAGCAATAAACTGCTAGTATATAGGGGAGAGGGGCCCATAGTGGAGCAAGGTCCAATAGTGGGGATAGAAGTAGTCCTTAGTGGGCCCAATAGTGGAAGACCTTAATAGCCAATTGCAAAACACTTTTTATCCATAAAGTACACAAACTGACAAATCATGTGATGCCACATCAGCGCACCAATAAAACATGACTTAGTGCACCACTACCGGTCTCACTTTTTTTTGGGGCCTTTTTGGATACCTCAATGAAAAGAATGTTAATGTGGCACCATATTTGATGATGTGGCCCTAAAACGAAATATAGAAGCAAGGGAGTTGTCAAATAAACTGTTGTACAAAATTGAGAGTGATTTGAAATTTTCACATAGAATTTTGAGAAACATGAAGTTAGGGTGCTCCACTATGGGCCCCTCTCCCCTATAGCTTCAAGATTCATATGATTTATCTTTAGTTCAGGTTAGAAACAAATAGTTGAATGCAAGCTAAAGCATGGGGATAGATTGGAGAATTTTGAAAATTCAAGCACTGAACATGCTTGTCAATTTGACTCTTAAAAAGTTCAATTTTTACATTTGCAAGAGGGTAGAGCTGAAAACAAAGAAATAAATCGAATCTTGGCAATGGCCAAGTGTTCTTGTTTGCCCCGTTAAAAATGCTATTTATCTAAAGTAATTATTAAGGAAGCAGTTTGCATTTGTCAATTGCGATTAGATATTAGGGGACTGTACTTTCTTTTCGAATTGTCTATGCAGTCATGAGACTGTACATTTGACCGTATTTATTAATTTATTGAAAATCAGAATACACTACAGTCAAATGTAAACCCTAAATAGACGTTACCCTTTCTTTAGGACCATCTGCCAGTGACGTAACCAGTCAGCAATGTGTAATCTATCAAACAGTAATTTAAGAACTTGCACTTAGAAACGTCGAGATACATTGAATGAGAATCTTAATTACACACATATGGAGATTGAATACAGCTATACAAAAGAAAATGTTCGTTACAAGAGACGCGCATTGAGTAGTGACGAAGGAAACCTGCATCAAATTTCAGATTGATGTTACCAAAAGTTATCGAAATTAGGTTTGAGCTTTGGCAGTTGCAATTGCTCGGAAGTTTGTCAAAATCCATTTGACACGATGCCTGTTAAAATTGTCAAAGACATGTCTGTCGTATCATTGATATCCTGAACCACATCAGTTCGATTCACACTAGCAAGACTAAAAAATAAAACAATGTTTGAACTTTAAAAAGAACTTTCGGTCTCATGAATAGTTCATAAAATGATTAAAAAGTAATATCGTTTTTGAAGAAATGGCTTCATGGAGGGGCTTTATGATCTATTTTCATAGAGCAAAGGGTCTTATGAACCAAAAGAAGATCATGCTACAGGATTAATTGGAATCTTTTCCTGAAAAATAGAGCCCCTACTGCTTAAGAATTTTTTTTTTCAGTTGTCCATAGTGGTATATATATATATATATATTTTCACAATCTTTATTTTAAAAATTTGAATAATTTTAAATTATTGTTATGGTTAGGTTCACAATGTTTTAACTATTATTTTTGTCAAGAAGATTATTTTGAAAAGAATAATTTTAAGTTCATTTTGTTTGTCTATAGATGTAGATATACATTCATAGATTTTAAATTCTAAGTTGTAATTTTAAAAAAATTGTATTCAAAATGGTTGATATATTTTATAGTCAACATATTTCTTAATCATCCATTATTAGTCATAGAATCACTTTTCTTTTTTTATTGGTAAGAGAGAATTTTATTAATTAAAGTGAAAAATTACAAAAAAGGCCAACCATGGCTAGCATGCAATAAATTGTATCATCAAACCTACAAATTTGCTATAGGAATTTGATGCCTACATTAGAAAAGGTACACTGCTTAATTGTTGAGGATAATAGATTATTCATCATTTAGATTGCAGTGTAAACACCAGATTTGGTATAGGATTGCAATCCCATTATGATCCAGGTTAGCTCAGTCTTGAGAATTTTCTTTTTCTTGTTCTATAGTACTTGCCACTCACCCCATTCTCATTATTTTGCTATTTAATGGAGTCATTAAGCGTAACCTATGAAATCCTATCTTCGTTCAACAATGGAGAAAACTTGCCACCCTTCGCATATTTTGTAGGAGAAATGGCAATAGGCTCTGAGGTCATAATATGAGAATAAAAAAATTGTGCATTTGAACTTTCTTTAACTAATTTCTAGGACTACTTTAGGACCAAGTTCGCTTCAACATAGTGCCTCTTAGTATGAGATTCTTTATCTTTCCTAGCCTCGTCCTTTGGGGAAGCATCATGTTGTTTGGAAGAAATTGTTTCTTCCACATTCACCTTTGAAGGGGTTTTGATTGAGTAATGATGAGGAAGGGCATCAGCCCACCAAGATTGCTATTCTAATTTTTTGTGATTCTAGAATATGAATTGGCCAAATGACTAGTTTTGAAGCATTTCCTACATTGGAATGGAAAACCTTCATAGTCCACAAGTTGGGTCCAATTGTGATTAGAAACCTTGAAGGTGATATCAGCTGAGAGTTCCTTTGTGACATCCATGTCCAAAAGGATGCAAGAAAAAATTCGTATGGTTGAAATTATGAGTGTCTGAAATAGGAGCCAAGAAGCAACCAAGTGAATCACCAATTGCCTAAAAAAAGTTCGCAAACTAGAACTGTAATGAAAGGTTTGGAAGATGGATCAATATTGGTTTCATGGAGAAGGATTTAGTAGCAAGATTAAATTTTGAGAACCAAGGTTTGAGAAGGAGCGGGCTTTGTCCCCAACACCATCTCTCTCGCAAAAAACAATCCCTATCTTGCTTGTAATCAAACACCACAATAAAAACCCTTGAGCACAAGGATAGATTTCTACATCACCTTTCAACATGGGTTACCATGCAGATGAGATCCAATCTTGTAGATATGGTAGTTTTGGCCAGAGATGATTGAACTACCCAATTAAACCATTGGAAGCAAAATACTATTCCCCTTCAATAACTTCCTTTCTTAGATTCTCAAAAAACACCAAAATTGGGGAGGAGGGATAAGTCCTGAGAGGGGATTTTGGATTGTTTGAGGAGATCCCATATGATTCCTTGACCAAGCCACCCTTTAATGGGTGAGCATCCCATTATGTGGTTTTGAGCTTCCTTTCCTGCATCAAACTAGTGATGACATCCTTAAAGGAGGAGCCACACCTATTCTTTAAATTGGTTGAGCTAGGAGATCCCATCACAGAGCCAATCAAATGATTTATGATGCCTAAGTCTTTCCCAACCAAGGAATTATATGATCACTGCATATATGTAACCCTAGCCAAGCTAGTGCATGCCCTTGGAGGAATTGTGGATGCCAGCTCCCTATTTGTAGCCGACTGCAAATCTACACCACATGCAAGAGGAGGAAAGGGAGATCCATTTACACCAACAACAGGGGGTGATCACAATACAAAAATGAAGAGGAGGTGTTGAAAATGACATGATTTCTAATGAAAATGCAAGTTGATTAGTCATGGAATTACTTTGAGAGATGAGTACTTTGAATTTTAAGTGGAAAGTAGTGAAACAAATATTTTGGATCCAAGATTTTTGTTTTTTGTTGTGTGATAGATTATGATGTGTACATTTTTAGAAACAACAAATAAAAAAATTATCTTAACAAGTTTCTTATTGTAGATTGTGACAAATTTCATAATATTTATTTGAAATAAGGAGTGCTACAACAAAATTTACACTAAAAGTTGAATTGTTTGTTTTTAGATTATAAGATAAGTGTACAACACATTTTGTTAATTTATTTCATTCCTTATCATTATTTATTATTTATTCATGTCTCACTTTAATATTTAATGCAATCATAGTGTCAATCTATTGTAGGCTAGAATAAAAGGGAATAAGCCTTTTCATATTTTATTGGAATTGTTAATAGATACAACTACTGACATTTGAATAAAAACCATTAAAAAAATAGAATAACATTTACAAAAGTGTAATTTATATGAATAATTTTGATATAGTTATTTCAACCCTAAAAATAAATGATCTAGCTTCCATTTGGATGGAATAGTAAGTGGAACAACAAAAGAAACCATGCAATATAAAATATTATTTCATTTGGATAAGTTAGGATGTTCAACAACAACTAACTGGGAACATACAAGCTCTACGTCTGAGAGGAATATACTCTACTTCCTTTTCTAGTCCATATCTATAGTGGAACAATATCCTCGGATTTTTTTTGTTGTGTGTGTGAGCCCCACCTTTTCACCTAATCTTTACACTATATTTTGATAGACTCATTTTCTTATGACACTCATGATTTTACTAACTTATTATTATAGAATATGAGAAAAATTGATACTAGGGTAAGTGCATGGAAATGTGATACAAAAAGGGAGTCAAAAGTGGCCACTTTTTTCTTGAAATAAGCTAAAATTGACCTTGAATGATTAATTTGAAATGCATGTATTCAAAATTTGAAGATGTAGCAAGAACAAGAATTCTAGTACTTTGAATATAGTTTCTAAACTATTTTCTTTTTTAAAAAATAGTTAATGTTAAGAGGGTGAAATCTTGGATGCATATAAAAGTGTTCTTGTTTTTCTCACTAAAATATAACATAGTGTTTAGTGTGCCCCTCCCCATATGTTTTTATTACATTTAGTATTTTAAAAAAAAATTTGATAAAAATATATTTAAGAGTGAGTACTAAGAGTTGTGTATTATATATATATTGCGATTTTCTAAAATATTTGCATTTTAAAAACTACATCATTGATTGTGTGCATCATATGAATTGCACAAATACAATTGAATATATAATTTTGTTTTTGATCAATAGGCAGCTATCTATATTAATAATAAAGATAAAGTTACATATTAACAAAAAAAAGGGTGGGTGGTAAGAAGGCACACCCATAGAGTCACATGGGCGGAGCCCAAAAAACCAAAAACCAGAGTCACTTGGGCCTAGTGCAAAAATCCATAAACATTACAAACATATAAAATAAAAAGGACATTAAGCAACTAGAGTAGTGACAACAGAGCCAAGGGGGTCTCTATCATCCATCTTTTTTCCCCATACATCAGTGGGGTCTGAAGTGACATCAAAAGGACCCTAGCCATCATCAACTTCTTTTTCCTTCTCTCTATCTTCCTCGCGCTGGGGCGAGATTGCAAGTGCCAAACACAAAAAACATTTACCAAAATCCATCCAACCAGAGCTGCTATTAGGAGTAGTATCAGAGGGCCACCTGGAATCACCACCGCTGCTTCTCACCACTCCTCTAGAGGGCCACCCCTAGCCAGCTTGTGGAGGAGAGCGAGACCGCCGAGGAGGGCAGGAACCATGATGAAGAGGAGACTAATAGCAGGGGCGAGTAGAGCCACTTCACTACCAACCCTGAGAGGGTGACCGATTGTGGGAGAAAGTGAGCGATACGAGCACTTGAGCCACAGTACATGGGGTATTGCCCCAATGATCCAGAAGCAACTTTGTTTGCTTGAACTAGAATCTGCAAGAGCACATTAGAGAAAATAATAGCTTTAGAATCAAAGAAACACTTTTATCCATTTGAGTGTGAGAAAATATGTAGACATTTCTATCTTTCTAGATATTTGTTTTCCCTAATTTTTGACTTGTCAAAAATTGGGATAACCTATCAAAATTTTGAATAAAATTAAAAAATTTCTTCTTTGAGGCACATTTTACGAGGTGCAAAAGTTGGAAGTTTTTAGTTTTGGATCAATGGTCCCCTTGAACATCCTTTTTGATCCACAAATTTTCATTTTCATAAGTTTTTGAGTCATTTTTCTTATGTTTTTGGTCAATTTTAGGTTTCTGAGGCATCACTGCAAGTAGCGGCTTTGGTTTCTTATTACAAGTGAGTAATATGAAAATTTTGACCTCATTACAAGTGAATAATAGGAACTTTTTGTTCTAAATTGCAAGTTGTAGGAAATTTTTACTTAACTTACAAGTGTAGGGACTTTTTGCTCATATTACAAGTTACTTTTTAAAAAAGTTCACTTGTAAAATGCTCCAAAAAGCCCAATTTTCTCTTTAAGTGAAAAGTGAACTTGTAAAGAACTTCCAAAAGCCCAATTTCAGCCTTAAGTAAAAAAGTTCACTTGTTTTGACCTTTCAAAAACTCGATTTCCTCTTCTATGTTAAAATCACTTGCAAAGTGTATTTTAAAATCTGATTTCTTTGAAAACATTTGCAATAAGCTTCCAAACGTCCAATTTCTCTTAAATGCGAACTTGCAATGCATTCCAAAAAGCCCGATTTAAGATAAAATCACTTGAAATCTTCTTTTTGAGAATGGCGTTTTATTTTACTTGCTTTGAGCTTCCAAAAACCTGATGCCATTAACGAAAAGGCAGTTTGTATTTTAATTCACTTGTCTTCCTCATTTTATGAAGATTTCATAAATCTTCAAGCAATAAAATTAGACTCTTAGCTGTAAATAATCAAGTCATTTTCCTCTCTTCTGATTTTGCAAGGCACCTAGGGTTTTTCTTGTTCATTTTAGGCTTGTGAACTCTTATTTCAGGTATGTTTCTTCTTATTTTAGTCTTTTTATTACTTTAAATCTCTTGTTCCTAGGTCATTCTTCTTGGAGGATGAGATTGCACATTTAAAAAAAATGCTTTAGCTGAAAAACACATTTTTCTCTTTCATACACCATCATTCTTCCATTTCATGCGCCTTTCCTTTGTTTCCAACGTCTTGGCTAGAAAATGTCTTGGATTGAAAACTTATTTTTCATTCCATCCACCATCATTTTCATTCCATTCAACTTTTTCATTCGCCATCATTCTTCCATTTCATATTCACTCACTACATTTTCCCTTACCATTTTTTCATCATCATTGTCATTTTCTACAAAAAGAAAAAAATGATATCTTAGATACAAATCGGGTTTTCATGATTTGACTGTAAGCATGAGATTTTGACCAAAATTACAAGTTGAAATAGTAACTTGCAATTACCTTTCATTTTTCCTACCTTGCACTCTATTTACTTGCAATATGTTCCAAAAATTCTGATTACACACTTTACTTGCAGCCAACATCCAAAAACCCGAAATGCTTAAAAGTCAGACTTTTTGGACTTGATTGCAAGTACAAGTTAAAGTTTTGACTTGCAGTTTTCAAAAATGTAACGCAAGTTTTCCTTTTTCCATGAAAAGCATATGTTTCTTTCACTTGCAATCAACCTTTCAAGATCCAAATTGGATTATAATCCTCATTTTTATCCTCATACATCAAGTTCACCAAACTGAGTTTGAGTCTTTACCATGTCTTCACATGTTGATTTTGATGATGTCTTAACTATATGGAGTTTTCATCGCAACTTTGCAGATTCTTGTTCAATGATAGAGGAACTAGCTTCCCCAACAAATAAAAAGACGAAATACAAGTATGACAAATATCAAAATGAGATTTCTCCATCTCATGTAGTCTCAAACATTGAAGAAATCAAATATACAAAGATTGGGCATGTTGATATGTCCGAATTTCTCAAGAGAGCTAAAAAGTCAACTTCACATGATATGCAGTTATTGTTGCGAAGTCATATTCATATGGTTTCTACTTTTCATGTTGCTTCCCTAGAGCCAAAATTTGTCCTTGCATGTGTAGCTCACTTTGATAAAGAATCTAGAACTATCAGAGATGATGATGGTAGTGGTCATTAGACTTGATCCATAAACCATTAATAAATTCTTTAGAGTTCTTGATGCTCCTTTGTATTCAGATATCTCAAAAAAGAGTTCTTATGATCATTATGAATAAAAGAAAAGTGACTTTATTAGGCATATCAATACTAAATGGCTTAAAAAACCATGAACTTGTCTATCTTGGTGGCCCAGGTTATATAGATTTGATTTCAAAGAAGAAATTAATGATATAATCACACTTCTAAGTAGAATAATGGGATTGGAATGCTCCAATGTTTTTGAAAAGTGGATGTGCAAATTCATAGTGGTCATAAGAAAAGCACAACATCCAATTTTTTGGGGTGAAGTGATCAGTGATAGCTTATGTGAACAACTTGCACAAGTCCCTATTACACTCACATTCTATATAAACTCTTATTTGGTCTACATAGCAGCATCATTAAGATAGTTTCCAGGCCTTTCTACCAAAGGTGATAGATCATTAGTAGTAGTATGGGAGTATTATGATCAATTGCCTTTGAGACCAAGTCAAATCCATTATAGAAGGGTTTACGATGCATTCTTTGGTCATTTCATGTGTCTATTTGATAAGACCTTAGAAAACAATAGGGTATCCTAGGTTGCATGGAAAAAGGTAAATGAATATGGTTGTCTTTTTCTTCAGTTTCCCACTTTCACCTACATGAGAGTTGGCTGTTTTGAAGATCAACCCTACATGCTTCCAAGATTTCCAACAGATAAAATCATTTTGATGGAGCTAGCAAGGCAGTTAATGGCAATACATGCACGATAGTCTACACAACATAAAACTGGGGTTACTATTTCTTCACATAATCCATTACATATCGAAAGATATTCCTTGACAACTTCTTCAAAAGAAAAAGCAATGGAAGTTGAACTTCAAGAAATCAAATTGAAGAAGTTCAAGGCAAGAGTGAATTTTGATTACAAGAGAATGAAAGATAAAATAAAAAGAGCTTTTACACATGTGCATCACATAGAAGACATTTGGATGGACCTTCGAATAGAGAAGGATATCCGTAGGATGGATTACTGCAGGTTCACAATAGAAAAAATTATTGATCTTAATCTGTGCTTGGTCCCTGAAGAAGTAATTGATGATGAATAGATCCTAGATCTGGAGTATAAAGAAAAAAGGGTTGTTGATGCTCCTATTCCTACAATACAGTGGTCTTAGAAGGAATCTAGTTCTATTTTTGATAGATTTCAATCAATCCTAGCAAATACTAATACTTGGCTTAAAAGTAGAGGTGTTAAGGCCATAAAAATTAGAATTGGGGCTGAGGATGATATAAATGGACCTGTTGGATTGAAGTAAGAGGTTAGAGACAAATCTAAAGAAGGGGTTTCTTCTTCAGGAACTAGAATCAAGTTAAAGGTCAACTGAGCTATGGAAAAACCTTTGGAGAAAACAACACTGAAAGGGAAGGGGATTAAGGAGACACAGATCCAAATCATTGATCAACAAGAAAGAGATGTTCTTGAATCTCCTACTATCCGGAGTATCAAGTATCCTCACATTGATGATCCACCAGCATCAATAGTATCTCCTATGCCTCCAATTGATAGTGATGTTGATTCTTTTTCAACAGTGTTTGTTTCTCCTATTGCACCTACAAGAGTTGCTCATAATACTACTTCTACATCAGCATTGAACACATCTATGGATAGCTTGCATGATAGTTTGGAGAATGTATTTGATTCTAATCCGATGTATCCCATGATATCAGAAATGACACTTCTAGAGATAGATACATCTGCAACAAATTTTGATAATTTTATGAATGATGCTGGTTATAATTTACCATTTGAGCAAGCTCTTGTTGCTATTCAAATTGAGGCCTCTCCTAGAATGACAACTGTGGTACAAAATGAATCTATTTTTACACAAACCATTGTTTCTATTTCAAATATAGGTACATTGGATCTTCCTCCATGGTTAAGTTCAATCACTTCAAAGAGGAAGAAACAAGCAATTTATCCTGAAGTTTTTGATGTCCAACAATTGAGAAAGTCTAAGCCAAAGAGTCTCATGGGTGGTTGTGGACAACAAGAAAATGAAATATGCAAAAGTAGTAGAGCCTCTTATAGACAAGCCTCAAGAAGAGATGTAGGTGTTTGATTAAAAAATCACCAAAGTAGAGTTGGGAAAAATAATGCATGCCAATATGATGCAAGATGCCCAAAGTTTTGTGACATTGTTACCATAGAGTTATAATGAACTCTTGATCAAGAAAGAAAAGCTAAAAGAGAAGAATGCACAACTTGTTTTAGTTATTCAAAATATTACTAAATCTTCAGAAATGGTTGATTCATTATCTTCCTCTATTTATGAAGAGTCTATAAAACAAGTTGAGAAAGCAGGACAAAAGGCAAGGGCAGTTGATTCTTGGATTGATCAACTGATAAATTAGAGTGTTCAAGTGGTGAAAAAGGTTCATAATGTGCTGGTTAATTTAAAGATAGAAAAGCTCAAATTGCACCAAACTTCTAACACTTTCAAACAAAGCTTGGAATCCATGGAAAGTGATTTGAAGAATTGGTATGCTTTGAATGAAGTATAGTTAGAAATCTTATGTGTAAATGTAATAATACCAAATAGGGAGATGTACATTGAGACTGAAGAACTCTTATTGAATAAGACATTGGTATTCAAAGAGTTAATTTCAGATATTTAAGCTACTCAGGGGATGATAGTTGAAGCTGACCAGGATATCATTTCAAGTTTTGAAAAGGAATCTTGCAAGATAGAAGATCAAATGGTGAAGTTCTCCCTGAGGATGCTATACTTTCAACATTAACAACAAAGTTTCATCAAGAGCTTGAAGCTGAAACCTTCATGGTGAAATCCATCAACAAATTTGTAGATCATCACACATTTCTTGATAAGATGCAAATTGCATTAGAAGAACACAAATTTTCAACCATAAGATGTTATGACACCATCATCGAGACAATTGTTGTTGCCAAGAACACTCAAGGGCCAAATCCTGACGAATTGCAAAATTCCATTCACAAGTTTCAATGTTTCAAGGATGACAATAGAAATAATTGAAATATTATTTGATTTTCAATTTTGTTCCCTTTTTGAAAAATTACATGTAAAGTTAGAAATTGTAATGACAAGTGGCCATGCTACTCACATTATTGAAGATTGTAATTACATGTAATCAAATTATAAGTCAAAATAAATTAGGACTGCAATTTGGAATAAGTCAAATGCAAGTAGTTAGTGGTTGAGAGAATTAAAGTTAGTTGAGATCCTCCCACCTTTTTCTCAAGGATTCTCTCCTATAAATACTTGAGGGGGTCTTTTGTAATCTTTATCTTCTTGGAAATAGAGAGAACTCTGCAGAAATTTACAGCAAAGAGACTTTGTGCTTTATGTATGTAAACTTGATGTCCAAGCAATACAAGGAAGGCATATGATATTTCAAACTTCGTGTTGAATCTTATTGCATGTTATTACTGTGTTCTTATGTCATAGTAGCATATTTTTTTGATTTTTTCTTGAGAAATTGTGGAGCTATTGTAGAAAGAATTTAGTCTGATTTCTTGTAGACTTTGTGCTGCAAATTTGAAGGATTGAATTAGAAATAGGTGAATTCATAACAAGAGAGATAATACAAGACTTTGTGCTTATATTATCTTTCTCGTTTACAACTTAGAAGTGTATCTAAATAAAGACTTTGTGCTTTATTTTTCTACTTAGTTTTATACTATTGGTTAACGAAAGTCATATCTCAAAAGGTTGATAGGAAGATAAGTTGTGAAGGATTTGTGTTTCAAGTGGTATCTACTAGTCCCATGAAGCAATGGAAGACTTTGTGATTTCAAGAAACTTTGCTTCTTTAAAAATCACATCAAGCTTGTTCTCTATGTAACTATTGTGAAATAGGTAAATAGCATAAATTTTCCCTTTACTATTCTAAATTTTCTTTCTTGAAAGGAGGAATGATTAAACATCTATTCTGACAAAAGAGAATAGGATGAATAACATCATGAATTATAGCATAGAATTAATATAGTCCACCATTTTGCTAAACCTCACTAGTTTGCAAAACTTTCAACCAACAATATTGAAGAGGATTTCCATCCTAAAAGTGTGCAAAAGTTGGGTATACTTAGCAAAAAGTTTGGGTGAATCTCCAAGTAGAACCATATGCCAGGAGAAGGGATTTGGTCTGAAAGGCCGAAAGAAGTCATGAATCCAATTCTAATATTGCTAAGCTTTGGTGCAAAAATAGAAGAGATTCTTAAAAGACTTAGCTTTCCCACAAAAAAGGGCACTGAGGGTCCTAGACCACCAAATGAACAAGTCAAGCTCCCACTGGCAGGCCTTGGAAAAGAATACAACAAGCAAAGTGGGAAAGTTTTGGCTCAACACTTGCAAACCAAGTGGCAGAGAATCTTTTTCGCTAGACATGCGTGGATTATTGAAGAAGCCACCTTTGGTTCATACTTTCAGTCATCAGAAAATGTGGTGAAAGCCACATATAGCCAAGCCTAGGTTTGTAATTCCTGAAAGGGGTGTCTGGGTACTACTTCTAGTCTTTCCACTAGGGCTTGGACCCATGAATTCCCACTTTATGTAGCATATCTATAGGAATAAAATTCACCAGACCATCATAAGTATCATGGTCCTAGTTATGGAGATTGTAGCAAGCACAAAAATCTTCCTAGGGCATAATGCACATTGTGGGTTTGTGGAACACATGCTGCAAATTTTGAATGCCTTTCTTGTGGAACCTTAGCGCCTTAAGCCAAGGTGATTTGGCCAATGGCTGACCATTATTGGAAAAAAGGGTCAACCACTAAATGTTCTACTGGTTGAGCAAAATCCCATTTTGAAAGCTAGAGCCAACCTAGCGGAGCCAAGGCTTAACTGTTTCCTAGGCTCTCCAAATGCTCTTAGCCATGAAAGTTCCCACAATTTGGACTGGTTCCTTCATAACCAAAAGGGTTTGAAAGCCAATCTCCTTCCATGCGGGTCTATGCAAAAACTAGAAGAGTTTCTTAAAATACTTAGCTTTCCCACAAAAAGGGTACCAAGGGTCTTAGACCCCCAAATGAACAAGTTGAGCTCCCACTGGCAAGCCTTGGAAAAGAATACAAGAAAAGTGGGCAAGTTTTGGCTCAACACTTGTAGACCAAGTGGAAGAGAATATTTTTTTCCAGACATGAGTGGAGGATTGAAGAAGCCACCTCTAGTTCAAAATTTCAATCATCGGAAAATGCAGTGAAAGCCACATATAGCCAAGCCTAGGCTTGTAATTCCTGAAAGGCGTGTTTGGGTAATACTTCTAGTCTTTTGACTAGAGCTTAGACCCATAAATTCCCACTTTATGCAACATATCTACATGAATAGCATTCACCATACCATCATAAGTATCATGGTCCTGGTTATGGAGATTGTAGCAAGCACAAAAATATTGCTAGGGCATAATGCACATTGTGGGTTTGTGGAACACATGTTGCAAAGTTTGAATACCTTTCTTGTGGAACCTTAGCACCTTAAGCCAAGGTGATTTGGCCAATGGCTGACCATTATTGGAAAAAAGGGTCGACCACCAAATGTTATATTTGTTGAGTGAAATCCCATCCCAAAAGCTAGAGCCAGCTTAGCAGAGCCAAGGCTTAATTGCTTCCCAGGTTCTCCAATTGCTCTTAGCCACGAAAGTTCCCACAATTTGGACTGGTTCCTTCATAACCAGAAGGGTTTGAAAGTCAATCCCCTTCCATGTGGGTCTATGAACAGGGAATCCAGATTGGATGTAATTCCTAAGGAGAATTTTCCAGGCTTCATCTCTAGTAAGGTCTCTAATAATCCATTTTACACACAAGGAATTCCCTTGTCTTTGAGTGGAGAGCAGCCCAAGACCTTTAGAGTCTCTAGGTAAGCAAAAAAACTCCCAAGCAACGTGGTGAAACCCTCTATGAGACTCCACAGAGGCCCAAAGAAAGTCTTGAAGAAGCTTTTCAAGCTTGGCATAGACAACCTTAGAAGGAGACCAACAAGAGGAATAATAAACATGCGTAGTTGCCAAAATCTTAGAGAAAGCTTGAAATTTCCTTGCTAGAGAAAGAGGCTTGGTAATCCAATAGGCCAGTTTTTGGTCAATTCTGGAGAGCACAGCTTGCCACAACTTAGCTGGAGAAGCTTGGAAAGTGAAGGGAATGCCTAGAAACCAAAAGATTTCCCTTGGCCCAATCCATTTCCAATCATATCACTGAAACCAGTGAGGAGTGGGCAGAATAGACTACCTATAACATAGAGTTTTATGCCATTGAAAGGTGGAACCAAACACAAGACAAAATATATGAAGGCATTCAAGGGTCTCCCTAATATTATTCTCTTCCTCCAAAAGGGTGAGTAAAGGATCATCAACAAAATGGCCATTAACAAGTTGATCTTTGGAGTTAGGTAGTGCAATGCCTCTAGCACACTGTTGAGAAACTACACTGGATAGTAAGTAGCTAAATCATTTGACAACAAGCACACAAAGAGAAGGAGCAAGCAAACATCCTTGCTGAATAGAGAAGAAAAGACCAAAAGAAGAAGATTGGTGACTATTAATGGTAATATAAGCAGAGGAATTTGAGAAAAGAATTTGGATGACCTAAATGAAGTTAGGCCCAAACCCTAAGGATTTCAATATAACAAGAAGTCTTGAAATGAAAAGCCTCAAGATAGACTTTATGTAAATCTTTCTCAACACAATCCCAAAGGGCCTTATAAAATTCACATGGGAATCCATCAACACCTAGGGCATTATCATTCACCATGGTATGAATGAATTCCTTCAAGTCTTCAATAGTGAGCAACTACTAATAAAAATATTTCTAGGCTGAAGATAGCCGATTTGGCACAATAGCAAGGCAATCTTGAAGAGCCTACTAGTGCTCTAGCATGTAATCCTGGACAGTGAAAGCTTGTTCATAATGCCTGAAAAATGCATAGAGAATAAGCTCAAAAAGAACTTGGATTCCATATTTAATTTTTTTTAATACCTGGAGAAGAGTGTCTAACACATAGGGCCAGAAAAAACTCCTTTGAGGTACAATCACCAATTTTAAACCAATGTAATCTAGCTTTAATTTGTGCACCTCTGGAAGCATAATTATTTGCAACTTTTTTTTTGTGTCTTAACTCTACCACCTTGACCTACAATGATGGGGAGAAAGGGTTTGTCGTTAAAGCCTCAGTAGCCAAGCCACTAACTCATTTGACTACAAAATCTAATGAAAATTTCTGACAAAATAGGTAGAATTTGATGTATCGTTGGATGCTTGTAAAATTTGATGTGTAATTTTCAAATTTTAAAAAGTTTATCCCCAACGTTTGTCAAAATTTTGACAAACATGAAAAAATAAGAAAAAAATCAAATTGTGGCTGACATAAAGAAAAGTGAGTTCACTGATTTATTGCGACAGTGTTTTGCTCTACTTGAGACAGTTTGTGGAGAACTAAGAATGATTTTCTTGGGAAAAATTAGAAAAAATTCAAGAAGATATCACCAGGTTGAGGGTAGTCATTGTCTTTTTGCAGAATTCAGTTGTGAAGTTAGATTTGTAGTTCGAGTTTGAAAATCATATTTTAAAGCAACATCTCATCGATTTCATTTTTTAAAGATTTAGGGTTTTGAGAATTTCATGTCTAGATTTTGTTGTGTGGAATCACCATAAGATCACAACCAAGGAATAGATTCTTGTAGTATGTTATGTGATCCATAACTCTATTGGTCATGTGGCACAATTGTGCTATAACAAATACAGGATGCATTCATGTGTGACCCAAGTTTAATGTGGCTATGTTGTGATAGAAATGGAGGCACTCATATAATGTAGTTAATTCAAGTTGTATAATGTAGGTGTCAATCATCATTGGGTGCATTTAGGTTGTCTCAAGTTTAATAGGTTACGATGTAATTATAGCATGATCCAAGAGTGATTACCTCTTGCTGCAATAAAGAGCTTATAACTCTGGTTGATATGCATAGTGGTTATGTTATATCAAATATGTAGTGCATTCAAGCACAACCCATGTTTAATGGGCTATTCTAGAGAGTGATCAATATTTTCTAAACCTTATGAATGTTACTTAAAAGTGTATAGCTTAAACTACAAACCAAGTTTGTTACATACTTGAATGCAATTTTGGGTTACCACAAACTATAATAATGTGATATGTTAATAACCATTATGAAAAGTATTAAAGCAAGACCCATGCTATATAGGATACATTTCCCTGATCAGGTTTACATACCTTAATGATCAAACACAAGCTTCCCACACACTCTAGGATACAATCCAAAATCATACCACAACTTTGTCAAGGCAACTAATTTTCTGACCCAAGATTTAAGGTTGTTTTTTAATACCAACAGAAGCATTGGTAAGAGCATGATTAGGGTATAAACCCTAGGCCTCCGTAGAAATATAAACAATAACTCTAGCGGATTAGTGAGGTTGCAATAGCAAAAAGATTGAGACATTGTAGCTAATAACAAAATCTTGCAATCTAAAGATTGTAGCAAATAACAAGCACACTATGTAGCTTAGTGACATTTGTAAATGCAATCTATGGTAAGAAGAATGATAGTCACTTGAGATGTGACAGTCAAAAAGAGGCTAAGCAGTGACAATATAATAAAGCTCAAACCTTGCATAATAAAGTGGAGATTTTAACAATGAGTTTCCTTACCCCCTTGCTGACTTTAAGGTTTTTTCAAACGCTTTTGGTAGTGTTAGACAAGGAAAATGCAATCAGGGAATGACTGTCCAAATGAAGTAATAGAAGTAATCATAGGTTCAATATTTTTTCTTAGCCATTAATGTATAATGGAGGTAGTGGATTACATGTTTGAGTAGTGTTTTGAGACTCATCAAAGATGGGAGAATAGTGAATAATACCTTGTGTACTGTGAAGTGGTGTCAATAAGGTTGAAGGATCTTAAGATCTACAATACCATGAAACAATGAGTCCCCTGTAGTAAGTAGGAAGTCTATAGGTCATAGTTTGATGTTATAGAAGGATGCTCATGAAAGGAATCTTCAAGTGATAGTGAGTGAGCTATTTGAGATTGCAGCTAAGGGTGCAATACCCAGTCTTAAAGGAAGTTAGCAAAGCAGTAAATGTGCAAGAAAATCAAATCGTACATGAAAAAAAATTCACAATGTTATCTTGCATAATGCCTTGAGTTTAAAGACAAAAATCTCATTGTATCTTGATGAAGTGGTGACCTTAATGGTCAATCACTAAGAACCATGATTTTAAAACATGCTATTGTGCTTATGGAGGCAACATTTTAAGCAAGGCAGTGAGTGGTGGTTTTGAACAATGGAAGGTATGAAGGACTTGCTTTATATGCATATTGTGCAGTCTAGCTTAAGACAACGTTCTTAGAAGAGATTGAAGGTGGATTATGGAACTCAAAGGTTACCATGAAAAAGATTAAAGAAAAGACAGATCTATTTAAAAGCCACAGTCATGAAGATATTAAAGATGTCAGCAAAACCCTAGTAGTTGGAGTAATGAATACAATGCCAAATAGGATAGTGTGTTGGGGTAGATTTAGGAGATCTCCACATTATCTAATTACAGGGAAATGCACCATTTATTTATTTTTTTAACTAAAATAAATCATTCTAATAACCCTATATAGGATAAATTGATACTTCAAAATCTTCTGAAGGAATTTGAGATTATGCAAATATATGTCAAGTAAATACCTAGATTACAAATAGTAGCAGGAACAATGTAAGATTTATTGAGTAGAGCAGGAATTAGATAAGCAACAATGAATCCTATGACTCCTTTCACGCACATCTCCTCACCGTTCTCTATCATTCTTTACTAAAACACTTTTCCATTTTGGTGGTCTATGCTTGAAAATAATCTTTTGATGAAGGTTTTAGAGTATGTTGATTAAAATGAAAACTCCATTCTAGTGGGCTATGCCTAAAAATAAGATTTTGACAAAAGTTTTAGGGTATGTTTATTAAAGTTTTAGAGTATTTTGGCAAGCTATATTCTTGATTCCTTAAATGATTTATTCAAATGGATTGTGACTAAATAAATGACTAACTATTTAGTCATTTTTATTTGTGTGACTAAATAATTTTTAATCAACCACCAAACTAGTAATTTATTTACTCATTTATAGCTGAGTTGCAAAAAATGAGCAGAATTTAGTCATTTTTAGTTGTTGTGACTAAAACTTTTAGTCACCTAGTCATGTATTTTCCAAATTCTACTAGTGTGTGCTTCCTTGTATGATTAGGGATCTCTCAATGTTGAGGGCCCTAGGGATAAGCTCGTCATAAGAAGTGACACATTGCATCTTTAACTAAAAGGATAAATCCGTATTGACATTAGCAATGATGATTCCGACTTGTTGTTCCTTAGGTATGGGTCACTTTCTCTTACTAGCTCACTACCTCCACCATTGTAGGAAGTTTGTGATCAAGTTCAATATTATGATTTTAGGAGTCTAACAACTAGAAATCATAGTAAAATTAGAATTTAATAAGTTTTTGAATTAGCATTTTAAAGTGTTTTTGGGGTCATTAACTTTAGATTATCTTCTCTTTTGCAGGGGTGGTTGCATGCCAATTTTTTTTGGTGTAAAATATCAAAATTATTAGATTTTGTTACCTGTCTATGAATAAAAATTATTAGAGTGTGAGTTTGATATCTTTTGAAGATCTAAATAGTCAAGCTTGGTAAAGAAAAATCATTTCAGATAATATTAGTCCAGAATAAAATGAAGAGACACAATAAATTGTGGGCTAGATTGAAAAGAAAGGGTGATGGGAAATGTTATTGTCCTTGCAATAATTGCAAGGGCTTAAAGATGAGATGACTTTTAATCACAACAACTGAGAAACATTGTAGGCAGCATGGTCACGTTGAAGAGGGGCATGATTATCATCCATTCGGTAAGTTGTTCATTATATGTGTTTATATTGATTGAATTTGTAAATGTTTATATCATTTTTAACATTATATATATATATATATATAATCACTTGATCATGATCATGGTTTATTTGTGTCTATCATTATTATAAAGGTGGGGTGCCCTAGGGAAGATGATATGGATTATCACGGCTCAAAGAATGTGGTTTTGCAAGTGGACGAACATGGAGCTATGAATATCAAAGATGAAGTTAATGATCCTATGGAAGAAGATGATCATGCGCTAGAAAACACAGTTGAAGATGATGGTACAAATACATTGATCAATGGCACATTTAGTGGTAGAGTTGATCATGATGATCGATATGATTTTGATGATATTCATGATTTACCTGTACTTGAGAAGGCATACGAGCCCCTTTATGAAGACTCCCAAACAACTCTTCTCTCTACTATATTGTTGCTATTGAACTTGAAGGTTATGAATGGTTTATCAAACATAGCAATCTCACAAATGTTAAGGTATGTCATATATTTCATCTTTTTTCATCTATTTTAATTGTTGTTAGTTCATCACTAGTAAATAAAGGATGAAACATGTACCATTAATATTCTTTATATTAACAAATTATTTTTTGTTGTAGATTGATTGGTGAATTTTTGTTTCCACCATCAAATATTTTACCTCGCTCATACCGAGATTTATCTAGCATTATGAAAGATATCATAATGGAGTATCAAGCAATAGATGCATGTCCCAATGATCATATTATATATCATAAACAACAAGAATTTGCAACAGAATGCCTGAAATGTCATATCAGTAGATATCAAATAGATCAACTAACAAAAAAGGTGTCTTGCAAAGTTCTTCGTTATATTCCCATTATTCCACATATGCAATGATTATTTAGGTGTGAAAACTTAGCGCAATTTATGGATTACCATGCACGGAATAAAAGTGGAGATGACATTCTTCAAATGCTTGTGGATGGTTCTGCATTTAGGGACATGGAGGAAAAATAGCCACAATTTAAAGAAGAACCTCGTAATCTCAGCCTTTCATTGGGAGCGGACAGTGTCAATCCATTTGGAGAGCTGAGATCTATTTACTCAGTGTGGCTTATTTTTGTTATCAACAATAAAATTCCTCCATGGATGTCAATAAAGAGGGAGCACATAATGTTGTCAATGATTGTTCTAGGTATTTGTTTACATCAATTTTTTTAACGTAGTAGCATCTCATTTGTCTTATTTGTTGCATAATGACTTATATTTTTTTCATTCAATAGTCATATACATTAATTTATATATATTGCAGTAAAATGGTTATAATAATTATGTAATGTTTATGTTCATTCAACTAGGTAGGTACCAAGTTAAAGATATGAATGTATATATTAAGCCTCTTATCGACGAGTTACTAAACTTATGGAATGACGTCACTACGTATGATGTCTCTAGACCAATAGGACAAAGACAATTTCAATTCCATGCAATGCTTGTATGGACAATTCATGATGCCCTAGGGCTAACACATTTTTGTGGTATGTTATACCATTCGATTGCACTTTAACAATATTTAATTTTATGAAGTATATATCATGCATGTTTTTAAAATAATCTATTCATTATATATAATTATAAAAATTGACATATTTAATCCAATTATATATGATCTTATAGGTCTTCAAATAAAGGGAAAATTTGCATGTCCAATTTGTGGTCCAAAGATGAAATCTTGTCGTTCAACAAGTTTAGGAAAGTAGGTGTTTCATGAGTATAAGCACTTCCTCCATAGAAATCATAAGTATTGAACTATTGAAAAACATCTTTTCAATGGGAAAGAAGAGACTACATCAAAACCACGAAGAATGACACCTCGCCTATGGAAGATGGAATATAATAGAATTAATCATCAACGTTATACATTGAATCAAATTATTTATCTATCATATATGATATGTTTTTAATTTATATTTTTATATTGTGTTGTGTTTAATCATGTTGTAATTGACAATGATTGTCATTGTTAATTTGTTTAACTTATATGCTTCATGAAGGTCATCAAGGCATTAATGGTCGGCTTCCACAAGGACTTAAAAGTTATCCCAGATAATTTAGTAGGTTGCCCTACTATGAGTAGCTAAAAATTGTGCATTTGTTTGATAGAATGCATATAAGAAAGAATATAATATAAACGTTATGGAAATTATTGGATGGAAGGAAAGACAAAAAAAAATGTCAAAATTTGTAGTGACATTTAGGAAGCCAATCATGCAATGAAAAATGTCATTCAATTAAATAGCGATGGACATCAAATTAATATAAGTGCCCTTCCTTGGTTATTAACAGATCAACAAAGCAATGCTATAAAAGAAATCATATGAATAATTTGATTTCCCATAGGATTTGCTGCGAACATAAACAATATAATAACAAAGAAAGGTGAATTTGGGTTAGGGATGAAAATGCATGATTGACATACCTTCATTAAGGTAATTATTCTGGTATATTATATACACTTGTATAATGCATGTATTTTTCAAAGGTATTATGTTTACTAGTTTTAGAAAATAATGAAAAAAATCATTTTATAATTGTTGTAGTACTGCACCTCTTATCATGTAAAAAACTTGACAACAATGTCAAGCAAGTTATATATGATCTTGGAAAATACATGAGGTAAGTAGCGATATTTGTTCAATTTGTTGTATACATCTTATAATTTCCATTTGTTTTACTTGTTATGTAATATACTATATATTTTTGTTAAATATCATTAACATATTTGTGCCTCGAATCACTTGTAGATGGCTGTCATCTAAAGAAATCCATAAAGAAGATATAAATTATTGGAAGAGAAAAAATCCTCATCTAAAGTGTGAAATGCAAAATTTTCTACCTTAAACATTTTTCAATGCACAAGAACACTAACTCATACACCAAGTTGAGGAGATTGAATTGTGTGGACCTATACACACAAGGTCAATGTGGATGGTTGAGAGGCACTTGAAATTTTTGAAGACTTTGGTTAGAAAAATAGCACATCCTGAGGGTTCTATGGTAGAAGGATATATGGTATACCAGACCATAGTGTACATTAGTGAATATCTTCCTAAGTTTGCAGCAAAGATCCATGTAGATCGCATTTGGGATCCCAACTCCATTAACAAATTCGAAGAGAAGTACCTGATGGGGAAAGGTAGATTGAGGAAAGTGAGGTAATTATAAGATGGTCATGGAGATTAATTGGAATACATTTTATAAATGGTTTTTATGTATATTGTACTTATTTAATTTTTAATCTTCAATGTACATTAATTATAAATTAAGGTCATATACTATGGTATTTAATTAATTATATGTTTGTGAATTTCAAATTTTTTTGATACAGTTGGTCGAGAGTGGGATGCACTACATTTGTACGTAGCAAACAATCTTGATTGGATGACGGTATGGATTGAACGATGTCAACAATCTGGTTGTGCATTAACATGGGAAGGTGTGGCTTCATTGGTTAAAGAAGTTCATCATAATGGAGATTCCAATGTTACACAAAGGGAAATTGATTTAGCATATGGTTTAAGAGATAAACAGGTACGTATAAATATATTAATCACCCATATTATTTAATTATTTTCAATTATATTGATGTATATATATGTTGAGATTGTTTTCTTTGCATACATTCAGCCAAGAATAAATATGTTTATCAACTCACGATATTGCAATAATTTTTACATGTTTGACATATTGCAGATGAAACACCACAAG
>VDFB02271358.1:713741741-713833698 GCA_007258455.2 Sequoia sempervirens | reverse complement strand
GGTTTTCGGATTTCATCTAGTTGTCTTGTCTACTTCATTGATGCTCTTTGTGAGGGTTGCATTTGGTCAATCTTTGGGAGATTTTCTTGCCATTATGATTTATCGTTGGCATCCTGTTGAGTTGTGATGTTCAATCTTGTTTTTCTTTAGCATTTCTTATTTTACTGTGCGGTTAAAATCTATAAAGGTTTCATGCCTAGGGGAATTGCCCATTTGCATATTAATTTATTTCAAAATGAACCTAGAATTCAAGGAAGATCTGTTGAAGGTTAAGGTTAAGTTGCTTTTTGTGCTTCGGGGTCCCTCAAATTTGTGACCTTCAGTCAATTTGAGTGAATTCGTGTTTGATTGTTTATTTTTGGGGTTTCTGTCGACTTTGGGATTTTCCTATCTAGTCAAATTTTCTTGGTTTCTCCTTCTTCCCCTCATTTTCCCAAAATTCATGTAGTGTTATCATTTTCATGGAAATCTGGTCTAGCTGGATTTTTTTGGATTTTCGGCGTTATGGAGCGAGGAAATTTGGTGGTGGATGAATTTAATGATGAATTCTTAACATTTTTATGCATTTGATTGATAAATTACATGATTATCACCATTCATTCTTACATTTGATGATTTAGTGGTGGATTTTGTGCCTTCTTTGCGAGGAATCTACTGTTTGGGCCACCTAGAATTTTCCTTGGCCCAAATTCCACACGGTAGCTTAGGATCTGGTGGTAGTTTGTGATTGGGCAGTTAAGCACCACAGGTTGATTTCAATTTTGGTGGAATTTATATGGATGATGAATGTGTTGCTAATGATATGCTAATCTTGATCTTCATGTTTTAATGGTATTACATAATACGAATATTTATGCTAGTTTTTTGTTGGGTGCAAGTTAAGTCCGGGCTTGAGAGTGGTAGCTAGAGAGATGGAATTTAATGAAGAAATTCAAAATTTTGGTTAGCACCACGCAGCCAACTTAGGGTTAATTTGGGCTACGTGGGAAACTTGTGCCTTGGTTTAGTTATGTTGAGGATCCTAGGCGACACAGTTGAGTTCATGTATTTAACATCAATTTATTTTATTTTGAATTCTCCTTGGCCGACTTGTTTTGGCTATTTTATTATTGTAAGCCCTTGCTTGGGCCGACATGCTCTGGGGTTCTGTATAAATTGGGCACTTTTCCTCATTCGTAACAGATAGATAGATACACATATAGCCAGTTTGATACAAGCGAATTTAGCAATACAGCAGAGGTAGAAGTTAGTCAATTTTTGAGCAAGTGTTGTAACAAAACATTGGAATTGTTGTTGAAATTTGGTGATTCAATACAATTGAAGATATTGTGATTTTCTGGTGATCTCTTTTGTGTTTATTTATCTTGCATGGTTCTTATGATTCTATCTTTCAAATTGCTCAAGGTTTTTAGATTTAGATTTACATTTGATTCAATGATGTTCATGATTTAATGTTTGAAGTGTTGCAACAATCCCTGGTCCATACTTTTTGCAGCTAGCTGATTGTTAGTTGCTTTACAAATTTAGCCTGGACTTTTATATTCATTGTGCTTAGTTCAATTGTGGAGATTTATTCATTTGAATTGCAATTGGGTTGTCTTGGATGAATGTTCATGATTTGAAAATCTTAATACCTTAGAAGATTGCACTATTTTTGTAAGATTGTAGATTTATCTTGGTCAAGCAGGAATTAGTTTATGAGGGATTGGTCCATTTCAAGTATTTCATCATTTGCATTGTTAATCTTAAGAGTAGTTAAATTTAGGAATCTCTCTGGAACCCTAATCTTTTGTTATTTCTTTGTCATTTGGATTAGATTTAGGAATTAAGTATCATTACATTGCTAGATCTGATAAATTCAGGATTCAGTGTAGTAAGGTCCCTTTGTGATTACCAACATTTTCACATTTATCACTAAGTTGTTTATGAATTATCAAGACCTGAAATTAGAGACCTTGGGGTTATCTCTTGAGGCTTACTGATAGAGATTTACCTTTCAAGAGAGAGGATTTCATATTATGTCTGAGTTGTTTATGTGGAAAAAACATCATCAACAGATTGGGGCTAGAAGAAGGGCCTGAATAAGCTAAGTTGGATTAGTTTTTGTATGCTATCTCTCCTGAAAGATTCAGAAGAAGAACCAAATCTACTCTAGGAGAAGAGGAATTTCAAGAATTGTTAGTCCCTACTAGGTCAAGAAGGACTAGTACAAATGGAGAATCATCATCCACGCAACCACCTCCATCATCTCCATCATTCCCAAGTCCACCTTCATCTAAGTCTGAGGACATTCCCATTCCACAACCTCAGCTAGCCATTACCACCCCCACCTCCACCAATGGCTTTCCTAGCTAATAACCCATCTCCATTGAGTTTTTCCAATTACAATGTCATGCCCAAGAACCCTGAGCACTTCTATTCAAAGTTCCATGTTAATGATCCCAATAGAACTACTAAGGAACACATTAGGATATTTCAGACCAACCTTAAGGATAGATTAATCAACCTTGAGGATGTAGCATGTAGGCTCTTTCCTTATTCCTTAGGGGAAGATGCATTCTATTGGTATAATCACTTTCCTGTCAGGTCTCTCTAGCACTGGACTGAGCTTGAGACTACATTTTTGCAAAAGTTCAGAATTCCTATTATTTCCAATTAGCTCTATCGTTAGTTCACTAATGTTAAGAGAGAAGTCAATGAGCCAATAGGGTCCTTTAATAATAGGTTTCATCGTGCCTATACTTGGCTATAGGGCCCCTATGCTATTGATGATGTCACTTCCTTAGAAGTCTAATATGAAGGTCTTGATAGTCTGACAACTACCTTCATGAAATGGAGAAACAATTGTAGTAATACTTTGCTTGATGCATATGTAGAAGCTATAAAGGTTAGCACTGCCTTAAGGCAACATTTGGTTGGACCTTTACCATCATTAGGACCCGTTGCTCACCCTAGACAGGTCACAACTCTTAATTAGGCTCTCACCAACCATACTCCCATCATGAATTTGGTTCTTTAGTTGCCTATGGTTCCCCACCCAGGGCCTCTAGTGAGTCAAATTCCACCCACAGTCAGCTATTCCTAGCAAAATGCAATCAGCCTCTTCATCCACAATCTCATGCTAGCTATCCCCCATATCTGCAGATTTCTAAAGTTTTGAACCAGTCATTAAGTACCAACGCTGTAGCAGGATATTCCCAAAATAGTGTGGGCCAGCCCCCATATAGAAGTCCTAGCCAAGAGAGGATGGTTGAATTGTCTGAACAAGTGAAGAAGCTAAACATAGAGGTGACTTACTTGAGGAACCAGAACAGTCAGTTGCAAGCTACCCAAAGAAATATGCAGTCTAGTTAGAGCAGAGAAAATCAAGAAAATCAACAAGGACAACATTCTGATAGAGGATAAAACAATGAACAAGGATACAATAATGACAGAGGATACAATAATGACAAAAGGTATATCAATGACAAGGGACAGAATTATGATAAAGGACAATCCTCAGGCCAAAACTTTGATAGAAGTCAAGGTGGTGGACAAGGTTTTGATAGGATACATCCACCTAGACAAAACAGGACTTGGAACACAAGGCCTAATAATAGAGTCACTGCCCCATTAGATCAACCGGTCAATCAGCCAGTCAGTCAAGAGAAGCCTCCTAGTGGTGTATATTTAGCTGAAGCTTATTTATCATGATGGTGTAGACTCCATAAAACAAGTCAGCATTCTGAGTTAGATTGTCAATAGTTCCAAACAATATCTTCAATCTTCCAGTATCAAGTGGAGAAAAATTCAAGTAGTCAGGAGATGGTGCCATCTACTCCCTATGATTCACCAGTGTTAGTACTAAACCATACTTCTTTTCCACAGAGAAAAGAGAATGTGCCTGAAGAAGAATCAGACCAGCTCAAGGAAGAAGCAGACCAGTTATGCAATGGAGATAAGATCTCATAGTTGTTTAATGAAAATCCAGTAAATGAAAATGGCCCCTTGGATGAAGAAAAAGCTTATGTTGAAGAAGTACAGACTTTCTAGAGGCCTGTTAAGAAGTATGATTTGAGAGACATGCCACATAGGCATCCACCGACTAGAGGTCCCTTCACCACCTCCATTCCATAGAACAACTTCACCATTCCTCTAGATCCTAATGCCAACAATAATCCATCATATCCTTATGTGTCTAAGTAGTATCTGTCAAAGGAAGTGCAAGCACAAATGGACATATCAAAAGGAAGAAGTGTTGAAGCAAGCAAATACAGGATGGTGGATTATCCAAATGAGACCCCTACTGATTTAAGTGAAGAACAATTGGCTATATATGTTGCAGAAGATATCAAGAAGCTAAAGGTAAGTCTATCTAAATTTGAGTTATTGAGAGTTCCAACCATTAAGAATGCAGTTTTAGGAGCTTACAATGCAAATCCCATATCACAAGATAGATCAGTTAGTGAAAATATCAATAAAGTATATAGCTCTCAAACAATAGGAAGGTAAAATCATATTCATAATCAAGTTCATGTTCCTCCTAGAGATAAGGGAAAAGAGAAAGATAGAACTCAGGTTGCTCAAGTAGATGCTCCCTTAACTCTATTTCAAAGGAAAACAAAGACTCCTCCATTCTTGATTTCTGTCCACATATTTGGTAAGTACTTACACAATTGATTGTTAGATTTTGGTGCTTCCACTAATGTAATTCCCTTTGGTGTCTCTCGAGCTTTGGGTATTACTCCTGTTGATTCCCAAAAGAAATTAGACAATTGGATAGAACTGAAGTTAATGTTGTAGGGGAATTAAATATGATTCATATGCAAGTTGCTTCTTATCCTAGAATTCAACAGGTCATTAATATACAAGTGACTGATATACCTAATGCTTATGGCCTGATTCTAGGAAGAGACTTTACCAGGGCCTTGAATGGATATGTATCAACTAATAACTCTCACATGTGGCTTCCTTGGAAGGGAGTACCAAACCAAATTAGAACTGAAAGACAACCTAGGATGAAGTATATGATCACAGAATATCAAAATACCTCCAATGAAATTTTGATATCAAAAGTAAGTATGGGAAATTACGTGCTAGTAGCCCCTTTTGAGGAGTCAGATGTAGAGGAAGTCCTTATGTTTCACACTGCACCTATTGATCTCACAGCAGAATCTAGTGGTATTGAGGCCTTGGTGGAACCAGTTGAGAATGATGATGATCTTGAGGATAGTCAGCTCAGTTTATTGGATAATTTTCAGAAATTCATTCAAAAATGCATTTAGGATCAGATTCAGTTGGGTAGGAAGATGAATTTCAAAGATTTTCTCTTGCCAAATTGGTGTAGGGTTCACAATGCCTCCCATTCTAAACTAGATTGTTGCTTATGCCAGACTGCAGTGGAACAAGTGCAGAAGTGTATCAACCCCACTCCAGCAGTCAAAGTTGATATCCAGAACATTCAAGAAGACCCTAGGGAGAAGAAAGTGATTCCTTTTGAGGAACCTTCAAGCAGCAATAGTACAATAGGTACAACAAGGAAATATATAGTTGATGGTTGTTGGACTTTAAGGTTTGATGGATCCAAATCAAAGCAAGGAGCTGGGGCAGGATTTGATCTAATCAGTCCAAAAGGTAAGACATTCTTTGCTGCTCATAGACTTCAATTTCATTATACAAATAATGTAGCAGAGTATGAGGCTTTGGTCCATGGGTTGTTAATGGCTCTAAGGAAAAAGGTCAAAATCCTACAAGTTTTTGGGGATTCTGAGTTAGTAGTCAAGCAAGTTAGAAGACAATACTCTTGTCATGACAGAAGAGTGACCAATTATAGACACAAAGTGTGGGACCTTATTGAAGGATTTGATTCCTTTAACATTCAGTTGATACCACGAAGTAAAAATCAGATAGCTGACTCTCTTGCTCAAGCAGCTAGTACATTGCAACCTCTATCCCTTTCTAGATTGGAGAAGTTTACAATGGAACTAACCCCAGTACCTTCAATACCTGACAATGTCACCAATTTCCAGGTATTTGAAGATGAAAAGCATATCTTACATTTTATTACAAGTACAGATGTTTTTGCTTCTCAAATTATAGTTGAAACTGAACTCCAAGAAGCAGAAATGGATTTGGAAGGAGTAATTAATCTGAAGACCAATACTATTCCTAGAGGAATGGTGCAATTAGAGAGGATTTTTGATTTGGATAGGGTCAGAGATTAGGAACAAGATGCCAAGAAGGAGTCCATCAGTGGACAATGTGAAAAGTATAATATGGGAACTCAAGATGATGCCAAGAAAGTCTTCATTGGAAAAGCATGCACTCCAGAAGAGAGAAAAGGAATAATTGATGCATTACATAGATATCTGAATTTGATAGCATGGAGTTATGAAGATTTGAAGACCTATGACACATCAATCATACCTCATACTATCCCTCTCAATCCAAGAGAAAAACCTTTCAAACAGAGGAAAGGCCCATCAATGCCTTACTAGAACCTATAATACAGAAGGAAGTGAAAAAGTTGCTATCCATAAGAATCATATTTCTAGTCAGACATTCAACTTGGGTTGCAAACTTGGTTCCAGTGAGGAAAAAGAATCATGAAATCAGGTTGTGTGTTGATTTTAGGAACCTCAACAAAGCATCAGAAAAGGATAATTATCCAATACCTTCACTGGATGAAGTACTTCAGATTGTCAATGGATCTTAGATGATGTCTTTCTTAGATGGATATTCAGGATATAACCAAGCTATGGTGCAATATGAAGACAGAAATAAGACTGCTTTCACTACCAAGTGGGGAACTTTTGCATATAGAAGAATGCCTTTTAGTTTGATTAATGTTGGAGCCACATTTTAGAGGGCCATGGACATTTCCTTTAAAGACATAATTGGTAAATACATAATTATTTATATGGATGATCTGACAGTATTTTCCAAGAAGAGAGGTGACCATATAGCAGATTTGTGTAAGGTGTTTCAGAAGTGCAAGGAATTTGGTATATCCCTCAATCCAAAGAAATGCATCTTTCGAGTGATAGAGGGAAATTTTCTAGGACATGTTATCTATGAGAAAGGAATTTCCATTGATCCAGAACAAGTGGAACCCATACTCAAGATCCCACCTCCTGCTAGCAAGAAAGAAATGAAGTCATTCTTTGGTAAAATCAACTTTGTAAGAAAGTTCATCACTAGATTTGCAGAAATAGTCAATCCATTCAATGCAATGTTGAAGTAGGAAGCCAAAATTGAATGGAATACAGAAGCTAAGGAAGAATTTGTAGAGATAAAGAAATCTATTGTTGAAGCTCCGATTTTGGTGAGTCTAGATTATGCTAAGCCATTCTATATATATTTGTTTGCTTTTGTTCACTCCTGTGCTGCTATCTTAACTCAAAAGTCTAATCAAGGAAATGAACATCCCATAGCATTCATGAGTGCACCATTGAAAGATGCTAAACTGAGGTACCCAAGTGTGGAGAAGCAGGCTTATGCCTTAGTCAGGGCTATGAAGAAATTTAGACATTATATTCTTAGAAACAAAGTGTTTGCAATAGTTCATGATCCTGCAATCAAGCTGATGTTGATGCAAAATGAGCTAGGGGAACATAGAGCTAAGTGGGTAACTATGTTACAAGAATATGATATTGAGATCCAACCCATGAATCTGGTAGGAGGGAAAGGACTTACAAGGACAATGGAAAAAATAGGCCCTAATCTTGCAACTCAACATTATAATCTAGAGGATGTTTCCCCTGGAGAGTGGTATGATGGTATTGTTCATTATCTCCTAACTAAGAGGTGTCCTAACCATCTTAATGCAGTACAAAGAAGAGAATTATGCTTGAGGAGTGACAATTTCATGCTGAAGGGAGCTATTATATATAAGAAAAATTATGAAGGCATATACTTGAGGTGCTTAGGAAGACAGGAAGCTGAGAGGGTCATGGCTGAATTTCATGATAGATATGGTACTGGCCATAGGTCTGCACATTCTACTACAAACCAGATTCTAAGGGTTGGTTATTATTGGCCTACATTGTTCAAGGATACACACAGTCATGTCAGAACTTGCCACATATGCCAGAATGCAGCAACCAAAGAGAAGTATGTAGCTCTTCCACTCCAACCAATCTTTGAGGTAAAACCTTTTGCGCAGTGGGGGATGGACTTCATAGGTCCCATCAATCCACCTTCTTCTGCTAGTCACAGGTATATTATCACCTTACTAATTATTTTACATGATGGACTAAAGCTCTTGTGTGCAAACAATGTACTTCTGAAGTGGTAATAGATTTCATTGAATCGGGTATTATCAATCACTTTTGATGTCCTTTATCTTTAGTTTGTGATAATGGTCCTGCATTTGCATCATTGAAGTTTTCTAATTGGGCCTTTGATCATGGGATTATAATAAATTTTACATCCAATTACTATCCACAAGGTAATGGGTTGGCTGAGTCTTCCAATAAAAACCTCTTGACAATCATCTGTAAGTTACTAGAGAAGAATCCCAAGGATTGGCACACTCAACGTAGATTTTCCCTGTGGGAAGATTGCACAAGATAGAAGACTTCCATAGGGACCTCCCCTTATCATCTTGTGTATGGTCAGGAACCTGTATTTCCAATCCAATTGAGGATCCCTACTTTACAGTTCATTAATGAGTACTATGATGAAGAAAATAGGTGTGAGGCTCGCCTACAAGAGTTGTTACACCTTGAAGAAAAAAGAGATGAAGCCTTAGAAAAATTTGCTAAACATCAGGGTGTAGTCAAAAGGTGGTTTGATAAAAGAGCCAAGGTAAAATCCTTTCAGATTTCTGACTTAGTTCTATACTAGGATAGAGCCCATGACCGTAAGGGAGAGCATGGTAGATTTGACAAACTCTGGCTTGGCTCTTACCAAATTTCAAAAATCATGGGAGATAATGCTTTCTGCTTGAAAACTCTCATTGGGGAGGATTTCCCACTACCTGTTAATGGGCAGTATTCGAAGCATTATTTCTAGTCTTGAGATTTTTTCAGCTCTTATCCTGTATATAGTTAGATTAGGTTTCCTTTTTGTTTTGGTTGCTTTGCTTTGCTTTGGTTAGATTCGGTTTCCTTTATGTTTTTCTTTGCTTTATTTTGTTTAGTTTAGGGTTTGCTTTCAGTTTGGTGTGTTTTTCTCTGCTCTTGCTTTGGAGGTTTTCTTGTTTTCTTTTGGATCTGTTGCACCTGCATAGCAAATGTTCTTTTTTCTGTGACTATTCTGATTATTTCCTTGATAAACTTTAATCCTATGTCTTGAAAGGATGGTTGAGGTCTTTGTTATCATCACGCAATCTAAATGTCTGATTTAAAGAGGATGGGTCACTGGTTTGATTTTAATTTGAAGTATTCTAAAATCTTATATCTTCTATACATCTTAAAATCCTGAGGTTGTTGTAGGGTCCTTATGAGGTCATGGTAAGTGAAAAATTTTATTTCTGCTTTAGCGCCACTATGGTTCTCAGCCCTGAGTGTGAACTTCATTGTTCACAAGTTGAAAAGAAAAAGTGAAAAGAACAGAATATCAAAAGAAAAGAAAATAGAAAATATTGAAAATCAAAAGAATGAATTCAACTTATTAGGGGTATCCGAATATCTCCACTGGGGCTATGGATGCCTAGCTGGCAGTAGATCTATGTTCGAGAGAGTCACAGTGATAATCACGTTGGGGCTATAGATGCCTAACTAGCAGCGAGGCTCTATCCAGGTTGCTTTTGAAGTTAGAATCTTTAAGTAGCCTATCCTGACTAAATTTGGTTTCTGCAGTAGCTCAAGGAAGGAAATGAACTCATGTGCACACACTTGGATTTTTAGTCTATGGAAGGTTCAGTCTGCCTTTGGTTCTGATTCTTTCATCTTGCATTTTGATTTGTTTGTCTGATAGTAGGATTGAAACCAGAGATTCTGGGTTCATGATTCTTGTTCATCATCAAATGCTCTAGAGAATTTCCCCAGTAGAGTCACCATTTGTTGTGCAATTTTTGCACATACGCCCCGTTGAAAGCAGGGACCCTCTTTTTCTTTCGCTTTTGGTCTTTTTCCCCTTTGATTTTGAGGATTTGCATTTTCCTTGGCATGTGATTAATATGTTTATCTTGCTTGCCCAAGTGATTTCCCAAAGTTACAAGTTGAAAATCTTATGCTTTTGGAAAAATCCAGGTTTTCACCCCATTTTGGGATTTTTCGGTCCATCCAGATTTTCCTGGATTTCATCCAAAATCCGACAAGTTTGTTTCAACGCTGCTGTTCAAAAAATTTTGGTCTTCCCGGAAATCTGCCTGGGCCACATTTTTCTAAAATTTCGTCATCCTCTCAGGTTTCCAAATTTTGTCTGGTTGTCTTGTCTGCTTCATTTATGCTCTTTGTGAGATTTGTATTCAGTCGATCTTTAGAGATTTTCTTGCCATTATGCTTTATCATTTGCGTCCTATTGAGTTTTGATGTTCGATCTTGTTTTGCTTTCGCATTTCATGGCTTGCCCTATGCGTTCATGGTTAAAATCTAGGGTTTCATGCCTAGGGTGTCACTGTTGCATCTTAATTTTCTTTCGAATGAACCTAGAATTCAAGGAAGATTTGTTGAAGGTTCAGGTTAAGTTGTTTCTATGCTTGGGGTCCTCAAATTTGTGACCTTCGGTCAATTTGAGTGAATTCATGTTTGATTGTTGATTTTCAGGGTTTCTGTCAACTTCGGGATTTTCTTGTCTGGTCGAATTTTCCCAGTTTCTCCTTCTTCTGCTCATTTTCCCAAAATTCATGCAATGTTATCATTTTCACAGAAATCTGGTCCGGTTGGATTTTTTTGGATTTTTTGGGAAGCACTATGGAACAAGAAAATTTGATGAATTGGATGAATTTAATGATGAATTCTTAACATTTCATGATTTTGATTGATAAATTACATGATTATCTGCAATTGTTCTGCATTTTGATAATTTAGTGGTGGATTTTGTGCCTTCTTCGCTAGAATCCACTTTGGCCAAATTTTTCCAGGATTTTCCTTCTGGCTCGGATTCTGTGGTTGGCTCAGGATCTTGAATTTGGTAGTTTGTGATCGAGTGGTGCTTTTGGGGGTATTTCAATTTGCATTAGAGTTTATATGGATGATGAATGTGTTGCTGATGATATGTTAATCTTGATCCTCATGTTTTAATGGTGTTATAATGAATATTTATGCTAGTTTTTTGATGAGTGCAGGTTAAGTCTGGCTTGGTGGCAGCTGGAAGGAGATGGAATTTAATGAAGAAATTCAAAATTTTGGTTGCTCCACCCCTTGGCCAACTTATGCCTTGGTTCAAATTATGTTGAGGATCCTAGGCCGACTTGGGATTGAGTTCATGTATTTGACATCAATTTATTTTATTTTGACTTATCCTTGGCTGACTTGTTTTGGCTATTTTATTATTGTAAACCCTTGCTTGGGTCGACATGCTCTGAGGTTCTCTATAAATTGGGCACTTTTCCTCATTCGTAATAGATAGATAGATACACATATAGCCAGTTTGATACAAACAAATTTATCAGTAGAGCAGAGGTAGAAGCTAGTCAATTTTTGAGCAAGTGTTGTAACAGAACATTGGAATTGTTGCTGAAATTTGGTGATTCAATACAATTGAAGACATTGTGATTTTCTGGTGATCTCTTTTTTGTTGGTTTATCTTGCATGGTTCTTATGAGTCTATCTTTCAAATTGCTCAAGGTTATTAGATTTATATTTAGATTTGATTCAATGATGTTCATGATTTAATGTTTGAAGTGTTGCAACAATCCATGGTCCATACTTTTTGCAGCTAGCTGATTGTTAGTTGCTTTGCAAAGTTAGCCTAGACTTTTATATTCATTGTGCTTAGTTAAATTGTGGAGATTTATTCATTTGAATTGCAATTGGGTTGTCTTGGATGAATGTTCATGATCTAAAAATCTTAATACCTTAGAATATTGCACTGTTTCTGTAAGATTGTAGATGTATCTTAGTCAAGCAAGAATTAGTTTATGAGGGATTGGTCCATTTCAAGTATTTCATCATTTGCATTGTTAATCTTAGGAGTAGTTAAATTTATGAATCTCTCTAAAACCCTAATATTTTGTTATTTCTTTGTCATTTGGATTAGATTTAGGATTGAAGTATCATTACATTACCAATCTGATAAATTCAAGATTCATTCTTTGCTTGTAGTAAGGTCCCTTTGTTATTACCAACATTTTCACATTTATCACTGAGTTTTTTATGCATTGTCAAGACCTGAAATTAGAGACCTTGGGGTTATCTCTTGAGGCTTGTTGATAGAGATTTACCTTTCAAGAGAGATAGGGTTTTATATTATGTCTGAGTTGTTGTTGTGCAGAAAACATCATCAACAAGTGGTATAGGAGTTTGCTTGTCAAGAGCATTGGCTCTTGGGAGGGGTTTAGAAGGATATTTAGAGAGCAATACAGTGACAAGACTAATTCAAGTTTTTTGTTGACTCAATTTAATAACATTGCTAAAGGTTCTAATGAGTTTGTGCCTAAGTTTAATACAAGGTTCCAAAAGGCTAGGAAGAGATTGTATGCTCGTCTACAATTGAATGGCAATGTGTGTTTGGTGAACTACTACAATGCCTTTGATACAAAAATGAGCTACCGCTTGCTGCATAAGAATCCGCAGACATTGAGGGAATCTTAAAAGATGGTGGAATATATTGACAATATCAACAAAGGGACTAGTAAAGTTGGTAGAAGAGATGATTCAAAACTCTTCAAAAATCCAAAAAAGGAGGAAAAAATTTGGGTATTAAAGGGGGCACTCTTGAGGATAAGATTGATAATTTTATGAAAACTATAAATGACAAAATTGTGAGACAAGAAAAGGCTTAGCCAAAATATTATCAAAGGAATGATAGACCCTCCTTAGTTGCAAGATTACCCATATAATACCAATTGGTATAATGGGAAGCATGTTCCTAATAATCAAAGAAATGCCCAGAATAAGGTCCCTCTGGATCCTTTGTAGAAGAATTCAAGAAATTTTATTGAAGAAACCCCTTGGTACATGGTTTTCCAAATACCACATTCGTTGAGGTGGAAGAAGATGAACCTGAAGACTGTGATCAGTCAAATGGTTATGGGCGATTCTGATTTTGCTAACAGTGAATGCTCATCCAATATGGAGTCCCATGAGATGGATGTAGATAATCAAATGCAAATTGCTAGTGCATATCATCAAAAATTTATATTTGATGAGTATATTGATAGTGATATCGAGGTATATAATTTGGAAGCAATTGAAGATGGTGTGTCCTTGAGAAGGCCCTCAGATGAGGAGATTGCAAGGTATATTGTGGCCTTGGCCACCCAAGCTAGAGGTTCATATCATCTAAGGAATAGAACAGTCAGGAGTGAACAAGGCAATCATGTTGGTCTTTTCATTAAGGATTAGAATGCCAAAAGAAAAGAGCACAATACTGATGGAAAAATAGAAGCAGTCAAAGCTAAAGAAATTAGGGGAGATAAAATTTAGGCTAAGAAAGTAGATAAGCCAAAAGCTAGTGAATAATCCAAATCCCCTACTGCAAAGATAAAGACACAAAGGAAAATTTTTGAAGTTACAAGGAAGGATTCCAAGCATAGAGTTTAGATAACCAAAAATCAACAAAAGGAAAGGAGCACTAAACAAGGTATGCTCCTGATTGAATTACCCAAGTATACTCCTATTGATATGTTTCAATTACTTAGCCAAGTAAAAGTATCTATGCCTTTTCTTGAAATGATGAGAATAGATGGACATAATCAAAAGGAAGTAACCCTTATCAATGGTGATACTACAACCTATAATGATTTAGTGGTGCCCACTCCACCCAAAGTGAGTGAAAAGAATAAGAAAGACAAGGAAGTTGAAGGAGTAATCACTAAGATCCCCCATATTTTCCTATGAAATTCAGTGATTGCTTGTCTTGGAAAGATAGACCCATTTTTCCTCACATTGGTTGTTGAGGGAAATTTTCTAAAAAAATTGTATTATTGATTCTAGAGCATCAAATAATATCATGCTAGCCAATATTATGGAGGCATTAGGACTGAAATTTGATATCACTCATAGTAGGTGCTATGCCATGGATTCAAGAGAAGTCCCTATTGTTGGTGGGATACATGAACTTCCTTACAAATTAGTAGCCTACCCAGACAAAGAGTTTAAAATGAGTGTGGTGGTAGTTGATATCCCACCTAATTATGGAATGTTGTTATCTCAGAAATGGAGTGCATCTATGGGAGGCGGTATGCAATGTGACATGTCTTATGACACATTTCCCATTAATGGTAAGGATGTTCAAGTGGTGCAAGAACCAAAGGTACCACATATGTTGGATCATGCTCCTAAAGATGACACAATTCTTTTCATAGAAATTGATATCAGTGATTTCAAGGTGGAAGTACCAAGAGAAGTTGATAGGTTCCCTGCACCTATAAAACATGAGGTTTTAAGATTATCTAACAATGATGGACTTTGGAAAATTTAATTCGATGGTGCAAGTTCCAAAGAAGGGTCTAGTGCAAGGATATTATTGGTGTCACCTAGTGGTAGTACTTATAAATTTTCTTTCACTTTATCTTTTATCTACATGAATATTATGGTAGAGTATGAAGCATTATTACTGGAACTGAGATTGGATGAGAAGCATTGAATAAAAAATTTAATGGTAATTAGTGATTATGAGCTTGTGATATCCCAAGTAAGATCCAAATATGTTTGCAAGAACAACATACTGTAGCAATACAAAAATGTTGTCAGGTATTCTATTGAGCAGTTTGATGCTTTAGAATTGACTGGATGGAAAGAGGAAAAAATAGAGTAGTTGACTTACTTGCTAACATTCCATTGAGACCAATTGGCACAAATTTTATAGGTATCTCTAAGGTTGAGGTACAGACAAGGCCTTCCATTCCTAAAAATGTGTACAATTGGCATATTTTCAATGATGATGAGGATATTCTCAAATTTTTGAAATGTGTTGATGAATTTGAAGGTCAGGAGATTGACATTCATGGATTTTTTAAAAATATAGATGGAAAGGATACAGTATTTGGAAAGGATTTCATCCAATTAAAGACAAATAAAATCCATAAGGGCCTTGTAGCACTTAAAAGGGTCTTTGATAGTCAAGAAAAATGCAAGATTAAGACAATTGATGCTCATCTAGAGGACCTAGAGGAAGTAAATTTGGGGACTAAAAATGCCCCTAAGAAAGTGTATGTAGGAAAGAAGATGAAACCAAAGGTGAAGGAAATGTTTGTTGGAAAAAAAAGGAGAAACAACTGAGAGGGGGGGTGAATTAGTTGTCACAAAATATTTAAACTTTTCAAACTTAACTTAACTTAATCTCATTTATGATGAATGAACAATAAACCATAAGCAATCAGCACATCAGAAACATAGAGAACACCAAGATTTTTACGTGGAAACTCTGTTAGGGGAAAAACCACGGTGGATGTCAGTTCACAATATTATACCCTATTACAAGTATAAAGATGAATAATGGGAATGCACATGCATTCAGGCACACTCCCTAGATCTCACTGCTCAAACACAAGAGGGCTCACTGCCTAGAGAAGACAATCTATCTTAAAAAGATTAGGATTAGATCCGTAGGGTATGAACTGAGAAAAATAGCTTCTACAAAAGCCTGATTAGAACACTATACTCTATAATCAAATGATTAGAACACTATTCACACATCTACACTTTCTCTAGCATATATTCACACTTATGCACACTTTACTTTGCTCAAAAAATTGCTCTTATATATTTGCAACATTGAATTACATCAACAACTCCATCGGCCAGAAGAAATATAAAAATATAAAACATACATGCAATGTTAGCCCAAATTTACAAATAAATTTACAATGCAAATCAAACACTGTCATCCAATATTATGTTGTGACCTAAAATAACATGCTCGAGTGCACCAAACATTCAAATTTTAATCTTCAAGGATCCACAACATGCTACAACCACCATGTCAACCAAGAACATAAAAATTCACACACACAAGAGGAAAACCTCCAACCACAAGCACACCAATCAACACGGATGTACAACGAAGATAGAGCATGATCTAGAAACATCCACGAGCATCAAAAAACAATAGAGAAACATCTGCATCAACTAGAATTACCATAATCACACAAACTTCAAAACTGAAACCACATAAACACTGTCATAACACAAATCTTCACAACACGAGCAAATCTTCACGCAAACCTCTGAAACTTTTGGTGGATAGACTAGATACACTCAACAATAAACCCTTTATTCCATAGCGACTGATCTTCAACATACAGAGCAAAACAACTTCATGACCATCATTGTTCCATTGGGAACTTGCAACACTTTCTTTAACAATTTTCTCAATATCCTTGACATATACAGCCTTCAATACCTCAATGCTAATAGTGTTGACATCAATTACAATGACATATCAGCATCACAATCACAACATCAAACAATCTCCCCCTTTGGCATTGATGGAAACGCATGATGTGAAAAATACCATCAACATAACAACACTTACCTTAGGTTCTGACTCTTCTCCTCAACTCTTCCACGTGATCTTCTTCCCACATGGCACTTCTCCCTAGATAATCAACAGTTTTTCACATTGCACTTCTCCCCCTTTGACATCAATGGAAAATATAGGCATTATCTTTTCACACACAAGCTTTGAACCACATATCTACACATCTAACTACTCACCCTGAGTAGCAGCCTCTGAAACATCAACCTGAATCAGAATATGATCATGAAATGCATGGATTGAAGCAATAAAATGCATCTCTAGTTCATATTAAGAGGGGTAATCACCCCTAGCATCCCTCTGAGATAATCAAAAGTATCCTTTGGCAATGGCTTGGTAAAAATGTCTACAGTATGCTCTTTACTAGGTACATAATCCATTCTGACTTCTTTCTCACTTACTTTCTCCCTCAAGAAGTGAAACTTGATTGAAATATGCTTGATCTTAGAGTGTAGCACCAAGTTCTTTGAATTTTCATTGTACTTGAGTTGTCATAGTATATAATAATAGGCTCTTCATATACTACTCTGATATCTTTTAGCATCTATTTTGAATCCACAGCACTTGAGTACAATTATTTGCAACAGCAATAAACTTTTCCTCAGCAGTAGATAGAGAAATGGAATTTTTCTTTTTACTCAACTAGGAAACCAACTTCTTCCCTAGGAAGAAGGCACCACCACTAGTGATTTTCCTATCATCTACATCTCCTTCCCAATCTGCATCAGTATAGGCACTCAAAGTGAGATTATAATATTTAGCATACCAAAGCCCAAAATCAACTGTCCCTTTTAGATATCTAAAAATTCTCTTTACAACAGTTACATGAGATTCTTTTGGATCAGCTTGATATCTAGCAGCCATACAGACAACATTCATGATGTTTGGTCTAGTCTGAGTTAAGTAGAGTAATTTTTCAATCATTGACTTGTATCTTGTTTTATTTTCCTTGGGAGAATAATCATTCTTTGTTAACTTGTATCTGGTTACCATGGGTGTACCAATAGGCTTTGAGTCATCCATGCCAAACTTCTTCAGCAGCTCTTTCACATATTTGGATTGAGATATGAAAATCCCATTGTATAACTGGGTGACTTGCAATCCTAGAAAAAACTTCATCTCTCCAATCATACTCATTTCAAATTCACTCTTCATTTCATCAGCAAACTTCATACATAGATTATCATCTCCTCCAAAAATAATGTCATCAACAAATACTTCAATAATCAACTCTTTATCATGATCCAACTTAAAATACAAGTTGTTAGCAATACCTTTATTGAGTCCAAGCTTCAGTAAGTATTTGTCTAGTCTAGCATACCAAGCTCTGGGAGCTTGCTTGAGTCCATATAGAGCTTTCTTTAATCGAAAAACCATGTCTTCCTTATCAATCAGTTGAAATCCATCTGTTTGTTCAACATATACCTTTTCTTCTAACTCACCATTCAGAAAAGTTGACTTCACATCCATTTGATAGACTTTATAGTTCTTATATGCAGCATAAGCAAGAAATAATCTTACAAATTCAATTCTAGAAATAGGGGAAAAAGTTTCTTCAAAATCAATACCTTCCATTTGTGAATACCCTTTACATACCAGTCTTTCTTTATTCTAGACCACTTCACCTTGTTCATTTAGCTTATTCCGAAAGATCCGTATAGTACCAATCACATTTTTATCTTTGGGTCTGGGAACAAGAATCCATGTATCAATTTTTCTCAATCTACAATAGTTCTTCCTTCATAGTTTCCATCCAGTGTTCATCATTACAAGGTTCATTGACATTGTTAGGCTTAGTCTAGGAAATTAGACAATACTCTTCTGCAATCCTTCTTCTAGTCTGCATGCCTTTATTCTTGTCTCCTATAATTTTATTTTCAAAATGATTTATCCTTACATACCTCAGAATTCTAGGATTCTCTTGAACATTTGGTTCTTCTGTTCTTTCTTTTGTACTACCACTTGTCTCTGTTTCTTGACTTTCTTGATTTACCAGAACAATTTGAATTTGATTTTGTGTATGTGCATTCTTTCCTTGGTTTGTATTTTCTTGCTTGTCATCTGAATCATATCCACAGTATCTGAATTATCTAGCAGAGTCCTCATCAACTTTTACATTTGCACTCTCAACCATTTGTCTCAATCTTTTATTAAAGTATTGGTAGTCCTTGCTTTTAGTAGAGTAACCTAGAAAGATTCCTTCATCACTTCTTGCATCAAACTTGCCTATGTCCTCATCTCTCTTAATATAACACTTGCTTCCAAAGATCTTGAAATACTTAACAGTAGGCTTATAACCAAACCATAGCTCACAAGGAGTCTTACCAAAAATACCATTGACATTTACCCAGTTTAGAGTGTACACAACAATGTTTACAGCTTCTCTCCAATAGATATGAAGCACATTTCCTTTAATCATCATTGTTCTAGCAGCATCTAGAATTGTTATTTTCTTTTACAACTCCATTCTGTCGAGGGGTTCAGGGAGTAGATAACTATCTTTTGATTCCATGCTCTTCACAAAAAGAATTGAACCCCCAAGAAGTGAACTCACCACCTTTTTCTAACCTTATACATTTTATCTTTAGACCTATCTCATTTTCTTCCATAGCTTTGAAACTTTTGAACTTCTCTAATGCTTCACATTTTTCTCTTAAGAAATCATCCCATATCATCCTATAGTAATCATCAATAAGTAGCACAAAGTAAATTTCTCCTTGCAGATTTTTGACTCTGGAGGGACCACACAAATCAGTATGCACCAGCTCCAGTACTCCATTAGAATGATGTTGTTTGCTCCAAAAAGAAACTCTAGTCAATTTTCCCATCTGACATTCCTTGCATAATGTGTTAAAAGGCTTCACTGGCTTAGGTAGATCTCTTACTGCTTGAGTGGAGCTTACCTTGACAATGTTATCAAAATTCACATAACACAACCTTTTATGCCATAACCAAATTTCATCTACTTGAGCAATTAAACAACTTTCACTAGCAGCATTCAGGTGAAAGATATTACCTTTTGTTTGTGTACCTGATGCAATTACATTTCCAAAACTTCCAAGTATCCTACATCTTCCATTCTTGAACTGAAGATAATAACCCTTATCCACCATTTGTCCAACACTCAATAGGTTGTGCTTCAAGACTTCAACATAAAGGACATCATCAGTGTTGTGTTTTCCACCAAGACAAATAGATCCTCTACCACGAATCACACCAAAATTGTTATCTCCAAATCTTACAGCCTCACCATCATATTTCTCTAGACTTACAAATTTGCTTCTGTCACTAGTCATATGATGTGAGCATCCGCTATCAATAACCCACTCATCCTTTTCTTTAATTCGGGCTACAAGAGCTCTCTCAACTTTAGCAGACTCAATAGCCACCGGACCATTCTCCTTGATAGCAATGAAAACCCATTCATCTTCATTTCCATCATCTTTATCATATTCTTCATCAGTCCTTTTGAAATTTTGGTTTGAAGTTCTTGGACCTAGGAACTCTTTCAGGAAACCTTGAAGCAAACTAACCTATTTTTTTGCAAGAAAAAAAATTGATAGGAAACTTCCCTTTATACTTACCTTGTCCTCTACCTTCTTTCTTCACAATCAATGCTTCCAGTTCTTCTACCTCTCTTTCTTCATCTTCAAGTTGTTTGATCTCTTCCTCATACTTGAATGTCTTCTTAGAATTTTCTCCCAGATCATATCTTTGCTTGCTTCTTCTGGATATAGTGGCATTAAATGAAAATTCAGTCTTAGGGACATAATCACCAAAATCACTCAACTCAAATGTAGCAAGCTTTCCAATCATCATATCTCTTGTCACAGTTGTTACTAATCTGAGATCTTCAATAGCATGATCCTTAGATTTGTAGGAGGGAGGAAATGATCTCAACACTTTAGCTACAATTTCTTGTTGATCCAGGGTACCACCAGCACATCTAATACCCATCACAAGTTCATTTACTCTTTGCATATAAGAAAAAATATTTTCATCTTCACCCATTTTCAAGGTTTCATACTTACCTTTCAAACTTGTTAACTTAGCGACCTTCACAAGAGCATCTCCTTCATACAAAGTTTCTAGCTTCTTCCAAATCTCATGAGCTATCTTTAGATCCATCACATTTGACATTTTTGAATCTGTCAAAGCACTTAACAAAGCTTCAATTGCCCTGATATTAGTCTCAACCTCTTTAACCTCATCAGGAGTGGAAGGACCATTCAGAGGAATAATATATCCATTTTTTGTAATCTTCCAGAAGGGTTCACCAATACACCTTAAATGACATTCCATACTAGCTTTCCACAAGGTGTATTTTGTTCCATCGAATCTAGGACTGTCCTTGTATGATGCCATCTCATATCACCTCAAGCTTTTAAACTTCTTCAGAGGAACCTACTCTGATACCAATTGTTGGAAAAACAAGGACATAAAACTAAGAGGAGGGGGTGACTCAGTTGTCACAAAATATTTAAAATTTTCAAAATTAGCTTAATCTCAGATTTGATGAATGAACAATAAACCATAAGTAATCAACACATCAGAAACATAGAGAACACCAAGATTTTGATGTGGAACCTATTAGGGGAAAAACCATAGTGGATGTCAGTCCACAATATTATACCCCGTTAAAAGTATAAATATGAATAATGGGAATGCACATGCATTTAGGAACACTGCCTAGAGCTCACTGCTCAAATACAAGAGGACTCATTTCCCAGAGAAGACACAATGTCTTATAGAGATTCAGATTAGATCCACAAGGTATGAACTGAGAAAAATAGTTTCTAAAAAAGCCTGATTACAATTCCAATTAAGCACATAAACACTTTTTCACACTTCGCTCAAACTTCTTCATAGTCTTCTTTGCAATCGAATGATTAGAACACTATTTACACATTTGCACTTTCTCTAGCATATATTCACACTTATGCACACTTTACTTCACTCAAACAATCACTCTTATATATCCATAACATTGAATTACATCAACAACTCCATCGACTAGAAGAAATAAAAATATAAAACAAAAATTCCATGTCGGCTCAAATTTACAAATAAATTTATAATGTGAATCAAACACTGTCGGCCAATATTATGTTATGACCTAAAACATCCTTGAGCATGCCAAACATTCAAATTTTAATCTTCAAGGATCCACAACACACTACAACCACCATGTCGGCCAAGAACATAAAAAGTCGCACACACAAGAGAAAAATCTCCAACCACGAGGACACCGATCAACGCAAACATGCAACAAAGATAGAGCAGGATCTAGAAACATCCACGAGCATCAAGAAACAATAGAGAAACATCCGCAACAACTAGAATTACTAGAATCACACCAACTTCAAAACTGAAACCACAGAAACACTGTCAGAACACAAATGTTCATAACATGAGAAAATCTTCACACGGACCTCTAAAACTTTTCGTGGATAGACTAGATACACTCAGCAATAAACCCTTTAGTCCACAGTGACTGATCTTCAACATACAGAGAAAAACACCTTCATGACCTTCACTATTCCACTAGGAACTTGCAACACTTTCTTTAACAATTTTCTCAATATCCTCAACATATACAACCTTCAATACCTCAATGATAATAGTGTTGACATCAATGACAACCACATATCAGCATCACAATCACAACATCCAACAATGTTGATTGCCTTACTGAGAAAATATAGACACATCTTTGCTTGGTTATACGATGACCTGAAATCCTATAGAGAGGAATTGTTTCAGCACAAAATTCCTTTGAAGGAGAATGCTAAGCCTTTCAGGAAAAAGTAAAGACTAATTAATCTTACTATAGCTCCCAAAATGCAAGAGGATTTGGTAAAGTTAAGAGACGTTGGCATCATAAAACCCATCAGACATTCTTCATGGGTGTCTAATTTGGTTCCAGTTAGAAAAAAGAATGGAGATATAAGGTTGTGTGTTGATTTCATGAATCTGAATGTATCCTCATTAAAGGAAAACTATCCATTGCCAAACATGGAAGCCATGTTACAGAAGGTGACTAGTTGTGAGCTTCTATCAATGATGGATGGTTTTTTAGGTTATAACCAAGTGAAGGTAAAGGAATCTGAGCAATATAAGATTGCATTCACTACTCCATGGGGCACCTATGTCTATGTGAGAATTCCTTTTGGTTTAAAAAATGTAGGTGCCAACTTTCAAAGGGCTATGGATGTAGCCTTTTCTGATTTTATTGATTTATTTATAGCTATATACCAAGATGACTTGACTACCTACTCCAAGAAAGAGGAAGATCATTGTATGCACTTGGAAAAGGTATTTGTCAGGTCTCTAGAGTATGGGATATCTCTGAATCTGAAGAAATGTGCTTTTGTGGTCACTGAGGGAAAATTTTTGGGGCACATTGTGTCCAAAGAAGGAGAAAGGATTGACCATGTAAGGGTAGCAACCATAGATAGGATCCCTTAGCCAAAGAATGTCAAAGGCATTCAGTCATTTTTTGGACAAATAATTATTCTAAGAATGTTTGTGACTAACTTTGTAGAAATCACAAGACCTATTTCCAAGATGTTGAAGAAGGGAGAAAAAGTGCTCTGGAGTGAGGAGCCTAGTCAGGCATTCAAGAAAATTAAACAAGCTATCAAGGAGGCTCTAGTCTTGAAATCTCTAGATTTTTCTAAGCCAACACACATTTTCTCTTTCGCTTCTATTCATACTATTGTTGTTGTTTTATTACAAAAAAATGAGGAGGGCTTTGAACAACCCATTACATTCTTTATAAAATATTTACATGCCACAGAGCTCAAATATGATATGATGAAAAGAAAGCATATGCTTTGGTTAAGGCTATGAAGAATTTCAAGACTTACCTAGTGGGAACTACTGTCATATCTTTTGTACCAAGTGTTGTTGTGAAAGATATTTTCACTCAACAAGAAACTACAAGCATAAGGTGTAGATGGATCAACAGGATCCAAGAATTTAACATTGATGTCCAAATTACCAGATTAGTAAGAGGGTAGGGCCTAGCTAAATTGATGGCAGAAAATAATTTGGAGTCTAACTAGATTAATCAGGCAGAAATGGTTGATGTTGCACCTATTTGTGATATGCAAACATGTAGATGGTATAGAAGGATTGTCCAATATTTACAAACTCTGCATTGTCCTATAGATATGGCTGAAAATGACAAGAGGACATTAAAATTGCATGCCATCAAGTATGGGATCATTGACAATGAGCTATGGTGGAGAAACCAGGATGGTGTACTGCTTAAATGTGTTGATGGAAAGAAGACATTAGAACTCTTGTAGGAAATGCATAATGGAGTGCGTGGTGGTCCTTACAAGGAAAATACCACCACTCATAAGGTCTTGAGAGAAAGATTTTAGTGGCTTACTATCTTCAAGGATGCTCACAATTTTGTTAAGACTTGTGATGTTTGTCAAAGGTTTGTAGAAAAATTAAGGTTTTTAGGGAACCTACCACTTACGCCTATTTTTGTTCAAGCCCCTTTCCAACAATGGGGAATTGATTTTATTGGAGAGATACCAGAAAATTCTAGTGGAGGACACTCATGGATCCTTGTTGCCACTGACTATTTCACAAAATGGATAGAAGCAATAACCACAAGAAAGGCAACAAGAAAAGTGGTGATGGATTTCCTGTTGAACAAAATTCTGATCTGGTTTGGAGTCCCAGAGAAGATTATTTCAAATAATTGTGTTTCAGATTTGAGGAATTCAAATACTTTTGTGATAAACATGGGATACAATTTTCTTATTCTTCACCCTAGCATCCTTAGGGAAATGGTCATGCTGAGTCTAGCAATAAGATTTTAATGAAAATCATCAAAAGACTAGTGGAGAAGAACAAAAAGGATTGGGACTCAAAGTTGAAGTTGGCACTCTGGGAAAATAGAGTGATTGTGAAGAAGGCTATTGATTATTCACCATTTAGATTGGTATATGGTCTAGATGCTAGGTTGCCACAAAATAACCTACTAAAGATATATAATTTTGTGCAAGAGTATTATGAGGATATATGTGATGATATACAACACAGAATTAATAATCTAGTGCAATTAGATGAAACTAGAAGAGAAGCTCATGCTAAAAATACAAAATTGCAGCTACAAGTCAAGCACTTGCATGATAAGAGAGCTTCTCCTAGAAAATTTGAGGTGAATAGAATGGTACTAGCCTGGAATGCAAGGGATTAGGATAAAAGTAAGCATAGAAAGTTTGAAGCATTATGTGTAGGCCCTTATCTGATAGCTAGTACACATGAGCATGATTCATACTTCCTCCAAAGCTTGATAGGTGAACTTTTTGAACTACCAGTACATGGATAGTTCTTAAAGCCATACTTCTCCTAAGTATGTTATAATTCCATGTACACTGTAGGTCTTGTACATTTTGTATATATGTGTGTTTGTTTTGGTTGTGTCTAGTTCGGTCTTGCTACCTAGTTTGGGTAGTTCCTTGCTTTTTGGTTCACTGTGTTTTGATTAGTCTGCTTCAACTTGAGATTCTAGGATCTCACCATGCCTGTGAGAGACATATGTCCCCAGTCAGAGCTACTTATGGAACCCCTACAATTTTCATGTTCCATCTCCATATCCTACTAAATTTTGGGTTAAATTTGTGTTTGAGGGCTTAGGGTTTTGTCTCCTGTCATTGTTTAAGGGTTTTAGCTCACCTAAGATCCTACTTGAAAAACCTCTTGAGTTTGTATCCTCACCAAGGTTTTAATTCTCTGTTGACTCCTTGCTTCCGATTCTTGGTATTTTAAGTCATATCTTATGCCATCGAAACCCATGAAGTAACTAGCCCTTTGGTCATGTTTTACCAGTTGTCACATGTTGGGCCATTGTTTTAATTTTTCCTAGGCCAGGCTAAATATTTCCTAACAAAATTGTTTGAGCCTTAATTCATTTATCCCATGGGTTGTGGTCCCTTTGACCTAGTCAAGTCTGTCTTTTAAGATTAACAATTTCAGCATGTGCGAATATGAGGATCCCTGATGACCATTTGATTGTTGCAAATAGATCATCTTTGTTCCTTGTGTGCCTGTTCCATTTCCTTTCCTATTATTTTATTCTTACAGGCTCACAGGCATAAGCCATGTGTACTATACATTAGTGGGCCTGTTCTCTTTTTTAAGGCGTGCAGGTGGTTTGAAGAGGAAATCAACGGTGGTCATTGAATGATGTGGCCACATCTTGGTTATTCCTTGCACGCCTGTTTGTTTTCCTTCTCCATTAAAATAATCACACGAGCTAAAGGGTGGTTGCCACATGTCTAGTCTAACAGTGGGCCCAATAGTTTCAAGTGATCAAAAAGTAGAGATTTGAAGATAATCAATGGTCAATAGCAGGTGATGTGGGTCAATCTTGACCACACCTCGCTATCCCGTGTGGGTCCCATCTTTACTGACTGATTCTCAAAAAGGTGGCAGGAAATTTCCACGTAGAATAACCCAAAGGGCATGGAAGCATTGGAGCAAAGGTAAATATTAATCAAATATTTCAACACGGGGCATAGAAAATAAAGTTTGTGCTACTAAAGAAGATATTATTTATTCAAGGGGTAAACGCTTTTCATCGGAGCTATGAACCGAAATACAACCATTCAACAATACCACCCCAATGGGGTTTGAACCTTGGTGGTAAGAACAACAATGCCACCAATACTGGCAAGATGATTGAGCTACTAAAGAAGATATAATGCACCATCACACCATGCCAATACCGGCAAGATGATTGAGCTACTAAAGAAGATATAATGCACATGTTTGAGATCTTTTAATCTAGGTCGTTGATGGTGTAAAGGAATAAGGTTGTGTAAATGGTCTTGAATTAAGATGTGAGTATGTAGAGGTAGTGGAATTTAATCTCAACCCTTTCACATCTCCCTATTGATGAAAGTTACATATGGGATAAGAATCACAGGGGCGAGGGGAAAAGGACACGTGCATCCTGGTTGCAGTAACAAAGAAATAGTGGATCTCGTAGACCACTAGCAAGTGGTTTCATGTGGCTTTATGTCATTTGGTGAATATTGTGGCTGTGTCTAGTTATATTTTTCAAATCAGCTAACTAAACCTGGATTGTATGTCAGCAAACACACCCGTGTGATCAATGGATGGCATTCAAAACTCATTTTGAGGGAAAGTGAGCCATTCTGGTTTGCGTGAGCGACCCTTAATAGCTAAAAGGACGTCAAGCTACCAACACAAGAGGTTGCATAGTTATTAATACTTGTCTTAAAAGCATAATTCAGCATTATGAAGGATATTCTACACACTCGAGGAGCTCGTGTTGTGGTTTTCAGGATTTTCTGATGTCAGAGCTAGGGTTGTCAACCTGCGAAGAAAACTAGTAAGTGAATTCTTGCACTCCCATCAGAATTGTTGATAAATTGTGGTTTACCAAATATCTAAGTCAATTAGGGTTTTCTTGGGTTAGAATTTTAAGGTTTGACATTCATAAAAGAGAATTTGTTAGTTTTGCATTATCATAGTTCTTGTCAAGCCCTTAAATAAGCCATACTTCTTGTTCCAAGAAACCAGAAACCATGTTTTGTAATACGCTAATGTATCATGGCTCCCAAAGTAGAATCAAAGGCATCTTCCTCTAAAGGGGAAGCTTCTTCTCCCAAAAGGCCTTTAAGTAAATATCTTACTAAGCAGTTGCCACCCTCGACCAATGAAAAACCTAAGGGTCAGTTGCTTCTCTGAGGTCTGCAAATAGTTGAGGGTTTGATTGAAAAAAATAGTCTTATTAATGATGTTAAATTACCTTATACTGGGTGGGAATTATTCTATGGTTGGTTCAAAAATAAAAACATGGGTATTCTAGTGGGTAACCCTTGGAATTGTGACCTAGGGAAGTTGATTGTGCCCAATTTCTACATGGATGTTGACTTACTTAAAGCAATGGCCACTAATTATGATCTTGTTACAAGGACTATAATAACATATGATGGGAAGGAAATGGTCAAAATTACCAAGGAGGAATTTTCTCATGTCTTCAAACCCACTAGGTGGAGTGATGAAATTCCTAAAGTCAATGAGAATGCTCTTAAGGAGGAATATGATAAGACTAAGATTGCATTTAGATTCCACATATTGCCAAGATGTCTAGCAGAAATTGCACACCAAAGGATTACAATAGGGTAATATGATAAGGATCCTTTCCCTATTAATTATTTTATTTCCTACTTCTAAAGAACCTTTTACTCCATTTTCTAGATAATTGGTAATGATCCTATCACGAGAATTCCTATGGCATGGATGTACATGGCATCCCATATTCAACACCCCAAATATTGCACAGTGTATGATTATACCGATTTTCTTTCAAAAAGAATTCATGAGGGTTTGATGGGGTTAAAGAAAGGTGATTTGGGAGTAAGGTTTAACTGGTACTCATTGTTGATGCACATGTTCCTATTCAAAGGTTCACCTTACTTTGGGTAGAATATGGCTTTGGATATGAAGGAGGGTAACTTGGACTTTCTTGTGCAATGTTGGACTATTGCTTTAGACAAAGATGACATGACATATGATTATGTGACATTTCAAAACTTGTTTGCTTCAAACTTGAAGAGAGCCTTGGTTGTGAACATGCCAAGAATTCACATAGCCTTGCATAACTTCTTGAGTCCCAAGGAAAGAAGGCCTGAGTTGGGAGTTGATCACAATTGGTGATATGTTATCCCATATCCTGATTACAATGTTTTAAGAGTGTATGCTTCCATGGTTTCACCTCACCTGCTACCAAGATTTGTGCTAGAGAGAATTGGTTTCCTTGAGGTGATATGGCAATTGGAAAATGAAGAAAATGAACATCTATGTAATCAAGGAAAAGGAACATTCTTTCCTTTGTACACATGCTTTTATGATTTTGTAATGAAAAAAGGAGGATGGAATAAAATACTTGATATAATCAAGGCCCACCGCATGCAAAGATTAGTCGAGAGGATCAGATATGATCCCGAAGGTTTCATGGCCTCATTGAAGGAAAGGAATAAAAGTTACAAATTTTTGCACATTTTCCAGTATCCAAAGGATGTGATAAGAAATTTGTTTGACCTTTTGGAACAAGTAAAAAGAAAACAAAGGTGGGTTTCCTTCAATAAAATGCAAAGAAAGATAAAGAAAGAAGAGCCTGACTTCAAGGTTCTCTTAGAAATTGAAAATGTAATGCAAAAGGTGGAACATGTATCCCAGGATTTTTAGACAATAGTGGGATACCTTGAAGCTAAAGGGGTGATAAATAAAGATAAGGGAAAATTTCCCATGGAAGAAGACCAGGGTGGGGGAGAAGTCCCTACTATGGAAGAGAAATCTACATCTCAATCCCTTGAAGAACCAAGAATAACATTTTTGTAAGGAGAAGAAATAAGGCCAAGAAAAATGATACAACTCCTACTCCCTCCCAACAAGAGAAGCAAAAGCCTCTTTCCCCTGTGTAACAAGTACCACCACTATCTCCTCCAAGATCAATAGAACCTAAAATTGTGGATCTTGATGCTCCACCATGTAGTGCATCACCACCAAAAGAGTCACCGTTCAAGAAACAGAAGGTTGAAGTGACTAGTTTGGTGGACTATGCTAATGAAGACTCTAATGATAACATTTGGGTATCAAAGTAGGAAATATAAGAAGGAATTCCCACTGCACCAGTAATGAGGGTGACACAGTGATTAGGTATGAGGTTGAGTAAATCTGATCTCATTGGGCTCAATGGAAAAGATGATATGCGGGTGGAAGCATGCACAAAGTTTCTAGATGATGACTCATTTGTAAAGTCTCAAAATTTTATGGAATTTGCATACAGGGCTAAAAGAGATGAATATTTCAAAAGCCTGGCCATAGAAAGAATCCTTCAACTAGAATTACATGATGCCACCATCCAGACAAAGCTTTTGAATGAAATAAGAGCTAGGTTCCAAAGGATGACTACAAAGGAAGGAAGAGAATTAGTGAGAAATAGTGGTATTTTGTTACTTCCAGAATGGGATTTAGCTTATGTCATAGACTTTGATACAATAACGAGATGCGATAGGCCACTCTAAAATTCAGAAGGAGAGGTTGTGATTACATTACAAGGGTCTGCCTTTAGTGAACAATGGGACACATTAGCTATTTGGTCTCTAACCCCAAGTACAAGAAAGCCTGACATTGTTGAGGCTGCACCTAACTATAGTGGATGCCTAATAATAAAGAGTGTCAGAAACATCAACTCTAGAGGTAGAAAACATGTTAGTACATGTTCCACAATTCAGAAGGGCCACTATAGAACCTGTAACTATAGAAAAGGATAAGCTCAAGACTGAATACAATAATTTGTTAATTAAATATGGAAAGCTTGAAGAACACAATATGCAGTTCCAGAAAAAGATAGCATTATTGGAGGATAAGTTGCAAAGCTTGCAACCAGGGAAACATAAGCAGACTGATGTTGACTCCCCTACCACTTCACAAGAAGTTGCAGCCCCTGAATTTACCATTGAAGTAAGTTCTTCATGTGCAATTGTTCTATACATTGGAAGTGTGCCCATTTCAATAGTAGAGCCAAGTAAATCAAAAAGGCCACAAGCTGAAGAAGATATCAGCAAGGAAGAGTTGCTCAAGCAGTAGAATGAATATAAAGAGAAATGTGACAATTGTGATAAGGATGTTTTTAATAGCAATATGGTGATTGTCACTACAGTATTGGAGCATTTGAATAGAGGAGTGAATAACAAATTGAATAGCATTCACTATAGCTATGCATCCATGGTGGTTGCTACAAATTTTTTTGGCAATGATAGGGAAAGAGTTATTCCACTTATGAAAATATGGATCCCTAGGATGAAGGAGTTGATATTGATGTCAATTGGATCTAGGAATGATGCCAACCCACCTGAAAAGTTTAAGCCCATTGTTACTCTTGTAGGTAAGATTGCGGGGTACAAAGGAAATAATGAAATTTTGGAAAGAAAAAAAAAAAAGGAGCTGGTGAAATCCTTTCATGAATCATATCATGGCCTCCTTCCATCCCTTCTAAGGGATGATGGTAGTATAAAAACCTTGTAGGAATGGAAAGATGAAACCAACAAAGTTACTTTAGATTAGGCATTTTCAATTTGTCAAAGATGTGATATGGTCACACTGAAGAGGAATTCGGATATATTGGCTCATGTAGAGACTTTCTTACTGGAATTGACAAGGAGGCCAACCAAATTGTCACCATTTATGCACCTTATAGAGAAAGAGTTGATGAAGTCTTGAATTTCGACTGTCCTACGGAAGAGGAATTCCAAGCATGGATAGGTAGATACTTTGAGGGAGTGGTGAATCAATATGAAATGGCAGGGTGGTGATTTGAAATTTTGATTTTGAAGTCTATAATCATGATGAATAATAGATAGGTGAAAATGCACTGCATAGCCTCAATTTAATACAAATTAGGCTTTTGCTAAAGTATGGAAAATATGGTGCATCTTCAAATTAAATTGATGAAAGGGCTGCAGATGTGGACATATTCTTTGTCCTTTCTTTTTTGTTTCTTTCATGTTTTTTGTTTTTTCACTTTATGTGTGTGGGTACATTTTTTGAGGAAACTGTTTGATGATGCCTTTTGAAAGGTGGGCCGAATATTCAACAATGAATGAAGACTACTCTTATTCACATGTTTCCCACCTCTTGGGAACATAGAGTAACTGAAAAATGGAATATATGTTGTAGTGGTCCAATAGGGTAATGAGTGTACTTTTTGGCCTGAAGCTTATTTTTTCTCCTTCGTTTCTATGAGAAGGAATTCAAGGCTAGAAAGTAGGGGTTCATTTTTTGGAAATCAACATTGTGAATTGTAAAAGGAATATTAGGCATGTTTTAAGTTTTATCTTAAGTTCAGAGTCTATTGTTATGTATGTAATTCTAATAACAATATAGCAAATACAATACAAAGTGATACCAATTTCATGGCTATTGTTTCTATTTTGTACTCAGTTTATGAGTTATGAATGAAAATGATCAAGAATTGTTTTGTTCATCTCTGTTGTTTTCTCAATGGATGTTTTATTTCATTTATGCTTGTTAGTTCAATGAATTAGGATGAGATTGTCAACTCATAAGAAATAGGTGCTAGGATATTTGTAAGTAGTAATGGTCATGAATGTAATGTGGGTGTGTTGTAATGCAGTATTTCTCAAGATTGTATGTTGTTATTGTTGGCTTGTTGTCTGGTTGCATAGATTGAGATTGACTCTGTGTTTGGGATAAGGCACTAGTTCGTGCAAAGTATTCATGATTTATTTTTTGGCTTGATTCATCAACTAATCACCTTTTATTTACAAACTTTCAAATGACTACCACTGTAGTTATTTTTGTGTTGAGTTTTGTTTTTCTCATGCTCCAAGTGTAGGATATCAATAAATAAGCTACTAACTTGTTTGATATACTATTTTATTGAGTAATTACATGAGAATTATCTACTATTTACAATGTATTGAAATGGTAGTCATATAAATTCTTGAGTTTACATTGTGGGATTATCCTCCCAAGTTTCACAAAGCCCAAAGTGTAGGAGTAGAATTTTTGCAGCTTCTACTCATTTGTTGGTCTATCCCTTTAGAGTACTAAGTATTGGAAATGGTAAATTCCATAGGTATTTCTAAAGATCAACCTATTTCTTAAAAAATAACCAACATATTAGATAGTTACAGATGTGATTTATAGTCTTATTGAAATGTAATTACAACTCTGGAAAAATGAAAGGTGTTATTACAATAGAATAGACATGTACAGTAAATGAATGAAAGTGGTGAGAAAAAATGAAAAAACACTTGTTAGTCCTATATATAGTATTCTATGTTGTATGTATTCTATTAAATGAAAGGCTCCTCCAAGTTGCATATGCATTTCTACAAGACCAAAAAAAAACATTAAGATTAATATGCTAGTTTGTAAACAGAACTATGTTGCTTATAGGGTATTTCTGCAATGTCACTAAGATAGAGGATTGGGCATTTTCTTATTCAAGATGTAATGTAGCTTGGAATTCTATTTAGTGTTACTTTTTCACAACTAAGATTGAAGACCTGTTAATCATAATCTCAAAGAAATAATAGAGAGCTGAATGAAAGATTGAAATAGAGCATTACTGTACTTTTTGTTTGTTTCATTTTTATTTGAAATTCAATGAGTGAATATGTTAAGAACTAATGCTTGGAAATGTGAAATGACTGCCACTATTTCTAGTTGTAGATTTCAAGCTTAATAACTTAACTTAGTTATGCATTGTATAAAGGATCACAAAATTTTATGGATGCATGGTATACTGCTTTCAAAAAGAAATGGCATATTGTTACTTGAAGGAATAGAGCCATAATACGTGTAGAAATATTATAGTCTAGGAATCATTAGAAGTGGTATTTACACATGAGCTATCTTAGGAAGGGATTTCATAAAAGTCTTTAAGTATAAATATATGAGAATCATACAGTTATAAGTGAAAGGCCTTACTTAGCCTCTTAGGATGTAGAACAGTAAGGAGAAAAAAAAAAGGTGAAACAACCATAAATTGGGACCACAACTCTCTTCTCAAAAGAAACCCTCAACATATACGAATATGTGAAAACAAAAGAGTCTTCTGGGTAATGACCCACAAAAAAGGACTCAGGAAAAGAAAATAAAGAGAGACTACTTTATCTGGTAGCAACCTTCGCTGGCATCGACCTTCTCTATGGTAAGTTGTAGCCTGAAAAATAAGATTCAACAAGAGGTCTTAGTGTGTTGCCAAGAAAGAATGTGAAGGAAATAAAAATAATGTAATGAGAAGAAAGAAAAAAATTCGACCCCGAATCCACTATTGGGTCAAATGGGTTTTCAATATTTTGTCCCTTGATAGTCGCAACCTAATTCTCATGAATATGGGCACATTTAGTTTCAATACATTGATTCCTTGTCTATCCCAAGCGTCCACACCTTCTCTTCACCTTGCAGCTCAGCCAAAGGAAAATCTGAAAATGTTAGAAGTGCACTCAATAGCAAAGAAGAAAGAAATAGAATACAAAAAATATACGATTTTTTAGAGGAAAACAAACCCCCACAACAAAGTCGCCCCATAATCGTATCATCGGGCTCGTACATAACTCTTCCTAGCACCGCTGCCCTCCTATTCTTCTTCCCTACTAAACAAAAAAAATGTTGAGAGATAGTACTAGGTCTGGTTAAGTATTGAATCTCAAAAAATTGAGGGCAGAAATTTTGAGGAAAGAAAAGCCACCTTAATTTAGGGAAAAACCATCTTATTTAAATAACAAGAAAATTAAGGAAAAATAATATTAAAATCATAGAGTTATGCATTGCATGTGATTTGTGAATTATTTTTATATTTATTGCTAATTTTATTGTGGCTTAATTCCTATACTCGTGTGTCACTCCATGCTATAGAATAGAAAGTTAAGTTTTTAACTTTTTTTTAAAAAGGAACTTAGAAAGTTTTACTCTTAAATATCTCCTACCTACGTATGATTCTCTAAAAAGCTTAAAATGAAAGAAAGAAAAAAATAGTTTATAAAATTATATTGGTAGATGAAGAGTAAAATTATGTTTGTGAAAAACTTTATATTACTTTTAAAAATAAGAACATTCTAAAAGATAAAAGATTTTCAAATCTAAGAAAGATAAATGATTTTTTTTTATTTTTTTATTTTTTTTTGAAAAGGTATATATATATATATGAAAGATAAATAAAGTGGCATATGACAAATTCACCGCCAACAATTTACTATGGGAAAATTCACTGCCATGACAATTTATGGCACAAAAAATTAATTGCATGAATTTTTGGTGGTGAATTGTTGACAATGAATTTTCCATAAGTGAATTGCTCAAGGTGAATTTTCCTAGAGCCAAATAAAGTAGTTAAAATAAGGGATAGATGTTAATATTATCATGGATAGATTTAAATGTTAATGTCTAAAATTAATATTGATAGAGTAATATTAACATTAACAAGTGCCATGTAGTGGCTAGTACTTTCCTTTATAGTATTGTAATTATTGTTTTTTAGATTTGATAAAAAATAAATGTAAGTTTTATTAATGTGAATAAAAATAAATGTAAGTTTTGTTAATTACAGTGTCTTAGTATTGTTACTTAGTTATTTTAATGACTTAACCCTAATCCTAACTCATACCCTAACTCTAATTCTATCCCTAATCCTAACCCTAACCCTAACAATAAATTCTAAACCATTATCATAATCCTAGACCTATCTCTAATCTTAAATATGATCGTAACGCCATCAATAACAATAAACCTAGTTTTAGTCACTAACTTTTAAATAAATAGCTTATATTTAATAAATGTTATATTATGAATTATTATATATTAAATAAATTTTATAGATAAAATAAATATAATATATACTAAAAATAATTAAAAGTTAGACATTACATGTTGACAATGTTTCTTCTCTTATTATTAATATAAAATTGTTATATATTAAAATGATTTATATATATATATATAACATATTATATTAAATTATTAGGTTTGATTCATAGTAGACACAAGTGTAACTATATCTCTTCATTCAAATCAATAAGTGTTAAATATTAATGAACCAATGATTATATTGCAGTTGTAGCCTATCATGGACTCAAATTGGTTGAAAGCAAAGGGTATAGGAAGGTCTGGTTGGAGGTTGACTCTCTCAACATTATTAATAATTTGAAGAATGCCTCACCTCCATCTTGGACTATTGAGGCCCTGGTCAGGGACTCTATTGAAATTATCAACTCCTTTGATAATGTTTATATCTCCCACATTTTGAGAGGGAAATATGTTAGCTGATTTCTTCGCTAACTTCGGTGTTAGAGATAGCAAGGAGTTGGATTTGAATGATCCTATTCCTTTTGAGGCTATGACTATCATTAATAATGAATTATAATCTAATGTTAATCTTTTTGTACATTAAGGGGTGCATGTCCTTACTCACGTGGTTGAATGTCATGAATGAGGATGTTAAAGTTGTGATTTTGAGGGAAGGATTTCACAAGGCACGAGCTCAAATTCATTATGGCATATATGTCATGTGGCTAGCTTTGCACAGATTGTGGGTGTTAGTCGCCTTAGTTTCAAGAGCCTTCTATTGGATAATCCTATTATGGGTGGTGTTTGTTTTATTTTCCTTAGCTTTCTAATGTGTGTTTGGCCTTCGTTTGTTAAGCATTTCATGATGGGTGGGGATAGGAACCGCGTCAAGCCTAAGTCATGTGTTACTGCTAAGCAGAGGAAGGAGGTGTGAGAGATTATAGAGAAGGGTGGATTAACTCTGTATATGGAGAAACTACATGGTAACAATCCCCAGGTCACTGATTTGGTTGCTCAAGAGTGGAATGAGAGAACCCTAAATTTGGGTGGTAGGGAAATTGTGGTTGATGAAGAATTCATAGCCCAAATTATAGGCTTGGCTATTCAGGGTATGAAGGTGTTCAGAGGCAAAAAATAATTGCAGGTTGTGATGTCTATTTTCTTTAAAGGGAATGAGGCTAATGATTTGAAGTCGGCGAAGAGTGGTGGGAATCAAAGGAGTTCCTTGAAAGCATTGTGGCATGATGTTGTTGAATAAATTATGAGGTATCTCACCTTAGAAGGTAGGTATATGGTGATTAACACTTACCATTTCCTTTTACTTAACCATTTTTGATGTAATAAATGGGTGTCCTTTACTTACTATTTGTCGATGTCGCTTGACTCGGGGATTAAAGATCATAGGAAAAACCCCAAAAACCTTATCCTACATGTGGGGTTAATTCTCTTGATCTATGAACATGTCAAAGTTCATGAAGCACAAAAAACTCTTGTTTCTCCTAAGGATAATCCTACTAAACCCATGGAGGGTTATGAAATAGAGTTGGAGAGGAAAGGGTTAGTAAGAAACCTAAGAAGAGGAGGCTTATTTTGAACAAATCTTCTAAATCTGATAGGGATGATGATGTTGATTATGTCTCATATTTGTATGCCTCTTTTGAGGAGGGCCCTATTTCCCCTATTCTAGATAAGACTAGGAAAAGGAAGTCGGATGATAAGGAAAGCTATGCAGTGATGAGGTGGTGGCAAATGTTCCTTTTAATGGGGGTAAGGACAAAAAATAACTTTATGGGGAAGCTTCCTCTCCTCCCCCAATGACCAAATATGTGCAGGAGCCTGAGGAAGGGAGCTGAAAGAGAAGGGTGTTGACTACTGACCAACTCTTGGATAAGGGTTTTCCTCTTTCCCTGACTGGCATTTCTATGGTTAGGCTTCGCCAAGTGTTGGCATTGGGTTGCAAAAGTAGGAAAAGGAAAGAGCTGTGGGTGGCAGACATGTTGTGGGAACCAATAGAGTGGATGCAAATAGGATATTGAAAAGGAAGGCTATTGCGAAGGAAATCACCTGCTCCATTCGAAAGATGAAGACTCTTGTCACCACTAGTAAAGGTAAGGAAATTTCTATTGAGAAGGCTCATGCTAGTTCTTTTGATGAGGACATTGTTGTGGGGAAACACTTTGAGAATTTTGGCAGGGAGGATTTTTCTGATGTGTTGGGCTTGGCCCGTGACAGTGCTAATGTGTTGTTTAAAATTGTTAAGTGGTTCTTTCATGAGATTAATAGGACCAATGTTAGAATTAGAGGTGTTTCTAGTAAGGTTGAGGACCCTTCTATCCAAATCCAAATTGATAATTTAATGGATTCTCTTAATACTGTGGTGGAGGAAATTGTTAATCTGAAACAAAATTTGGATTGAAGAATGTTATCCCTTGAGGATAAATTTGATAAGATGTGGAATGTTGTGATGAAGGGTGGAGATGCCTCTAAGGTATTGTCTATTTCAAACTCAGCCAAGGTGATCTCTCATGTGTCTACTGTGAAAAAGAGAAAGGAGAATGTGTCTGCTAATGTTACTATTGTTGGGGGTAAGCTAATGGATGTTGATTGTGCTGGTGAGAAAGTTGTTGTTAAAGGTAGTGTTTTGAGTGGTGAGGTAAAAAATGGTCGGTTAGGGGTCAGAACTAGAAATAGAATAAAAGCTCAAGTTGAGGCCTCAGGTCTTGAGGTGTCTGATACTATGGATAAGGTGCAGAAGTTAGTTGCTAGTGAAATGGAAGTTGTTGAGATTCTAAACAATATGTAGTGTTGTTGGTTGGTCCCTTCTTTTTGGCTACTTTTTGGTTGTTGGATCACTATCATTGGGATGATTGTTGCTTAATGTTGTTTTTTTTTTTTCAGCTTTTTTTCTTGTAAAGGGTTATGTGCCTCTTCAAAACCCATTTTTTTACCTCCAATCAAAATGAACCAATGATTATAGATGTATGATTTTTCCAAAGTTCATGAATGATAGAGTAAACACTTCTGGATCAAACTATGCATGTTATTTTGAATCAATGTTTCAAACCACACTCTTGATGATTCATCAAAGGAAGAGGATAATGAGAAATATGAAATCAATAATTGTTAAATATTAACGAACCAATGATTATAGATGGTATGATTTTTTCAAATTTTTTGAATGATAGAGTAAACACTTATGGATTAAACTATGTATGTTATTTTAAATCGATGTTTCAAACCACACTCAATGATTCATCAAAGGAAGAGGATAATGAAGAATATGATTATAGAAATGACCTTAAGAAGAGTTAAGTGGTGGGAGAGGGTAGGGAGGGAGGAGATTGAAAAATGAAGTAAAAGTGAGAATAAGTAAAAAATAAAATGAAAACATAATAGAAGAATGAATAATATAGTAATATGATATAACACAAATAAATGGATAAAAAAAGTTAAAGGTTAAATGTGTCAAACAATGAATAAATAACTCTAAGAAAATTATAAAGATGAATTATATAACAAAGTGATTGAGGAACAATTACCAAAATTATTAAAAGAAAACAAGATATAAAGGAAAATATACTAAAACTTAAAACAATAATAATTTAACCAAAGAAAAAAGAAAAAAATAAATTATATATAAATTGAAAACATAAATAAATGATTCAATTAAAATTTAAAAATAGATGGTTAAAATATAAAAGATTATAATATATACCCTATAATGTATATTAATATAAATAGATAAAATCATAATAATTTATATAATATATATTAATATATAAAAATATATATTAAAGGAGAACCTACAAAATAAAATAAACTATAATATATATTAATATATAATATATAATATAAATTAATATATTACCTACACAATGTGGGTTAATTTATTTATCTATAAAATATTATGTGCAATAGTATAAGATATGAATAGAAATAATATATATAAATTCTACATTAATATAGGTTATAACTTTATTAGGAGAATATATATTAATATATATGATGAACAAAATATTAGTGAAAAGAAGAAAGAGAGCATATAATAATCAAATTATATTATAAAATATTAAAAACATAGATAACAAAGGTATTAGTCTAATGGAAAGAATAATATAATTTTTTTATTATTATTATTTTAATACTGAATTCAAATCTCTATAAAATAGTTAATTGATTTTTGTGAGATTTTCTTTAATAATAAAATAATAATTAGATACATAGAAAAAATTATTTTTAAAAAAATGTCAAAATAAGTAACAAGAAAGATTTAATAAAATGATTTTATAAAACAAAAAATGAAAAATCATTCTTTAAAAGATGGTTACCTTGCTTTCCCTACAAATCCAGCAATAACACACATAACTTTTTAACCAATCATATGCACAAGAAATATTTTTTTATAATTTGTAAAGTTAAATATTTTACAAGTTGACTTTACAAAAATTGATTTTATTTTTTTTTAAATATTGTTTTTGATTGGTTGAAAACTAAATTATTAATAACTAATTAACTAAAAAAGTCAAACTCATTACAATAGTACTACAAGGGCAAGTACTAATAATGATATCAATAATTTTAATCTTAATATAAGTATTAATTTAAATGTCACAAGAAAATATCAATAATAATTAGTTAGATTAAATAATGAGATACTCATTAATTATATTAAGTAAATTGATAATGTAATTTTGACTTGTATTATAATCCAATTGGGTTTATTTATGATAACATAGTATTAAGATAAGAATTGGGTGTAATCATTGTGTGAAATAAATATAGTAGTATTATCTTTAGAGTTATATGTTAAAATTAATAATGTTGCTAGTATATATATATATATAATGTAAATTGTGTAAATGTTATTGGCATTATTGTTCAAATTAGGGACAACGCTTATAACTTTATCAACTTCACAATTAAATGTTTAAGCTATTAGGTGGGTCAACAAAAAAAATCATTGAAGGCTTAAGGGGTCTCCATTTCGAAAACCTAGTAGAACTATGTAAATTTCAAAGAAACTTTAGAATGTCCCTCCCTCTTAGATATGGAAATCTCAATATCTAAGGATGAGTATCAACTCAAATGAATCTTTTAAATCCCCTACCTCACATCAGGTGACATGTTGTTTATGCAACATTGCTGATGCATGAAGAATTGTGTCCATATGTGTGTATACATGGTTGGTAGAGTACAATTTTTTTACCTATTGAATAAATAAAAAAAGTGTTATGATCATGTCTTAGGTATAAACTTAGGGCATGACAAGCGTTCTTATCAAAATTTATCTTCCCCTACACTTGACGAATCTCAAGGGCCTACAAAGCTTTGTTCTTGGTCTCTTCTAACTCTATTACTTCTACCAACCTCATTGTCATGGCGTCATTTTCTATTAATTCTAGCTAATGTGCTAACTCAAGAGAAGGAAACTCTAGTGATAATGGTAGCCTTTCCTCCCTTCCATAAACCAAAATGATAGGGTAATTTCCAATAGCTCTCTTAGGAGCCATCTTGTCAGCCCAAGGGATATCTTTAATTTTTTACTCCAAAACCTCTTATTATCCTTGATAGTCCTTTTAATTATCGTGATGAGTTTTTTTTTTGTAGAATTAGCTAGGTTGTTACCCTAAGGGTAATAATTTGATGATTTTTTTCAAGTATATACCATGACTAGTTGTCCAATCACTGATTTGGGTACCAACAAAATCCTTGGCATTATCAAAGATGATGGTGGAATGAGCACCAAAACTTGTCACAATTCCATCAACGAATTTCAAAACTGAATACTCTTTAGAATCCTTGAAAACAATTACATCTATCCACTTGGTGAAATAGTCGGTGGCTGCTAAAATCCATTTATGACCAGCACTAGATGGTGTATTTATCATACCAATAAAGTCTAATCCCCACTATGTAAATAGTTGGTCTATCTAAATGGGATGAAAAGAAAGGGAAACTAACCTTTGCTTTCTAGAAAAGAAAGCACACTTCTTGCAATTCTTCACCCAATTGTGAGAATCATTAAATAGGGTTGGAAAATAATATCTAGTGCTCATTATTTTAGTATTAGTGGTCCATACAAAAAAATGGCCACCTAAAGATACATCATGAAATTATTCTAACAATCTATTGACCTGATTTTGTTTAATACACCTCAACAACACTAAATTGAGTTCTTATTCCCTCTACTAAGACATAGGGAATGGACTGCAATCTAAAATTTCTTCTTTTAGTCCAATCTAGTTTTGGATGATATACCTTCATGCAAAAAGGTATTCATATTATTCGCCCAGTTGTTTTGAGTATCAATGTTGAGTATTTGGTGCTCCTATAACACAAGGGAAACCCCTATAGGAGTCTATAGGAGTCTTAAGTGTTGATACAATCTGCTCACACAACCCCTTGCCTCTCATAGGCTAGGTGATCTTAATATCAATGTCATACTCCATAACCTTAGTGACCCATCCAACTCTTTTCTCAATAATATGTTTTCTCAAAAGGAACTCTTTGATACTGGCATGAGGAACCGTCAACTAGATCCTATTGTTAACATGTGTCTAAATTTTTTCAATTCCCTAAAAAAAATGACATGATTCTCAACATAGCTATACTTGATCTCATAATTGTTAAGTCCTTCACTGAAGAAGGAAATGGGCTACTCTATATTTTCATTATTCAGTCGTGTCAATACAACTAATATAATTTCTTCTCCTCCAAAGGTGTAAAGAATGAAGTTCTTTTCATAGTTGGGAATGAAAAGGGTGGGAGCTTAAGAAATTTCATTTTTGATAGCCTCAAATTTATCCTTCCCTTATTTGGTCCAATTGAAGACCATATTTTTCTTTGGCATGGAGGTGAGAAACTTTACTAAAGCAACAAGGTTGGTTATGAATCTTATCACAAAATTAATTGTTCCTAAGAAGCTCTTTCCAATCCATTTTTGTGGTTGGGGAGTGGAATGGACAAGATGGGCTCCACTCTTTTTGGATCAATTACCAAACATATTTTGAAATAATGTGTCCAAGTAATTTACCTTGGTTGGTGAAAAATACACACTTTTTTGGACTCATGTAAAATACCATACTCCCTACATTTTATGAAGACTTGTTCAAGGTGGCTAAAGTGATCACTTGTATAGTTTGAAAATATTGTTATGTGATCCAATTATACCAACACAAAATATTTGAATACACCTTGAAATTCCATGTACATGGTCTACTGAAAGGTGGCACAAGCATTGGTTAACCCAAAAGGTACCTTGCAATAAGAATAGGTACCCCATTTGGTGGTAAATGTCATCCTATGTTGATCAAATTCCTGGAATACAATCTAATTGTAGCTTGAGTAGCCATCTAAGAAAGAAAATATTTTTGAACCACTAACCATTTTCAAAATTTTCTCCATGGAGGGAAGAGGATGGTGATCCTTTAGGGAGGCTCTATTTAGGTCTCAAAATTCAATACAAAGCCTTATTTCCCCATTCTTTTTTCTAATGGGGACTATGTTTTCCACCTATGAAGAATGTTTGATGGAAAATATGATCATAGCCTCTATTAATTTAGTCAAATCCTCACTCATTAAAGGAACAATATTAGGATTGATAGGTCTTTGTTTTTGTCTTATAGACTTAGCATCTAGGTGTATCTCAATGGTTTGAAGGTCCAAGTTAGGATCAAAAAATTTTAAATCCTCATAGGTCCAATAAATCACATCATCGTAAAACTGAAAATGTTTAATTAAAATTCCATTCTCGGCTTCAGAGTGTACCTTTCCCAGATTCAAAGATCTTCCTTCTATAATTGCAACTAGCTTATATTCACCCTTCTTTATAGCTAGGTTGTTTTTTTTTTGTTTCAACTGGTCATCTAAATTAAAGATACCCTCACTTGAGTGATGAGACCCTTTAGTAAATTTTTGTTTAGCTACATAATTCCTTTTTGTTTCAACTCTATAAAAGGAGGTTGAATCATCTTAAGTGCATCTTTTGCATAAATGCCAACAATATTTTAGGATTTATCATCTCCCACCATAGAATTGAATTTAACACAAATAAAATTGATACAATCATTCACATGCCTCCTCCTAGAAACATCTCTTAGCTACATATTTTGCAAGGAAAGAATCAAGAAATTCATAGATTTGTATCTCAGTTGGTTGATCGTACCCTTGCATTCATGTGTTTGTTAAAGAAAGATGTCCATTTACAATGGGATGATAAGTGTGAAAAGGATTTTGAGACAGTAAAAAGTTATTTGTCCAATCCTCCTATCTTGATGTTGGCTATGCAAGATGGATCCTTTTTACTTTATATATCTACATCACCTCATGCCTTAGTAGCTTTACTAGCTCAACATGATGATGAGTGTAAAGAAAGAGAGGTCTACTACATTAGTCATATTCTAGTTGATTATGAAAATAGATATATCACCATGTAGAAATAATTTATTTCTCTCATTTTGAAATGTAGAAGTTACAAAATTATTGTCTTCATACTAAAACTCATATGATTGTGAAAAGTGATCTACTTAAACATTTTTTACTAGAACTGATCTTTCTAGAAGGTTGGAGAAATGGGTAATGTTTCTCTCTCAGTTCGACATCAAGTTCCTTTTGTACTTTATTTGTCATTGATGTCAAAAGAGATTTGTATTATAATTGTTTGGTTGTCAGAGTCTCTGATAAATGCTTCACATTTCTTTGTTGATGATGCTTAATCTATGTCAAGGAATGTGTAATCCAAGTTTCAGATCATTTGAGTATTAGAAAATCATTTTTAAGAGTGACAATTTGAAGACTATTGGTGTTTCTATGAGGTTGTTCTTAGAGGTGTGATAGTTGGCTCTACATTTCTCTATAGTTTCAGATAGGGTTATGAAAATTTGAAGTTAAGTTTAGTAAGGTGTGTAGATGCTATATCCAATTTTTCATGTTACTAGTCCTTTTGTAGAGAAAGTTGAAGATGATAGAGTTTAGGACTATGTTGTCTAGTGTTTTATTTCATTATATGATGGTTTATGCCAACTTGTTGCAACGTGAAGTTGTGAAAGGGATGATGTGAGTGTTTTTAAATATCATGTGATGTCTTTATTTTCTCCATAGGATGCTTTTTGGATTCTGCAAAACTAGTTGTGGTTGAAATGAATGTTTTGTTGGGCTATGATTTTTCTTGGCCAACTAAGGTATTTTGGTGGTCTATGACACTAATTCAATTTTTAGTTGAGTTCATGGATTGTTTGAAAGTGTTATATGGATTGAATGTTGATTCATTTGGGAGAAGTGCAAGTAATTTCTTATCATTCATATGTATCACCAATGTTGTGATGGTCAGCATGCTACAAGTTTCATATTTTGTTGCTTAAGGATGACCTAATTTGAATTTGTGAAGTGTGTGGATGCCTCTATTCACTAGTAAAATTTGGAAAATAAATGACTACATGAGTAAAAAATTTAGTCACAACAACTAAAAAATGACTATAGTATGTACTAATTTTTTGTAACCTAGCTATAAATGAGTAAATAATTGACTAATTTGGTTGTTTACTAAAAAATTATTTAATCATACAAATAAAAATTGACTAAATAGTTAGTCACACAAATACAAATAAGACAAAATTTTAAAAAAATATTTTGGGGAATTATTGGTGGGAGTGTATTGCACATGATTCATTATTCATTGAATTCGTCATTTTGTTAGCCTGGCATTGAGTTATTTCCTTGATTTCAAAAGGATTTACTTGATTTTTTGGACAAATCAAGGTAGGAAGCTTGAGTTATTATGGAAACTACAACTTTGCAAAAGGAATAAGCTTTAGGTCTACAATGTTTCTTTTCATTTTTCATGGTTTTTCCTTCTCAGAGTTTTCAATGCTTTATCTTTATGTGATTGAGAAGACAAAAACAACATTCTTTCTCATCCATTGTATTATGTATGGTGGTTTTCTATTTGAGATTTTTCCCTCTTCCATTCAAGGGTTAGGTTTTGAAAGAATACATATTTTTATTTAAAAATTCCTTTGGATCCCTATGGTATGTTCCAATGCAAGAATGAGTATGATAGATCTATCAAATCTTTGTAACCTATGAGATTTGATTCATTGAGTGGTGAACTAGCATGAAGTTTTGAAACCCTAGATCATGAGACCATGAGGCAACAAGTTCACATTTTGACTCCACAATCCAAATGAAAGAGCACTATCAGAGGCAAAATGTGGGACAATCATGATAATCGATATATTTAATTAATAGGAATAATGTTTATATTTTTGCATGCATATGGGATTGAGAAATTAACTTTATCACCCATTTTCATTAGGGCACTAGTCTTCTTGCATCTTGTTCTTCCACCACACAACTCCAATTTAAAATAAAAATTAAATATCTTATTTACATTTTTTTGCTTATTACCTTGTATACCTAATTATTACAATATCATATGAGATCCATTTCTAAAAGAATCTATAGGGGGTTATGCTATGTTGTTTGTATGATTTTTCATGTATGAAGTATACTGCTAAACTACATAAATCTTTTGGGATCTTGATTAGTTTCATGACTTGTTGCATGCAAGACATTTGATATATGTTGAAAGAGATTCTTGGGTCTTGAATCTATAATCATGCACAATGAAGTTTAGGATAGAAACCTAAGGGATTACCCTCCCAAGCTTAGAATTGCTTAAAGTGATGGAGTACACTACGTAAATCAAGTTTGGCCTTAGGGATTTTGAAAAAACAACATAAATCACCAATATATGCCATTACCATCATTTAATATGCACCAAGAATTGGATATTGAAAGATTTGGACCTATTTTCATCTCCAATACATCATCTTTATACCATGTTGAAATATTTGATTCTTCAATTATTCTCTTTTCTCCTAAACTCAAACCATTATATATTCTATTGTTTATATGATTCAATATGAGCCCGATATTAGTTGGTAATGTTTTCTTCATTATCCTTTCCTCTATTGTAATTTCTAAAGCTTCATAAATCTTCACAGAGAACAAATCAACTATTTAATTCTACTTTGCAATGGGTATAAATTCATCAAGCATATGGCCTTAATTGGAGAGTTTCAGTGATGGAAAGATTGGTTAGATTCAATCTAAGTGGAAGGAAAAATGCATAGGATGATAGGGTTTTATGTGCAATAGGTATGGATACCTCCACCAAATGTATATAAAGGAAGAATACTTGTTTGCTCCTATAGATAAGTATTGAGCAGAAAAAAAACCATACATGAAACCACATAACCACAATAGTAAATAAGAGTGGACTAAAAATAAAGTGATAACCACAAAATTATGAGATGTAGAAAATGGAAGTGAAATTTTAAACATTAATTCTAACCTTTGGTAGGATTTTTGAAGTCAAATCTCTATCATTATCAAAATTATGATTGTAGTGTTGTATTTAATGTCTCTGCAATTGTCTATCTATTTGTAAATTATATGCTTTGACTTCATCAACCATTGTGATTTGTTAATTGTGAATCTTAGGTTTAGAATATTTTTTCTATTTTTTAGAAAGAATGTTATATCCCTAAAGTGGACCTGATTATTTATGTGGTAGGTAGGCATATCTACAGCTAATATTGAGTTGATGTTAGAAAGCAAGGTCTGTGGACTATTTTTTTAGACTTAGGACATTATTTTCACACTAAGACATCCACAGGTAAGAGGCTAGAATTTAGAAACTTAGGGAATATTACCTACAAAATGGACTAGCATATTTTATGCTCATATATAAGGAAGACTAATCAAAATTTCCCCAAATCAATCAGTATGAATCCATATGAAACTCAATGCATCATATTTGTGCTTGTCTTTAGGGTTTTGTTTCACTATTTTATAAGCCATTGAAAACATTGTTCACTAGTGACCACCTAATAGTTTCAAATGAAAACTTAACATTTTAGAGGGTTAGCAGCTTCTCCTCCATTCATTCTTGTTATAATTTTTTAAAAAAAAATATTCAATTAAAGATATGGAATTTTTACAATTTTTATTATTATTTTGAATATTTTAGGATTTGATTGTGTATTTTTTTTCTTCATCTAAATTTCATACACACTACACAATGCACCATCAAGATAACAAAATTTTGAAAAAAGAAAGAAGTCATAACAAAACTAATGTTTAACTCTTCTTCAATTTATTTATAATAATACATAATCCAAACTATATACAAGATTAATAGCTCTCTCTTATATACAAGTATCTCCACTAACAGTTTTATCTTATTCATCATTTTATTGGAAAAATCTACATTTAAAACCTTATATAGGGTTGCTAGCTCTCTCTTTATTTTTCTTACATAAATACAAACCCCAAATCTTAAAGATGCATTTCAGCTCAATGATAAGCAAGACACTATTGAAACACAAATCCAAATCCTAAACCATACAAAGAGCTAGAATCTCAAGAGGTCCTGAATAGAATCTCAAGAGGTCCTAAATAAAGTCCCAACTGGCCTCTTAAAAACTCAACATTAGTACACATTTATCTTATATATTGATTTGGTAGGATTTTTTTTATTGGATAAACTATTTCAAGGAAGGACCATGTTACTTTCAAAAAGGACATGGACCAAATGGATATTGCACCAATATTAACCATAACAAAACCAAAATTTATCTTTAAGGCTACTCACCTTTACATTTCCAATTACTTTCATACTACTTCCCATGCTTTTCCTTAATATCAAAGGGTGTATGATATTTGAAGCCATAGTTGTGAATAAAAATTCAAATTATAGATTTCAAGTTAATTAATCCAGTTGTTGGTGATGTAGTGGCAAAGGGGTGGGGAAAAAAAGTTGGTGGGGGATGCTTCAATGAGACAGAGCCCATTCATAGAATGGAGAAAGAGGAAAAAATAAGTTATGCCAGAAGAAAAAAGATGGAAAGAGTGGAGAAGGTAGTTGAAGATGCTTCAATGAGATAGAGCCCATTCATAGAATGGAGAAAGAGGAAAAAATAAGTTATGCTGGAAGAAAAAAGATGGAAAGAGTGGAGAAGGTAGTTGAAGATGCTTCAATGAGACAGAGCCCATTCATAGAATGGAGAAAGAGGAAAAAATAAGTTATGTTGGAAGAAAAAAAGATGGAAAGAGTGGAGAAGGTAGTTGAAGAGAGAAAGAATAATGTGAAGCTAAAGTTGTTGAATGTTGTGAAAAATTCATAATTGTTTTTTCTGAATGTTTTTTTCTCCAAGTTGTTAGATATGCATTAATTGTTGTAATTGCTTCTATAATTTAAAATCTATATTGTTTCAAATTATCCTTTGTAATGAAGTTCTACTCCAAACATTTGGGTATTTATTAATTTTTTTAATTGCTTCTTTAATCTTTAGTTCTATTTTTTTAGTTGATGTTATGTAATGAAATGTTTCTTTTTCCAAAACATATTTGAATAAATTCATGCTTGTAAGTTTTTCTATAGTCTATACTTTTTGTTGTTTCCATTGGTCTTATGTAATTAATATTTCTTCAAATTATTGAGTGTGACTCTATTAGTTATTATAATTGGTTCTACAATTTAGAATTTTTTTTTGTTACTTTTGGTGTTTTAAGTCTGCACTTTTTTTTTGCTTTCAAATATTTCAGATGAATTTTGGTTTGTAGGGGTAACATCATTAGAATGCATTAATTTAATCTTCATTAAATTTGAACAAAAAATGACTCTTTTATAGGTTAGTTGTGATACTTTATTATGACCAAGGATAGACATGAGAGGATCTCTGGTAATGTGAGTTTCAGGTTGGAGATGGAGACATGGATTACTATTGCAAGAAAAATCTAGATCAAGGTAGGCATGTAAGGTGACCCTGGCTCTATCCTAGCAAGTGAAACTGCAGCTGCCATGTCATCCTCTTTAATTGTATGTATTCCATAAATCAAATCCTACATATTCCAATTTTATCCTTCAACATGCCAAGCAGGAAACACTCAAAGTTCAAATTTTGTGAAGAATTCAAAGCTTTTTACATAGCTCAACATACAAAATTTTAAAAAACCAAATAAACATAAAATTCATTTCACAGTTCAAAATATCACTATGTGAAGAATTAATATTGACTGTTACAATAATATTATATATGAAAAATTATAGAACCAATGTCTTTATTTAATACATAACCAAATTGTTTTAGATTGAAATAAAACACACAAAAAATATCCAATGGTGTACAGAGTCCAAAAAAATTAAAAACTCATTAAAACCATGGAAAGAGACTTATGTACCTCAATATTTTGCACATATTATATCATGGTGTCAAGCATGCTAATAAAAATAGATGGGAAGAATTTGTAGCCATGCCAATTTTTTTAGAATGGCCCCAAGATTAATATTAGTAATAAATTTTTGACATCCACATCATCTAGCAGTGCCTAAAATATTATTTCAAAAAAACCATTACTTTAGAGGAAAATTCTTTTACATTTTTATTCATGTTATCATGAATTGAATATGAATAATTTTTTTGTTTCAAATATGATATTAGAGGGTATATCTAAACTTGAAAGATCACTCACCTTGGATTCCACTCAAAAGTGAGGAGAGGAAGCTACTAGTAGTAGGATCATCCTTGCAACATAATCAATAACCTAATTTTTATTATTCTAAGCATAGCCCCAAACATTTCATATGAAGAATAATAAGCACCCAGCACCTTAAAATGCACTACATACACTACTAAGTGGACAAAATGAAGTGATGATGTATATCAAAAATAAAAGAATTATTATTTGATTATATAGAAATTTGAAGATTAAGAAGTTTGATTCTTGAAAAATTGTCAAAATGCTTGATTTAGGGAACACATATTAAGTAGATTTATAGGATAATTTAAGTATATCACTAATGTTTACTATTGCAGATCTATATCGATATCATATAAGAAAAAATAAAAATAAAAACCATGATTAATCATGAATTTACAAGTTTGATACAATTTCTCCCAAAAAAACCATGAATTTATAGAAAATCCTTGCAACAATTTTTTCAACTTTATTCTTGATTATTAATAAAAAAATCTCATGATTAATTCACTCAAAACACATGAAGTTGAACATATTCCACTGATTTTCAACCATTTGTAATTGTGTTTAGATTTGGAAGACAAATTTTCATTCTATAGGAGTTTTGATCAATGGATTGCAAAAGATAAGGTTTCCTTAATGATAGGTAGAAAAAGGTAAAGTTTCATTTTATGACCCATTTTAAGGCTTTTTGGTGCTTGATATTCCTCTATTCCAATAACTCATAGATTATTTTCCGTTCACTATACCTATTCCCTTGCATATTAGAAGTCAAAAATTTAAGATAATATCATGATAACTTCTTTAACTCTACATTATTTTCCATAGCCAAAGAGACGTCACATTTTAGGTTTCTTGTAAATAATAAGAAAATTAAATTAACCAGGAATAATTTTGGCTCCTACCTACCCTTCTCTACAACACCAATTTTCCTTGTCAAGTTTTTAGCCATGACTGAAGTTCCCACAAAGTAGTATAATACAAATTAATATTCTCATCTTCTTATTGCTACTGTAATTCAATTTAAAGTTTAGCTCTGAATTGCTTCTAATGTGTAAAGGGAAGATGGGATGTATACACAAAGATTATGAAGGTGGTAGATATTTTCCAATCCTCACTTTTTTTTTGCAATTGATTGATACCACATGGGAAGCTCTTAATGGAAAGCAGAAGGATGAAGTTCTTGCAACAAAATAGCAATATTAATTACAAAATGGTTCCAAAAATGATCTGATAGTATAGAAGGAAGCCTTCCCTGCTCTCCTACAAACACTTCAACTCATGCCTACACTGATGTGGGAGGCTTTCTCGCATCATCACAAGCATGAGTTGAAGTGTTTGTGAGAGAGTGGGGAAGGCTTCCTTCCATGATATCGCATTTCTTTGAGGCATTTTTTGAAACAGTTCATTTGCATTGTCTATGCTTCCACATTTTCATGTGCATCTAGCAAGGCACTTGTAAATACAACATATGACAAAAAAATCCCTGATGTTATTCTTTCATGGATTTCCCTTCATTGTTACTGGATATCTGATGTAGTGCACATTATTATAGTGCAAGCCTATTTTTTAGATTGTTTGATTTATGATGCAGGAGCATCCAGCAGTGTAGGGCAATCTTACATCACCCAAAAAAAATATTTTCTTTATTTTATTTAGTTATTTTGAGTCCCATGATGGCACTTAAGGGGTATAAGACTGTCAAGCATCAAAATAGTGAAAAATGGGAAATTAATATTTTTAGTAAATCGACCTAAACGGGCTCATATGGACGTGAAGATTTAGCCCAAGCAGCAAAGCTGAAAAAAAATTCCAGTCATGAAAGAATCACCTCAATACCTTGCACGGTTTGAGAGAAATTAAAGTTTTTCTCCTAGGAAATTTCTCCAATGCAAATTCAAATTCAGATATAAAACTTTGGAGGCCCTGAAATAGCTCAAAAATGTCTGAACTAACCTATGGTGGGTTTTTGTGTTGTAGAGCTCATCAAGAGCTTTCCAAAAATATTCAATAATAGCAAATTGGACAACCAGATCAAAAGTTATGGCCCCACAAAGTTGACCCTCTAAAAAGTCAATTTCATTAAAATTTCTTCCTAGGCCAAAAATCAAACAGCGAGACTTTTGGCGCAAAAACAAAAGTGAAATTTTCCCTTTCTAGAACAGTCTAGGGTGGTTATTGGGTAAACTAAAAAGGGATATGAGGGGATTGTAGAAGGTGGCCCTAATAGTGCAAATTGTGGCTCTAAATAGTAAATTTTCTTTTCATTGTTGATTTTGTTGTAATGAATCAAGCCCATGAGGTTGTAGCATGTAAGCTAAGAATCTGTAATTTCATTTTTTGAAAATAATTGAAATTGAGTCATTTTTATTTCTTGCATATTTTGTGTTGGTATTTTTTGTTGTGATTTTTGTGGGTTTTAAGCAGTGTGGCCCTCATCAAGTGGTATCAAAGCAGGAGTTCCTAAGCCTGTAACAGAGCATCAAATGTGAGGCAGTTGCAGTAGGACCTATGAGTGTTGGTTTAGTTCAAGATTCCTCCAAGAATTGCCCAATATGGTAGAGGTAGAGGCTGAGGCCATGGAGGAAGATCCACCAATATATGAAATTAGATCCCTTATAACGAAATTAGAAACATTGCAACAAGAGGTTCAAAAAAGAGATGTGCAAAGAGACAGAGATGAATGTGAAGATGAAATAGAAGAGAAAATGGAAGAGGAAGAGTAGGATCCAATGGATCCTAGAGAAAGAAGATTGCTATGAGCAATCTCAAGAATTAGGAAGAGACCTAAAATGGAGGTTTCAACTTTTAGTGGAAATCTGAATCTTGAAGAATTGATTGATTGGATCAATGACATGGTGGAATTTTTTGAGTTTGAGGAGATTGAAGATCCTTATAGAGTGAGGTTTGCAAAGACAAAATTGAAAGGTCACGTTAGTATATGGTGGAAAGAGGTCCAATTAGAAAGAGGAAGTCAAGGGAAAGATAAAATTTCCAGATGGGACAAAATGGTGTCAAAATTGAAGAAAAAATTTATTCTAATCAATTAAAAATTGGAGCTACTCAAAAGGATGTAGACCTTGAGGCAAGGGACAAGGATGGTGAAATAATACACCGAACAATTTCACAAGGTCTTGATTCTGATAGGACATTATGAGGCAAATAAAGAGAAAGTTACTCGTTATATTAACAGGTTGAAGCAAGCATATAAGAAGAATTGGCACTGGTAAGAATGGCCACCATTGAGGATGCTTATCAGTTTTCTCTAAAGGTTGAAGAACAACTAAGAAAGAGGTTTGAGAACAAACAACAAGGTGGACCTCATGGAGGAAAGACGGATGGATGGTCATATGGAGGTCAAAATGAAGATCAAAACAAGGGTGAAGGAACTAGTAGCAGCCAAAACCAGAAAGGAGATAACACCTACCATCCTCATGATCAGAATAATGGAGACCAAAGAGGAAGAGGAATATCCAGATGAGGACCAAGGAGAGGAGGCTTCTGTGGAACTTGTTTCTAGTGTGGAGAAGAAGGACATAGAGCCTATGAGTGTCCTCAACATCAAGGAAGGACAAATAAAAGACTTGAGGGTAATACAAGAGTTGCACATGTAGATAAAGATGTTGAGTCTTCACATTCTAAGGATGCAGAAAGAGGAGAGGTTATTATTACCAGAAGAGCCTTGTTGAATGAGGAGAAGGAACCAACTGAAAGGAAGAATTTTTTTCACACCAGATGTAAGTGTGAAGGTAAAGTTTGCAATGTTATTATTGATGGAGGTAGTACTGATAACCTTATTTCAGAAGAAATGTTAGTAATTTTTGGTTAGAGAGAAGAAGGCATCCGAACCCATACCAGATTTCTTGGTTGCAGAAGGACCATAAATCCTTGGTAAATAAATAATGTTTGGTAAAGTTCAAGATTGGAAATTACAATGATGAGGTATTGTGTAATATTATTCCCATGGATGTTTGTCACATGTTGTTAGGAAAATCATGGCAGTTTGATTGACAAACAGTACACGATGCACATGCCAACACCTATTCTTTGACAAAGGATGGAGTTCATCATAAGTTGAATCCCTTGAAAGAGGTAGAGGAAAAGGTATGCAATAATGGAATAATTTGTTTGGTTGATGGAAGAAAGTTCCTAGAAGGTATGAAGCATGAACATATGTGTTTTGTATTGATTCCTAGAGTTGATAAAGAAGATACTACTGAGGTACCTATAGAGGTATTAGATTTGTTGAATGAGTTTCAAGCTATTGTTTTTGATAATGTACTTGAAGGTTTTCCTCCAGTAAGAAAGATTAGTCATCAGATGGACCTGATTCTTGGAGCTAGTTTTCCAAATAAGGCATCTCATTGTATCACTCCAACAAAGAGCGAAGAGTTGAACAGATAGGTGCATGAGTTGTTATGAAAAGGATTGATTAGGGAGATTTTGAGTGCATGTGCAATACCTATAGTACTAGCACCAAAGAAGGATTGGGAATGGCGGATGTGTATAGACTCTAGAGCCATCAACAAGATTACCATTAAGTATAGATTTCCCTTTCCAAGAATGAATGACATTATGGATTGTTTGAGTGGAGCTGAGTACTTCATGAAGATAGATCTGAAGAGTGGATATCACCATATCCGGATTAGAGAAGGAGATGAATGGAAGAAATCCTTCAAAACCAAGGAGGGGTTGTACGAGTGGTTAGTCATGCCTTTTGGGCTAACCAATGCACCAAGCACATTTATGTGGCTTATGAATGAGGTATTGAAATAATTTTTAGGAAAATTTGTTATTTTTTACTTGGATGTTATTTTGATTTTCAATAAGACATTGGAGGAGCACTTGATGCATATCTGAAGAGTTTTTGAGAAGCTAAGGAAGGAGAAGTTGTTGACTAATTTGAAGAAATGTAGTTTTGTGAAGAGAGAGTTGGTGTATCTAGGATTTTTTGTCTCAGCAGAGGGTCTCAAAATAGATCCAAAGAAGGTGAGATCTATCATTGAATGGCCTATTCCAAGGAGTGTTACAGAGGTAAGATCATTTCATGGTCTAGCAAGCTTTTACAGAAAGTTTATTAAGAATTTTAGTAGTATTTGTGCACCTCTAACTAAAGCAATGAGAGGGGATAGAAAAGAGTTTAAGTGGACTATAGGAGTAGCCAAAAATTTTCACATGTTGAAGAAGAAAGTTATTGAGCAACCTGTTTTGGCACTTCCAAATTTTGATAAGGTTTTTTTAGGTAGATTGTGATGCGAGTGGCAATTCCATAGGAGTTGTTTTGAGTCAATAAAGTAAGCCAGTTGCCTATTTTAGTGAGAAGTTAAATGATGCTAAGAAGAAATATTCTATCTGTGATCAAGATTTTTATGCTATAGTTTAGGCTTTGAAGAAATGGAGACACTATTTGTTTCCAAAAGAATTTTTTTTATATACTGATCACCAGGCTTTGCAGTATCTCAATAGTCAAGGAAATTTGAGTCAAAGGCACTTAAAATGGGTTGATTTTTTGTAGAGGTATACTTTTTTTTTGAAGGACAAGATTGGAAGGACAAAAAAAGTTACAGATGCCTTAAGTAGAAGGAAAAATTTGTTGATAGAGATGAATATAGAGGTTATTGGGTTCAATGAACTCAAGAGTTAGTATCCATAAGATCCAAGCTTTGTAAAAGCTTGGAAGGCTTGTTTGGAACTTGTTACATTAGATAGGATGAGATGGTTGGATTTCTTAATGCAATATGGGATGTTGTTTAGAGGAAGCCAATTATGCATTCCAAGGAGTTCTATGAGAGAGAATCTAATCAAGGAGAAGCATAGTGGAGGATTGGCTGGACATTTTGGTCGAGATAAGACCATTTCTCTTGTTAGTGAGAATTATTATTAGCCATAGTTACAACAAGATGTGAATAAGTTTGTTCAAAGTTGCAGAGTATGTTAGATGGAAAAAGGAACAAGTTAGAATATTAGATTGTATCAGCCATTACCTATACCCGAGAGGTGATGGGAGGATATCAACATGGATTTTGTTCTTGGCTTGCTAAGGACATAGAGAGGGCATGATTCCATATTTGTGGTGGTGAATATATTTTCAAAGATGGCACATTTCATTATGTGTCGTAAGACCAGTGATGTTGTTCATGTTATAGAGTTATTTTTCAGAGAGGTGGTAAGACTACATGGTCTACCAAAGAGTATAGTCTCAGATAGAGATACCAAATTTGTTAGTTACTTCTGGAGGAAATTATCGAAGAAGCTAAAGACAGACTTGAAGTTTAGTTCTACACACCATCCACAGACTGATGGAAAAATAGAGGTGGTGAATAGGAGTTTGGGCAACCTGCTAAGATGCTTAGTTGGAGATAAGCCCAAGGGATGGGATTTGATTATACCACATATAGAATTTGCTTACAACAATTCTATCAATAGGAGCATTGGTAAATCACCATTCTAGATTGTATATGGGAGTAGTCCAAGAACTACTTCTGAACTAAGAAAGATGGATAAGGGAGAGAAGAGTAGTGTTGAGGCTAAATATTTTTCTAAACACTTGAATAATTTGCACAAAGAGGTGAAGAAACATATCAATAAGATGAACTCACAATATAAGGCTTAGGAAGATTAGAAAAGGAGGTATAAGGAGTTCTAGGTAGGAGATGAATTCATGGTTCATTTGTGAAAGGAAAGGTTTCCAGTTGGTACATACAACAAGTGAAAGATGAAGAAGTTTGGACCATGTGAGATCCTAAAGAAGCATGATTCAAGAAATGATTATGAGGTAGAGTTTCCTAGTGGAATAAACATTTCTCTTGTGTTCAACATTGCTGATTTCATAAGAGTATCATTAAGGTGATATAGAGGAGGGGTCGATAAATGAACAGTTGAAAATTCTAGCACCTACTTCAAAGAGGAAAGAGATAGAAGAAATCTTGGATAGCCATGTGGGTAGAAGCACGAGAAATAGGAAATATGCAGAGTACTTGGTAAAATGGAGAGGAAGGATTGTTGAAGATTCATCATGGTTGTTTGAGGCTAAGGTTAGTTGTCTTGGTTTCCCTCCAACTCCTAAGAAGTGACAGGATCACTTTTTAAATTACCCTGGGTGTTTGATGCAAGAGCATCCAGTGGTGTAGGGCAATCTTGCATCACCCAAAAAAATGTTTTCTTTATTTTCTTTAGTTTTTTTGAGTTCCATGGTGGAACTTAAGGGGTATAAGACTCTCAGGAGTCAAAATAGAAAAAAATGAGAACTTACTATTTTTAGTAATTCAGCCTAAACGGGCTCGTATGGACATGAAAATTTACCGTAAGGAGCAGAGCTGAAAAAAAATCGGTTGTGAAAGAATCACCTCAATACCCTACATGGTTTGGGAGAAATTAAAGTTTTCATCTTGGGAAATTTCTCTAATGTAGCTTCAAATTTAGATATAAAACTTTGGATGCCCCAAAATAGCTCAAAAAGTGGTTGAACCAACCTACAATCAACTCATGTGTTTTAGAGCTCGTCGAGAGATTTCCAATGATATGCAATAATAGTAAATCAGACACCTAGATCAAAAGTTATGGCCCCACAAAGTTGACCCTCTAAAAAGTGAATTTCATTAAATTTTCTTCCTAGGCCAAAAATCAAACAGTGGGACTTTTGGCACCAAAAAAATGGAAAATTTCCCTTTCTAGAATACTCTAGGGTAGTTATTGGGTAAAATAAAAAGGGATATGAGGAGGTTGTAGAAGGTGGTCCTGATAATGCAGATTGTGGCTCCAAATAGTAGATTTTCTTTTTCGTGTTGATTTTGTTGTAATGAATCAAGCCCATGAGGTTGTAGCATGTAAGCTTTGAATTTGCAATTTCATTTTCTAAAAATAATTGAAAGTGGGTAATTTTTTTATCTCGCATCTTCTATGTTGGTATCTATTGTTGTGATTTCTATGGGTTTTGGGCAATGTGGCCCTCATCAATTTAGCATCACCAATATTCTCCACAAGAAAATTGTCCCTGTTTAAAATGATGTAAATGGTTCACATCTCTCAGAACAATTTCTCTTGCAACAATCTTGGAGATGAATCTAGATGTAGTGTGAAAATCACAACATACTCGAAGGTTCTTAATAACTCTAATAGTTGTACTAAGGGCCATGTTTAACAAACCAAATGCAATTGCTAACTTTTCACTATGGTGGCAGATAAATGATTATTTTTTCTTCTATTCCATGACATTAAGTAAAATTCTTGAATCTAGAAATACCCTGCTACCTTCATTTTCCTAGCCTATTTCTCAAATTTTGCATGGATCTCCCATGTTTTTGGATGTTATTTGTCTCATACACAAGAAAGCATGTACTATTTTATGGCCTTCAATCCAACTACATGTAGGTATCTTTTTAATTCCTCTATCTCTCATCAATCTCCTTACTATTTGAACCTCACCACACCTGCCTGCTTTTGCAAAGATTTTTTAGAGAAGAACATAAGTTGTACCAATTTTAGGATGCAACTAAAAAATTAGTGTTGTTGTAATACTCAGCCTATAGTCATATATGATCCACTTCTATGATGCTGAAAAGACAAAGAACTTTCTTATGTTTGATTTCTCTCTATTTCAAAAAAATTATATTGGAAGTTGCAACAGCATCCTAAAAAGCTTCTTTGTACTATTTGCACGTTCCTTCAAAGCAAGAACAACTGAGAACACCCCATGTTATTGCTCAATAAATTTAGTTGTAATGGAATAAATAGATGGTTCTTTTTGTTAGTTGAATTCTATATGCTTCTCAATTTAATTTGTTCAACGTTGTTGAGAAAATATTCTTATACAAAGTTTCATTTCAAAAGATGTGTTTGTTTACTTGTTACATGAATTAAAAGTTTCCTTTCTATATTAGCAGGGTACGTTCAAAATGTTAAAAGTTTCATCTAGGTTTATCCAAGCTTTATCTAAAATTCCTCTCAAAATCTTGTCAACATTGAGACTATGCATAGACATATGAATAAGAGGATCACTGTTAATGAATAATGGGGTGGTGACTTGAGTGGTTGACAATCTCATGGATTGGGAGGATTTCCAAGTTTCTAAGGTCATAGTGGAAGCTATCTATGATGGGTTACATACTAATGACCTATGAAGGGTATTCATATTTGATAATAGTCATAAGTAAGGTTGTACCATTCATGACAAGGCTATTGATAGTACCATCAAGGGTTTAATAATGTAATGTGGTAGTGGTTAGGAGGAATTACAACAATAATATATGAAGACTTGTCTTCATTTAAACCCTATATAGTGTAGTGACTAGTGCATATTGTCTCCAAATGATAGTCACCTATATGATGAAAAATGATTATTCAAATAACCATTTATTCTGACAAAAACTTCCAAAGGGTAGAAGGACTATTTTTACATAGTCATCAATTGTAGCAAATGCAGCCATATATAAAAATTGTCAAGCATATTGTTTAAGAGGTAGTTAGTAGCTTGTCAAGAGGTGGTAAAATAGAGTTGACAGTCCCAAACATAATTTCAAGTGTTCATTTATGCTTGGAGGAAAAATTTCATCATTTTGAATGCATAAATTTAGGAGTTCTAATTTCATATTGAAGGTATAATGCTTTGGTAACTTGGTTTCAAGGCTTTGTCTTGGTGAATCAAGTGATTGGTTGTAAATAGCAATTGAAAATAGTTTATGGTTGATGTTGAGGATTGTTTCAGTCCTTATTCAAAACCTTGTAACAGGATGGTCAGTGAAGTTGTTGGAAGGCATGTCAAGTGGTAGTCTGCAAGTCTATGAGCAAGGATATCAGGTGCATGATTGAAAAAGACACTCAAATCCATGGAAAATAATAGTTCAATATTGCATGGTTCAAACTTTTGATCTTAGCCTTATGTGGTAGATTTTTGTGTTAAATGGAAAAAGACACAGGTTTTGTGTGTGTAAAAGTGTTATGGTTCCTTTTATGGGTTTGTGTTTTAATCTAGATCATGATAGTGAGGCACCTTTAATGAATACATGGCAAGTGTTATTTGTTATAACATGGTACATGTTTTTTATGAAAATATGGATAGGATTTTAAATTAGTGGTAGACACTTGATGGATAACCTATGCACTACATATTAGAACTTTTGGTGTGCCAATGGTCCTTGAGTTAACAAGTGGATATTTCAGTATTTTGGCTTATTTGAATATGAAGCATTTAATATTTGTATGGAGTAGAAGCTAAAGGTTATGTATTTTGTATATGCTTCAATATTAGAGTGCATATGAATATAAGATGGTGTTTTCAAAGAGTGACAGTATACAAAAAGAGGAAACTATGACAATGCATTTAGGCGCTTCTATCTGCAAAGACTTGGAGATAGAAGAATACATGAATCAATAGGCAGTCAGATTGGTTACTATGAAACACAATGCATACATGATCTTATGCATATAGGGAGGAAAAGGTATTAAATGTAAGAAATATGGTGTCAAGCTCCTTGTTGAAAGTGCAACACAGTTAAAAGGGTAATGAATACACTACCAAAGAGGATAGTGAGGTGAGGTAGATTTAGGACATCCTTGTAATAACAATGAATTTTGAATCTTGAGGTACAATATGGATAAAATAAAATTCTCTTACATTGAATGTAGCTTCATTTGATGTGATAGTTTACAAAGAAGAGAAATCCTCTTCAAGTGTATCCAATTTAACAAGTGACAACAGTTCAAAGTGACTATGCTAAGAGAATGTAACTGTTGACTATGAATATACACTTCAAAGAAATGAGAGGGAGATGTAGAAGCTAATTATCAGTGACAATAATGAGCACAAAAGCATCAGGGTTGTAAAAAAATAATCAATGAAGGCAGTCTCAAGTTCAATTTTTGCATATGTGGCAGTCAAGCCTCAAATGCACAATATATTCTTAGTAATTGTGTTTTATTTCTTGGGTTTTCATCTATTTTGTTGGACCTTGAGAGGAATGTTGGATGTGCCCAGCGTTTTACTTATTTCACTTGATAGCTTGCAATCTTAAAGTTTTTGAGACAGTAACTTCTTGCTATGTATTAGTCTCATTATGAGATTTTTGAACTGAGGTATATATTGGAGGTTTCAAATGCTTTCAAAGTAAATTTTGCAATGTATAAAGATGGAAAAAAATAGCAAGGAAGTGAAATCCAAACCCTACATAGTCAAGATTACAATTAAGGCTTCATTGAGGTTTAAACCATGGTGACATAGGGTTTTGAGGGAAGTAGTTTTGATTGTGAATTATAGAAGGTAGAATATGGACTTGTTATGATATATTGTCAAAGATTACAAGATGTTTGTAGCAAATTACAAGAAATTGCAACCTTCTTATGTAATAACAACTCTTTTCAAATTAAAAAAGACAACAGTTGTAACGCCCCGCCACGCAACCCTAGGGGGAGTTACAATTTACTACACAAAAAAACTATTTTTTTTTTTAAAGGAACAATTAACATGCAAGTTCACTAACCATTGCCAACCAATCCCCCAAGGTTACGAGACTGGGTTACTTAAACCCAAACAAGAAACAAGAATTAAATCCAGAACATTTAAATACTTAACAATTTAAGTTCACATACATTCCATACATAATAATTTACATCAAAGAATAAGAGATACCACTTGATTCCAAATAACAATTAATTTATAATAAGATTACAACGCTCATTCCCCGAATGAGATCAATCCAATAATCATGATTACATATTACAAATTCCACCTTGATAAGAAATGAGGGGTAATAAAATACAAGATCAACAGAATGAATAAAGCATGACAAGCAACTAGATCCCACGAGCTCTCCAACTGGACAACTTGTCCACCCAAACAAGAAGAAAACCAACGGATTAAGGTGCCCGTTCCACCTAACCATGTGATACCTGAAGGCTCACCCCCTGTGCTAGGAGATAGTAACCAGGAATTCCTAAACAGGACCATCAACCTCTAGACACAGGTTAATACATAACTGAACTAGAAAGGATACAAGTGCAACATCACTTAACACAAAGGTTACAATGCTTCCAGAGAACAATGATCTTTTATGCAGTACGATAATACTGACTTCTGGTTGACATAGAGAGAGTGTCACATGACATTTTTTATGAGTTACCCTGGCTCAACTATCTAAGGCAACCGAACCCACATCTTGGGCTATCCAGGCTCAACTCTACCAGCCACCGGACCCTCATACCAACTATGCTTCTCGTCTCATCTCAAACTTTAAAAGCAAATGAGCTATGAGAGATGCATTAATTATCTTAATTAGTTGAGAGTTTTCATTAATTCTTTTTAAGCTATCACTTACTTAAACCCTATGTGAGTTACCCTGGCACCCCTTTGTGTGTCGGACCCCACAAAGAGCCACTCTTCTATTGACAACAAACACGGTATAAACCACAATGAGTAACTGGATAAGACGACAAACCAAGGAGGCAATAAATAAAGGAAATTCACTCCAAACACTGGAGGAAACAAAGGTACAAAACCCTCTCCAAACACTGAAGGCTACAAAGGTCAAAACCCTCTCCAACCACTGGAGGAAACAAAGGTCAAACCCTCTCCAAGCACTAGAGGAAACAAAACACATACTCCACTCCTAATCCAAAGGAGATTCAAAACTCAAAACCCACTCCTAATCCAAAGGAGGCACAAAACCCAAGACAATCCAAAGGTTGACTATTATCATGACAACCCATAAAATTAAATGAAACCCTATCTGGAAGACTTCAAGACATCTACTCAATTGCACAACATCGAGAATGATCAAACATAGCTAGCAACCACTTCAGACAATTTAAACAAGCCAATGTTCGGGTTTCCCAAACCCAAGTCAAGCAATGACATAGTACAAGAATTCAATTTAAATAATTAGCATTATTCATTCGTACACAAAATAAAACAAATCATCATTTAGAACTTTGAATTTAATATTTTAATTCTAATTACTCAATTATAGATAAGGATTAAACAATCTTTATAAATAAAGTCATTTGCTTAATCATACCAAATAATTAAAATCAATATTTTCTTAAATAAAGAAAACGTTTAATCATATCAATTTCATTTCAACTATAATAATGGAAACATCATTTTAACATTCCTATAATGGATATCTAAATTATCATTTAAATATATGCCACTAAAATTCCATTTTAAAACTCAAGATTTTCTGATTATTTAAAATTGTAAAAAAAAAAAGATCTTTAAATAAAACAGTTATATTTTCCAACTATTATAATGAAATAATCCTTTAATGATTATTTTACAACTCACAATAACCCATATTATTTAAATTATATAAATAATATATATATATATATATTTTAAAAGTAAAAACAAGATATTCATTTAAAACTCAAATTATATAATATTGAATATATTATATAAATGCAATATTATATTATATAAATAATATTAAATATTATATATACATATAATATTATATTACATATATAATATTATATATATTACATATATTATATAAAATATAATATAATAAGAAATAACAATTAAAAAATAAAACAAAATAAAAGAAAGTTTTATTGGGGCGAACCCTAACTGGGCACGCAGTCCCTAGCAGCCGCCGCCGGCCTGTGTGCTAAGCACATAGGGCACCTCCCTCATGGGCGGTGGCTTGTGTGCTCAGCACACAGTCCACCCACCCTAAGGGGCGCGACCTATGTGTGGGACACACAACCCGCCTCCCCTAGGAGCTGGGCGACGGTGGGGCTAGCTCCCCTGCCTCCCCACCACCACACACAGAAAATTAAAAAAAAAATTATTTACTTATTTTATAAAAGATAAAAATTTGTCCCCACAAACACAGACAGGGGAAAAAATTAACACATAAAGAAAGCACATAAAATTATAATCAAATCCCTGTGTGAGAAGGGGAAAATAAAATCCAAAAACTCCATTTTATGTCGAATTGTGCAAATGCACAACAAGATTTTGCAAAATATAACAGTTGGTTTTAAATCTCAGTTTTGAAATGCCAATTTCTTTTGATTTTCATTCTATTTTTCTGTTGCTTGATTCTTTTTTTTGTTTTCTTTTCCAGAATTCCAACAAAGTTTGCAAGTTTTGAAACAATTCCTCATGGGTTTTATTGAATTTAAATAGCATTTCAAATATTTCCCAATAGCACAATAAGGATTTAAACTCTTTTCAAAAAAAGAAACAAAACCAAAAACAAGGAAGAACCTGATCTTTCCTCCAAAGCATGAAGATTCCAATGGTGTTTTCAACTCCTTTGAATTCAACTCAAGCAAGAGTCTCAAATTCCTTCACCAATCCAAGCAAAGCCACAGCCAAGAAATCTTTTTCCCAAATTGAAAATTGAAAATTATATGAATTTACATTTGCTAAAATAGAGTTTTTTTTCCCAAATTGGTCAAACCCCTAAAATATCCCCACCCACTAAATTTATTGCAAAATTTGGAGGATATTTCCAATTTTTAAACTTAAAACAAATTTCTATTTTCTAATTTCAATCACATGCATTTTCCAAAATTCTTTAAAAACAAAAGAATACATTCTTTGCAAAGAAATTACTTTATCAATAATTTTCAAAAGTGAAATTCAAAACACATTCTCATTTATTTATTTATATATTTTAATTTATCTCTAACTATCCAAACATGATTTATACTTTTATTTTAATTAAATTAAAATGTACAATAATGTCAAAACAACTATCTCATTTAATATATCATCATTAATCTAATTAATCAATAAACTCAAGCTAATTTTATTAATTAAATCAAATCAATCAATAAAATAAATAACGTTTCAACAATGCAACCAAATACATTTAATCATCAATTTAACTGCAAAAGCCATTTAATAACCTCTATACTATGAAACTAAATAAATACTCAAGGTAAAATGGACCAAATTAAAACAACTAACCCGACAACAATCCCGACAACACACTATGACTAGGGTGACGACTTGGCACAGAAAACCTAGCTACTATCTCCCAATCGATTTCTATTGGTCAATGGACGTGCTCAAACCTGTGAACTAGGTGGAGTCGATGTCGTGTACCTATCAACCTGCAAACAAGGAGTACATCGAACATGCATAGATATAATATTTTCAAACACACCATGAAGAGGAAATCTCAGAATCGTAGGGCACTTGCAAGTGAGTGATACAATCCCGTCCCCTTCACCAATACATAATTATTAATTGATGATTCTAACATCAATAATATGATCAATAGCATAAAACATCATTACATCAAATATCTTCTAAGTTAATCCAAAACATGCTATAAGGATAATCATCAGAATGAAATAACATCACATCAAAATATAACATTCACATCGTTTACCAATTGCGATCAAAAGTAACCAATTTCCAAAGTCACAACATAAACAGAACAAAGCATTACAAAGAAAACACTGTCAATCCAAACATCCAAAATGGAGGAGTGTTACAATAGTATTCCTTTTTCAAGACTTGTGTTTCTCTTTGCAACTAGTGATATGATGTTTAATAAATGATGTATCAAAATACTACCAAATTAATCAAAATGATGATTAAAATGATGAACAAAAACTACCAAATAAACTACCAAATTGAACAAAAAATAATTAAATAAACAACGAAATTGATCAAAATTATGATTAAAATTAATGACTAAATAATCTACCAATGGAAGGAAATAAGTGAATAAAAATGACTAAATAAGTGACTAGTTAACAAAAAATAATGAATAAATTAATGACTAAATAAATCAATGAATAAAAAGTGACTAAATAACTGACTAGTTTACAACAATCAATGGCTAAATTAATGACTAAATATACTACCAAACTAGTCAATAAAAACAACCAATAAATGACTAAAAATAGTTTAGTCATCAATTCAGACACATTATAAATGACTGGCAATAAACTACTAATGGTCACATGACCATGTTTAGTCATTTATAAGCAAGTTTTTAGTAGTTTTTTTTTAATCATATATTGTTGTTTATGTACTAATGATTGAAGATAGAAGGTGTGAATATTGTTTATGACTATGTTAATCATGTGTTAGAATCCACAAGGCATGTTCCTCTTCATGATGTTGTGTGTAGTCCTTTGGGTCTTTCCTTCTACACATTTCATGTTGATTGTTTTATCTTTGGCCGACTTAGAGATACAATATTTTTGTTGTTATAGGTTGACATGTAATGTAATCAAAATAATATCATGCATATATTCTAAATGTAGTTGATCTAGGTTAGGGTGGTGGAAGGTGATGTGTGACATGATGATAACTACATAAGTGACTGAAGGAGAAAGAGTAGAAGTGTTTGTTCTTGTCTAATTTCATCTAGAATATATTTTTGTGACAAAAGGGAAGTGAAGAAGGTTATTAACTATTTGTTGGAGACTGCAAGCCAAAGGAAAAACTTCTTGAAGACTGAAAGCAATGAGCTAGTAAGCTATAGAGAATACATTTGAAGATGTAGAAAAGGTGTCAAATTAGAGTTGCAATCATCAAAAGGATTGATCCTAATTGTCAGTTTTAGACAATGGAAGGACTATCATTATGTAATCTTTCTTGATTTTGCTCTCCAATCAGGTATTTGTAGCTTCCTTGGGTTGTATCCCTAAATTAAAGTCATAAAGGAGTGGTAGCTTCCTTGGGACACTGGTACATTTGACCAATTTTTTGATGACGACTCGTCAGAATTTTGATGACTATTCATCACTCTAATTTCGTCAGAATTTCGATGACATTTGAAACGTCAAAATTCTGGCCTGGCATCCGCATCGTCAAAAAATTGGTCAAAATGTACCAATGGGAGTGACCCTAAAACCTCTTTTAGGGAGTAGTAGCTTCCTTGGGTTGTAGCCCTAAAAAATTTTATAACTATTATTATTTTACGAGGTTGGATTTGGATAGTATATCTTAGCAACATTTCTCACTATTTTTTTTCATTTGTGGGGTTTTCCCTTCATATATGGTGTTGTGTTGTGTTGTGAATTGTGCTCATCTTCCATGTTCATGTTTGTGTGGTAGTTTTTGAAGTTTTTTATTTTTTCTAGAGGGTTTGAAATTTGATAAAATATTGATTAACACCCCCTCTCAATATTTCAATGTGTGTTCAACAATTGGTATCAGAGCTTGGTTCTATAGAGGAAGTCTAATAGCTTGAGGAAGATCGAGGATGGCACAAGAAGGGTCTCACAAGGTGCCTAGATTTGATGGAACAAATTTCACTTTATGGCAATTCAAGATGGAAACCTATTTGTCCTCTTTAGGGTTTGGTGTTTAGAAATTAGTCAAAGATGGTTATGTTGTTCTTTCTACTCCTCAAACTAATCTAATAGAGATTAGGGCTTATGAAAATAATGGAAAGGCTAAGAATGTTATCTTGAGTGGGCTAGAAGATTCTAATCTTGAAAAATTAATGCATTGCAAGTAAGCAAAGGAGGTCTGGGATAAACTCAGTGGCATCTATGATAGAGACATCAAAGTGAAGAAAGACAAGTTGTAGATCTACAAAGGAGAGTTTGAGAACGTAAAAATGTTAAAGGATGAAGATATTGCAGATATTTTCTCCAGGTAGATGAAGTGGTCAATGTAATCAAAGAACTTGGTGAAGATCTAGAAGAATTTTTTTGTGGTAAAAAAGGTACTTAGATCTCTTCCTAAAGCTTAAATTCCTAAAGCATCTTGTATTAAGGAAGTCTAAGATTTTGATAAACTTTCAATGGATCAATTATATGGTGCCTTCATTGTATTTGAAATGAGAGAGTTTGACAAAGAAGATCCAAATATGGAAGATTCTTTCAAATCTAGTAGGAAGGAAATATATGAAGAATCTGATCTAAATTGTGACACTGACGAAGAAGAAGAAAAAATTGTAAGGAAATTGAAGAGAGGTACTAGAAAGAACAAAGATAAGCTACTTCAAATTTTTCAATTGTGGAGAGATTGGTCATTTTTATTCTAAATATCCCTCAAAATATTTTGAAAAGAGAAACAAAGAGCCTAGAAGAAATAAGTTCAAAAGGAGTCTCTAATCCAAGAAAGATTTGTGCTCTTAAAAAGATAATGAATCTAGTGGTTTGAATAATGAAGATGAAATCCTATATTTGGCTGCTAAGAATACTAAAGATGAAGCTAAAGATCTAAGTTTTTTGTGTACAAATTTTCATGCAAAAGATGAGGAAAACTTGTGGGTGTTTGAAAGTGGTTAGTCCAACCAAATGACATTAGATAGAAGCAAGTTTATCAATCTTGTGAAGTGGAATTGAGGAATAGTCAAGCTTGGAGATTATGCTTCAGTGCAGAGCTGTGGAAAATTAACAATAATTATTAATGGAAAGCATGGGAAAAAAATATGTTCTTTATGTTAAAGGTCTCCAACATAATCTTCTTAGTGTTATTCAGATGTGCATAAATGGATACTGTAGACACTAAAAAATGTCAAAAATAATATCATGCACTCGAATCAAGTATACTAACATCATTTCCTCCTAAAATCTATCCTCTTTTTGCTTAATTGATTAAATTATCCTACCTATTTAATTAATAATTGATTTTCATCTATTAGCCTAATTGGGTTAATTCACCCCCTTCCATGCTAACATTTAATCTCATTAAATTAAATAAATTGAATTAATTAATTTAATCCCTAAAGTATCCTTATTTAATTAAATAACCCTAAGTTATTTAATTAAATATCATTCCACCTTTCCCCATTCATTAAATCATTTTATTTAATGAATATCATCTAATTCTTCTAAGCCCCTTAAATGTATAATTAACATTATTTAATTATCAATTATTAATTAATCTAACTCTCCCCACTTGTAAAGGAATATTCCAAGGGAATATTCCTTCCCCTTTTGCACAATTAAACTTTGTTTTAATTTGCTAAATTATCCTTTTCCCTCACCCATGAGAATATTCCAAAGAATATTCTCTCTCCTCACTCATTTGAAAAAGGGGATATTCTTACAAAGCTTCATGTGCAATTTAATCAAAACTTCTTGTGCAAGTTAAATTGCAACCTCTTGTACAAGTCAAAAGTGTGTTTATTTGAAGGAATATGAACCCTTGATTAAAATCTCATCTTTGCATGCCTCCAACTTCTTTCATCCTTGACCATTAATTAGCCTTTTTTGTCTCAACCCTCCATTTCTCATTTGTCCTCCCATAAATAGGTCACTATTTGGAGACAAATGGATCTATCTTTTAACATCAAACTTATATTGTTAAAATCACTCACACTCACACTCATATTTAGCACATATTTAGCATCTTTTTAGCTTGATTACTTGCATAATAGCTTAGCTTCCATAAATGGCTTCCATGGTAACATAGATGCATAAATTTAACTTATTTGTTAATTAGGGTTTCAATATTTTAGATTAAAATTCATTTAGATTAGCTATGCATTCATATTCATTTAGGTTAAAATCATGTTTTCATACACATATCACAATAGTTCCAATAGTTTTCTTCAATAAAATTGACTAGAACAAGCTCATTTATCCATAGGATTTGGAAAGGGTCACCATTCCACATCAACATGACACCACTTCAACAACGGGATAAGTTTCAATGGATTAGAGTAGGCATTTTTAAAGCTTTTGTAGTTTAGCATGCTTGGTTTTAATGGATGCTTGGTTTAATTTGCATTTGATTGATCCTATTGAGATTAACATTAGTAGCTTCATTATGCTTTGATTCTTCATCGATCAAGCATAATCAGCCCATACTAATCCATTGGTCACATTCTGGTGCTAGGAGGGAATAAATTATCAAATTTGATCAATTTCTATCTTGAATTCCATTTTTTTTATTCTTACAGGATATGACACTCTAGAGGATTTTAGTGATGCCTTTGTTGGGCATCACCATACAATGACACTATCATCATCATAAAGAGTGATGGTTAATTAATACCTTGTCGTTGATTAAAATAAATGGCGACACTGAATACTTTTGGAGGTATCAAGAATTTGCAAATGATGATGCTACCAAATCGCAATGCTATCATCATCACTAGATTTTTGTAGAGTGATGCTTAAATTCACCAGAACGATGCTCATTTTCTTTATGGTGACACTATCATGAACATTGACGTCCTCTAGTAAGCAAAAACAATTATCAATATTCATCATGTGCTTTAATTTTTTTATTTCATCTACTTTTAAGACACATCACTAGCTTCTCACCTTTTTAGGTAACTAGGTTTTGTAGGTTGGACAATAAAAGTTGAAGTGAAGAATCATTTTTGTCTTTCAATCTTATAATTGTAACAAGTGTTTTGACACTTTGGGGAAAATTATAACCCATTTATCATGCTTTTCATTTTATGCTTTAGGACCACACTAGCTTTTAATTAGGTTTTAAAATGACCACTCAAATGGGATTAAAATGAACCCTCACTACATCATTTTACTTTTGGTTTACAATTGAATAATACAACTTAACACTTCATTTGGTCCATAAAATAAATTCACCTTTGCTTTGAAGGTTAAAATTAACAAGTGTTTTTTGTGTCTAGTGATTTAAATTTTTGACATTGAATGTGTATAGACCTCTCTCATGCCACTCGATGATCTTGAGAATCAAAAAAATTCCTTGTACATTTTTTATAATCACCCACATATTTCAATTTGGATTAAAAATGAACCCATGCTAGTGTAGAGAAAAGGTGTTGTGTGTACTCTCTCCTTGTTTCATGTGAACTAGGAGATCGAACTATAAACATACTTCCTTTCTTTTTTTTATCTTTAGAGGGCTTGCCACCTCACTTCAAAAGTTGGGAACAACCCAACCGGTAATGAACTAAATCCAAGCTCTTTTGAACCGGTATATAAAAAATGTGTTTGTGATAAAATTCATAAGCAACAAGTGCGGATTTTTCATACCGAAAAGTTCCATCCTTACTGTCTATGTGACACGTCAAAATCCTTTCTTAGGAAGGGACTAGGAGGCCTCTTGATTGAAATTATCTTAAGCTAATTTTTCTCCTTGTATGGCCACCTTGAACGAAAGTCCTTACTAAGAACCAATGTTTAAAAGCCAAAAACCTTTATGCTTGTTAGTGCAGGAATGGTCATTTTGAAGCCACCCCACATTTTACTATTCATTGTAGAACTAGAAAAATAATTTGGATCTACGGATCTAAAGGATTTGAGATTTAGTGATCTTGAGAAGTGCAGTGTGTCTTGGAGGGGAGCTAGTGTCACCAAATCTCTAGTTGTTTGCATTGTCATAGTGTTTGGAGAAATCCAAGTGGGGATTTAGCAAGTAATATCTTATGAACCTAGCGTGGTAAATTCTTGTGAGTCAATTTAATACTTTTCTTAGTTCCAAAATATTGGAAACAAACATCAACAAAGTCTTTTCAAAATTTCAAACCCTTTGGTCTAACTACGGATACCCTTTGACAAAACCTTGATATTAATTCTTGTCCTAAGGATTTATTGTTAGATACTTCTAAATATTTTGGTTTATATTTCAATCCATATTTTCTAAAGATAACCTAGGTAACTATCCCCTTGACTTCATCCTTTTCAGGAAATGGACTTTGTGGAATTCATGATGTTTTTGACATAGACATTTAGTTTGAAACTTAATCAATACAAGTGTTTGTAGTAAAAAAAAACTCATTTAAGCAAGATAAATTGAAAAATTTAACCCCACATAACCATTTGGAATCCAATCACTCTGGTGGAACTGTTAGAACTATAAAAATCTCACATTTTTACTGGCCTTCACTCACCTATCTCCCATGTACCACAAAAATTTTCCACACCTTAATTTTATAAAAAATACAAATTGTTGAAATTTGTGTGACAAGATCCATTTCACAATCCATGTTCACCAATGATCCCATTAATTTGGCTTTTGACACATAAGAATTCTTTTGGTCATCACTGAGCAAGATCATGTGCAAGTCTTTACAATCAATGAGTCATAACCTTTCAATCTGAACATTTTCTATATATTAGCGATAAGTGAATCAAATCACATTGAACAATGACCCTGGAAATTACATAATCAGGAAGGCAATGCTTTTCATTGCACCAATGAAAGCTTAGGGTATGTGTAGGATCATGATGGGCCAAAAAGTGGCAATATGTAAGTGATATGATGGCCTATGTGGCTGATGACTTTTTTTTTACCCAAAATTGATGAAATGAAAAGGGTTTTTAAAGGATATTCTCAGCTTTCCACCAATATAAATTATGCTTTACTTTGAATTTAATAAATAATTATTATTCATTTTCTATTTGAATTACGACTAAAGTCCTGATTGATAGACTGATTGAAAAACATCTATAGCTTTCAAATGGTATCACATTTTTTAAATCTAAAACATGTGTCACATTCTATGCTTTGTATACTATAGGATTAAAAAAAGAAGCTTTGAATTTCATGAAGTTTTGACCAAGATAAGGTGGTCAGACATATGAGTTTTTTTTGTTTTTTAAAAGTTGTAATAAAAAATTCATAATTAATTATTTACTTAGAAAAAAATTACAAAAAAATATGTATCACATTGAGACATGAGTCCTCTACTTATATCTAAACTATTATACAAAAATATTATCATTTTATTGTCGTTAGGGTGGTCAGACGGACACCTACTTCTTATTTTTCCCTGAAATTTAAGTACTACTGCATTGAAATTTTAAATTTTCACCAAATAAATTTTTATTTTTTTAAATAAACCTAGTAGTTTAGAAACTACATTCAATTTTCTACAAATTCTATTCTTACATGTTTTTGAAATAATATAGATAACTTATTCAAATATTTACGTCAAGTTTCCTAACTCTGATTTTATTGAATTTTTTGCCACTTAAGGGCCTATTTTTTCCATGATGATCCTGCACATACCCTTTATCAGAAAGAACAAAGTAATCAGAGCGAAGTTTTCAAATCATGCTAAGCTCTTCACTCACACTGATGAGAACCTCATCAGCAAGAAATATATTTTCTTTCACCGATGAAGAAGGAGAACAACTATCAAAGAGACATACAATTGGAATGAGTCCCTCAGATCTCTATGACCATATGGGTTACGCCGATGAAGGAATTTTCAGGGAGAGTCGTGTTGACCTATCCAAATGAATGAAGTGATAAAGGAAATACATCAAGGAGACTAAAATCATCGACAAAGCATTTTTTTCTCTTAGCAATAGTACATGTAAGCCCGATGGAAACATGGGATGATCACAATTTATCAAAAAGACACTAGGTGATGGGTAAAATGATTTCTAGTGGCCCAAACCACTTTGACATCGGCAAAGCTTCACAATTTTCTCCCTAAAGTAATAAGAGTTGAAAAGCAAGAGAAAGGCCAATTGTATAATATCGGTAAGAGAATTAGGTAGCTTCCTAACTAGGAATGATAAACCAAAGGGACACTCCACATTGAAAGTACATTTAGTTATGTCATGGCGATCAATTGTGAATGTATAAAAAAAAGTGGTGTCAAATGAAATATGTAGATTGGCCAAAAACTGGAGGAGTCTCACCAATAAAATCTTTTTTTCATTCTGACATTGTGAAATTAAAAAAACCTATTGCATTCATTCTCAAAGGTGGACATTAATGGCTGCACGAATGAACATTATATAAATATTCTCTGATTGAAAAGAGAATGAACAAAAAGGATTTCCAAAATTTACAGCAGGAAGGATGGGAGGTCGTGTAGAAGTCAAAGAATTCAGTGCAACCAGAGACTCACAAGTAAGATTACAAAATTCTTTGTAATTGATAAATTATAATTTAATTTTGCACCTTAGAGGATTAAAAATGGAAGGTTGAAGCTCTATGAAAACAAAGATTAGGAAACAATAGGGCTAAAGTAGTCAGTCCAAAAGAAAAAAACAAAAGACTAAAACAAGGGGGAATCCAAAATGAAATAATGAAAATTGAACCAAGACCTCATTGATCAATTTCCTAGTTTAGGGCTGAAGGCCAGAAGGTCTGCACAATTAAGGGCTGATATGGGCTGGTTAGAAGACAAGTGTAAACATATTGGTGATGTGTGGACTCCCATCAAAGGATATGAATTGTTCATGTTCCTCTAAATTGTTGGAGAAACAGATTTGAACCAATGTGCAACCCCCAGAATTTTAATTCGGGAAAACTAGTTGTTCCCAATGTCTTTGTATATACAGAGCTTATAAGACTCCTGGCTAAACATTGCAACCTAGACCTAAAGGCTCTTTGTGACCTGCAAGGTGAACCCTTCATACATGTGTCCAAGATTTCACTTTGTGAAGTTTTTAACCTAGATCACACATGTGATGAACCTATTGTGCACTAGGATTTGGACAAAGAATATTGGAGAATGGATACAACTTATAAAGGGTGGAGATTACCACTACATAGGTCGAGGAAAGATGGTGATGGCCCTCCTTTTCATATTGACTTGTTTGAACTTTACCTAAAAAACACTTACTTATCGATGTGCCAACTAATAGGAACAGAGGCTTCTAAGTACATGTCAATAGGGACAAAGGTGCTTGTTGCAGATATTCAATGCCATAATGCAAGACCTTTTGATTATGCCTCACACATTTTCAAAGGGATTAACTCAAGGCTAATGGCCATCAAAAATGGATCTCCCACACTACAATTCAAACATTATTCCATTCTCATGCATATGATATTATACTATGGACAGGAGGTAGGGATGTGGATAGAAGAATTGAGAGTTACATAATTTGATAAGGAAGATCAGCCACTACCAGTACAATTGTGGACTGCTATTTGGGACAGCAGATTTGTTAATTCTAGTTATGTTCATTTTGAAGAATACTTTGTCAAGATATTGTATAAATTCTATAACCATCCGTTTGTGATTATATATTGACTGGTGAGATTAAAATATTTTTGAGACCCAAGGATTTCAATGGACAACCAACTATGGGTAATAATTGGAGTGATTGGTACTATTATATTGATTCAACCATGATAAGAGTGTATGGGTTTGAAGATACACCTTTCCTTCTACCAAAAACGGTGCCAAATAGGATTGCATACCTAGAAATTATCAAACAAATGGATTATTCCAATGTTATGAACTTAAGTGCCTATGAAAAATAATCATTTATGCCTAGTAAATTATGCTTCAGAGGTTTTACGATGTTGTCTTATTTTGCATAAGTTATTACATTTTAATTTGAAGGCTACACTAAGAAAGGGATTTGATCTTGAGGGTTATAATGCTTTTAAAAGAAAGAAATAGAATCTAGGTGGATATGATCATGTACCATATCCTCATGATGATATAATCAGGAACATGGAAGAGAGGGAAGCTAAATTGGCCATTGATGAGTATAACAGGGGGATGGATGTGAGAATGAATGAAATAGAAGAGCCAAAAATGTTGTCTTGTACAAGTGAAGAAGATATTTTAGTGAAAAGGAACCCCAAGGACAAACTGACAGAATTCCCATATTGAGGATTGAAGAATACCAACCTCCAAATAGAGAACAAGAAGTTGAATAATTATCTGGTACAGATACTAGGAAGTTAGCCTATAAATCCTTTGTGTCTGATGATGAATCTATAAAATCTCTTCAATTCAGATCTTTCTTGTATAAGCAAAAAGGAAAGGAAATAAGAGAATCAATCACAGACATTACACCAAGCAAATTAATTGCTTAACACTTTGAAGATTGAAGAAGATAATGAAATGAAGAATATGACTCCAGAAAGAGGAAGGAAATTGTTGGAGGAATCTGGTGTAATGATCTTCCCTAGTTTAGATTTGAATTTTGCTCTTGTTTTTTATAGTTTTCTACATAATAATGGTGCTACACATAAGCTTAGTCCAGAAGGGGTTATAGAAGTATACATAGGATCAAGATATAACCCTGATGAGAACTCCCTTATGATTTGGGCTTTGTATCCCCAGCATAAAACGTCCATGATTATTGATATTGAGAAGGCTTTTAGCCATGTAATGACATTGAAGGTAGGAGAAACTGACCCTGTAGTCATAGAATACATTGGCATTAATGTATCCAAATTAAATAATTCACAGATTCAAATATTAATCAAGGAACAAGATATGTACCAAAATGAACAATGAGAAGATACTCAAAGAAAATGATTTTCTGAAATATATGGTCAAAGATACATTCAAGGGGTCCACAAAATTGTTAAGTCAAGGAGAAAGTTCTCAATCAAAAGAAAAAAGTGAGAAATCATAGGTACACACTCAAGTGAGAAAAGTCAAGTTTGATACATTTTCTATAGTATTTCAAAAGAGGCATGTCAATCTGATGGTGTGGATGGACAAGTTTTGGGTGACTCACTCCAAGATTCATACTGCTATTCAAGAGCATAAGAGAATAAATGATAGGATTCAGAAAAGGATCCAAGAAATATAAAAGAGAATTACATCTGACACTAGAGCCATCACAACTGTTGAGGATATCATGAGAAAACACAAGGAATAATATAAGGAACTTCAAGTAGATGCAAAGGAATTCATTGATGCTGCAAAGAAAGGGATTCCTACACTATTCAAAGATGATGGAGAGTTGAAAGACTAGAGCGAATGGATGAAATAATGTAGATTGATATGACATGGAGCCTTGGAAGCATCCAAGAATGAGGATTCAACACTAGAGGAGGCTTGTGAGCATCTATATAAAATTGTCATCATGGAGATAGTTTCAAGGAATGTTGTATGGGATGTTGACACTCACTTAAGTCAGAAATATTTAGATCACATAACACAAGTTCTCTTATGGCTCATTAGAGCTTAAATTATTAATGTTTAAATGTTGTTAATTTCAAAAGACATCTATGAAGAGGTGTGACCCTTTCAAAATATTGTTGTATAAGTTGGATATGTAATGATTAGATAGCAAGAGCGAATAGGGAGAGAATAGGAGATATACAAGAAATAATTTTCCAAATGCTTATTATATAGATTATATTGTATGGACCATGATGCATGCATGAATTTTTGTAAAGAATCAATAGAAAATCTTTAATTTTGTGTGACTCAATATTGGTTTCTATTTTTTGTTGATTTAAGCAATTATCTAGTTGTCTCCACATTGTTATTTCTCTGCTATTTGAATTAGTATATCCAAGTTGATATCCAATTTCATCAATGCACATTTGTTGTTATTGTGTAATCAATTTTATTGGTTTCAATTAAAGAATTAAAATCATGTTAATTGATTACAGTAACTTGGGAGTAACATTTGGATTAGTAAGAAGAGTTAGGTAATTTATAAGATTGTCATACTATCTCCACATTGATGTTATCTTGTTATTAAAATTGAGGATATAATTTATTTGTCAATACACATTTTCTATCATTGTTTGATTATGTTAATTGGTTCTTTTAAGGAAGGATTAAAATCCTTTTAATAAATCATAATAACCTGATAGGATCAATTGGATCAATAAGAAGAGTCTTTCAGTCACATTCTTGCATGTTTATACAAGGTATAAACAAACCTAAGTGCCAAGCAATCAAAATTATAACCAATACTAGCCACCTATCATAGCATTTCATTGACTCCGCTTACCCAATAAAAAACTGGTCCACTTCATTCATACATTACTTATCCACTTTCATATTGTAAATTTTCAATTATCACATTAGAAGTAGAGTAGTTATCAAGCCTTCATCTATCCCACACTTTATGCCTCTGTGGATAGATCCTTAATTTCAAATAAGTTACACAATCTACTTCAGCTATCAAGGTCCACCCACCTAGGTTTAGCAGAGCCTAAAGTGCAGGGAGTCATAGAGTCTGGCATCCTCTTAGGATTTGTAACCTACATTTTTGAGATCCAACAAGAACAACCAAACCTTATGCCTGCTATCATACAAGGAAAACATTGCAAAACATTGAGTTCAAATTCTATTGTCAAAATCAAATTCTATTTTACCAAAATCATTGAGTCCTTAGGTTTTGATCACTTTAGAGGTATAGCATTTTTCTCACTACCTTGGTCTTGTAAAAAAAAAAAGTTCATTCTAGGTGAACATTGGGTCAAACATTTCATCCATCCTTCATCATATTTCATCCTTTACTTCACCAAGCTTTGCAAACTTTTGAACACACCAACACTTTGGAATTAGACATCAATCAAAACAAACCCTAACTTAGCTACTTTGTATGTGAAATGAATCCTTTTCCATGCATTTGGTTAAGTTGGTTATCATTTTTGGACTACTTTATCTTGAAGGTCACAAGTCTACCTTAAAGATTTATATGTGTAGACACTGAAAATTGTCCTAGGCCTGCAACTCTAATTTTCATCATACTTCTAATCTTCATTTTCATAATTAAATAATTTTAATTTTTTGATTATTTTCTAAATTTATTTGTCCTGTATTAATTAAATAGGTTTAATTATTAATTAATTCATTAATTCTTACCTTTAGTCTTCCTTGATTAATTAAATAAATATTATTTATTTAATTACATTGCTAATTAAATCTATCCTCTATTAAATACTCATTTTGAATTATTTAATTAATTCCTATCACACTTTTGATTATAATTAAATAATCACTTTAATTGTTTAATTATTCTTTAGACTTTTCTATCTTTAATTAAATAAATCTTTATTCATTTAATTTAATCCAAAATCTTGAATGATGAATTAAATTATTATTTAATTCATAAAAGGGTTTATCCATGGAATATTCCTCTATAATTAGATAATCTCTTTGTTATCTAATTAGTCATTATCACTTATGTCTAGATCTAAATTGATCATCCAGTTATCTAGTGAGATAATATCTTATTATCTTTAACAAACTTTCTATGTTAATCAGTTTGTTATCTAGATTAGTTCTTATCTTCTTCATGAAAACTATTATTTATTAAATAACTTTAATTATTTAATTAATTTATTCTCATCTTCTATCTATTTCAATCTGTATCTTTACATGCAATCTTTATTCTTCTATGTCTCAACTAGTTTCAACTAAAGATTAAATTATTATTATTTAATTTAATCCCCGCCTTTCATGCTTTATCACTCACACTAATCTCATTGCATGTCACAATCTTTAATCTTAATCGTCAGTTTGTCTTTCAGTCTAAGCCTATCATTTGAAAATCAATTTTCTATAAATTGTCTTTACCTTCATCATTATTACTCCTCCTGAAATATTATGAGTTTTGGAAGCAATCAACTTTAGAATCTTCGATGTTTTGCTATTAACACTATCATGAGGCCATATTTGCATACTTAAGAGAAATCTGAGGGGATTTATACTATAGAAAAATGGAGAAGTGCAATCAAGGTTATTCATGGAAATACATAGATGTTTGGTGAGATCGTTCTTGCATTTATACTTTATATTCCATTGTTATTTTTTGTTAGTATAGGTTTAGTTTGAGTTTATGCATTGCATTGCTTAACCTGTGAATTTCCTTATGTTACAATATGTTCATTAACACCTTTATCCATAGCATCAAAACATCAAACCTCTCTATCTAAAAGTGTTTTCCAAAATCTTAGAAAGTTCATCCCCCTATCATTCACCTTTTTCATCTCCCATTGTCACGATTGGTCCAAAATACCTCAGAGGTTCACTTTTGCAACAAGGTCAAAACATAAGGAAAACATGGAATATAAAATTGATTCATACACCATGAGTGGTCTAAATCAACCAAACAATCAAAACCTTACAATGCAAATTGATTATCAAAGCTCACATTTATACAATTCACACATGGTATCATTATATCCTACAAACCTCAATACTACAACAAATTTGATTATTCCCAATCTACATTTTGGATTTCCTTTCCCTATGATAGATTTAAATAAAATTCAAAACCTACAAATCTATCAGCCAAATGATCAATACATGAGTCTTCAACAAAACAACAGTATCCAATCAAATCAATACATGTCAAAAGTGAATATACCAAATACAAACTTACCAAACATGAACATATAAAATCCACACTTGGTGAACTATGGGATAGATACATTTGCAAATCACACCAATATTGTTCAAAATCCAAACAATATATCTGGCAACTCAATGTATTGATCCAAATCAAGGTAACACCATGCAAAATCAAGGTTACCTAAATCAAAGCAATGTGTTTCCCAACCCCAACAATATTCAATTCCAGCCTATGATGCAAAATCTAAACATCATCCCATATCAGAACATGGTCCAAAATTAATTTGTGCATGATCCCATACAAATACCACAAGTGTATATTCTAAATATGTTTGACCAATAACCAAATCCACTACACCAAGGGTATCAAAATAAAAATCAAGATCAAATTATGTGAAATCAGATTGCTATACTTAGAAAAAAAATTGATTCATATCACCAAGAGACATCTCCACCCCAAAATTGACATGCTCCCCCATCTGTTAAACCATGTCATCAAAATATTGAGTTGTGTTTGCAACCACATCAAGAACAACATCTTCAATATCAAGAAGTTGGATATCAAAATCAACAACCTCAACAACAAGATCAATCACCACATCTCTAAGATCAATCACAACTAGATCAATCTCAACAGGAAAAAATCTCACAAGATGACAAACATGAATACACTTCTTTGGGAGAGCTAATCGAATCAGCATTAAACATGTTATTCCATGCTAAACTTATCAAACTTCCAAAATAATTAAATGGGGGTGAACTGAGCATCAAGTTCCCATGGGATGATGATAATGCTTATTGTGAATACCATAGCACAAAAGGTCATGATACGTTAAATTGTATCAAACTCAAATATCTCATCCAAGTCCTGCTTGATCAAGAAAAAATAAATATTGAAGACAATGATCAAGATTCAACCATTAATGATGGTAGTGGCAATCTCTCCACCATAATTATTGAAAACAATGATCAAGATCTATCCATCAATGGGCACCTTGAAGATGTTTCTACCACATCCATTGATCAAATCAACATACATCAAGATTCATTTTTTAATCATGATCAAGACCCATCAACAATATCCAACAACAATCTATTTCAAGAAGCATTCACATCATTTGATCCTATGATTGAAAACATTGACAATATCCCACCACCATTTTTGATGAAAAAATTCAAGATCCATCCACCAATGATCATGTTGATGTTGTCTCTACATCACCTAATGAGTTAGAGGACATATCTCAATAATTTATTCCAAATATGATCAAAATATTTCTCCAAAGTCTAGTAATGGTCCTTTCCAAGACATATTGGCATCCTTTGACCTCATGGTTGCAGATATAAAAGGAACCCTCAACTCAACACTTGATCTAAATTCACTTGAAAATCAAGAAAATATTGAGCTAATACTCATGCCTAATGAAGACATATGAGAACCATTTGTAAGCAATCTATCCTTTGAAATTGACCCATGTCAATAACTTGAACCAAAGCATGTTGAAAGAAATTACAAAATTAATCAAAATCAAGGATCCATATCTCCAAGATACTACCATGATCTAATGGGTATTTTCCAATCCATACAAGATGTCATAAATAATTATCATATCCATGCATCACATACCCCTCCATATACCCATGAGATGCTTACTCTAAATGGACATGTAGATGATCTTCATCCAAAACAAGAGTCTCATGCTCTTGATATCATTACCAAGGAACAAGAGTCTCCTACTCTTAATATCTTTACACATGATCAAGGCATAGAAAAATCCATAGACATATCAAAAATTGATCATAAAGAAGACCTCTACATGGAGGGTGAATCAGAAACATCCTTTGAAGAGAAAGAAAAAATGGATCATGGGGAAGACTCCTATATGGATTGTAAAGCATCAACACCTTTTGAAGAAACACCAAAATCAAACACAATCCTCCATATCGATTAAAGGAAGTAAGTATGAGGATGTCAAGAATTATAAAGAATCAATAAAGCTAAAGCATCTTGAACAGCAAGGAAATGGTTTTTTAGTAGCATAATCAAAGCATGTCAGTAATAATCCCATAATACTAGGGGAAAATTTATCTAATGCAAACACCGACATGGGGAGCATGAAGAGTCCTTATAATGAAATGACTACCAACAATCCAACCATTCATATCATGAATCATCATCCATGCATCTTTCCACCCACTAATTGGGACCAACCACAAGAAAGAAGTCTATCTCAAAGAAAAGAGAAAATTATTGAAGAAAAATAATCAACAAAGAAAAATGGACAAGAAAAAATTGAATGGATACCAAAGAAAAATAAAGAAAATCATCCCTATCACACTCCATTATTCAAAACAACTATGGGGAAAGCTCAAAAAGGGAAGTTCATCCATCAAAAATGTTCATCAACACAAAAGAAAGCTTCAAGAGTGACCTACAAAGTATATGAAGAGGTTGGTCCCAATCGAATCTCCATATCCACCCATCATTGATTATCATCCCAAGTTTGGAGAATCAAAGATTCCAAACTATCGACCAATCCATCTACATCTTGTATCCCTCAATGAATTCCACCATCCACTTCAACATCCATGATGTCCAACTCTTGTATTGATCATGTGTTGGCAACAACTCTTTATCATAAGGACTCTAAGGGTACTCTATCGCGATGTGTACATCTAAGTAAGGTTAACTACGGTATCAATAAAGAAGATGAAAATATCTAGGGGTTACATTCAAGTGCACATATCTTAGCAAAAAAACTCCTCCAAGCAGGATATTGTTGGCATATGAAGACAACAACATATATATCAGCACTAGCAGCATCTACATCAACACCACTAGTTGGTTCAACATGAGCATAAATTGTCAAAAAAATTTAAAAAATCAAGAAAATAGTCAAGAGAAAAATCATCCTCTAGTGAAAACCACTTTGGTGGCACTTTGGATAAGTATCATGATGAAAACCTAGCAAACAAGAGTCATGAGTAGAATCGAGCATCCATCCATCTTATCAATAATAAATCTAAGAACCCTTCATTATCCAATCCATTTTTCATCCCATCTAACTTATCTTGATCTTGGTAGAGGTTCAGTATGTACTTCATCCACTTGCTTATGGTAAACTTCTTTACATGGGTCACTATCATTGATCCTAGCCTAACCAACATTATTTGAGCCATAATCATTGTACAAAGAGGCATACTCTATCCAAACATGTTATCCTATCACATACCTATTCATATCTATCCATCAATCCATTCATTTATCCATGCATCCACCCATGGAATTCCATACATTGCTAGACGTTGGGGGTAGATACTTACACCTTGCTTTGGGAATAAATCTTGAGCTATATCCTATTACTCATGTTGTGAGCTAAACATTTTCTAACATAATTTAATCAAATTGGTCAAATCATTTGAAGAAAAAATCCAAATCACTAGCCCATGGTACATTTTGATGAGAAGATGTTCCTTATCAAGCTTTATCTTTTATCAAACATCAATCCAAACAATCCATATCAAAAGAATCTACTTTGACCTTCAACATCACATCAACTAATTCCAACAAAATTTGTTCCAAACCAAGATTAAAAACCTTGATTAATCTTATCTAATCAATTCATCATCATCTCAGGATATCCTTCCCAATCCTCATATTTCTTAACACTATCCTTACATTGTTGTGTATCCTCAACAATGTTATCATCATCAATCCATCAATCATATCAATCAACCTAGCTTGCTTTTCAACAAAATCCTGAAACAAATCATTGAAATCATCACATATCGATACACTCATCAAGATTGTGTGAAAAATCCAACAAAAGTTGAAAAATCCATTAAAATCCAAAAACACTTATCCATTAAAATCCAAAAATATTCACAAAATTGTAATATGTCAAAATCCAAAACATCCAAAACACACCAAAAGTCCTAAAAAGGTCAAACATCAAAAATCCAAAAATAGTACCCTTATTGAACTATAGGTCTCTGAGCTTGAACATAGGAAAGGCCATCATTGAAGTACCCTTGAGACACCCTAGTTTAGTCCTTTAGGATTATGTCATAATAAACTGACATTTCATCAGTTATTCATCTCTCATCGCCAATAAGTCAAGTTGGTTGAACTACAAGTCTCTGAGCTTGAATGTAGGCAAGGCCATCATTGATGTGCCCCTAAGACACCCTAATTCAATCCTTTAGGAGTCTATCATAATAAACTGACATTGCATCAACTATTCATCTTCATCTTCAATAAGTCAATTTGGTTGAACTACGAGTCTCTAAGCTTGAACGTAGGCAAGGCCATCATTGATGTGCCCCCAAGACACCCTAGGTCAATCCTTTAGGAGTCCATCATAATAATTTGGCATTCCCTCAACTTTTCATATCTCATCTTCAATAAGTCAAATTGATTGAACTACGTGGTCTCTACGTGTATAATGTAGGCAAGGCTAATATTTGATCAGACCCTAAGGCCCCTAGGATTGTCTTTTAGGTTGGGTTCTTGGTCAAAATATCATAAAAATCCTCAACGTTCAAATATTAGAAAATACAAAAACATTTGAAAACATTCAAAAAGACCTAAACAACCTCAAATATCTTAGACAAAAAACCATAAATAACCTCAAATAATTGAAAACATAAACATTCATATAAACAATTCAAAAAGACCAAAAATAGCCTCAAAACATTGACATATTCCAAAAACTCGAAAACCATCCATCCCACCTTGCTTTCACCCACAATAAACCTCCACCCATAATAAATCGAGTGTCACCTTCACCCTTTGGCAGAACAAATAGAAATCAAGTATGGTAAGTCAAAAAGTGAGAACCTAAGTGTCAAAAATCTAAAGTCTAAATCATAGTTAAATGCGTCAGCAAATTTTGTATCGACTTATCATAAACCTTATCCTAATCAAAACCATCTGATCAACATGTCCTAGGATATATCCTTCCTGCAATGGGAATCAATATCATAAAACACCTTAGCTATATTCAAACCTTGCAAGAGATATAGATAACACCAACTATTTGTCTTTGATCTTTTCTTATGATTTATCTTAATGACCCATTTGAAGGACCTCTTGATGATGTTTTTCAAAGTAATTTACAGAGAAAGGAATGGGGCATCGATCATTATATTTTTGTTTCTTGTGCTTGTGGGTATTCTTGTAAAATAATCTTGGCGCATACTTGCTTAGTTGTGAGTAGGGAAGTTTTTTGGAGTGCATTGTTGACTATTGTGTATGCTTTGGTCCAATATATTATAAAGCTTCTAACTTACATTACAATGAGGTTTTCGCATGTCAAGATGTGAACAAGAAATATCTCATTTGTTTGTAGATTCAAATCCCATTACAATGGATACAATGCCACCCCGGTTATCAAAACCGTGATGCATCATGTCTATGCAGTGTTATATCAAACAATAAAGAATGATGGAAAATCCCAATCCAAAGATATGAGAAAATCATCATCATCATTCATTTCTCATCACCATCTCTAATAAAGTCTTAGTGGATCATAGACTTGTTGGATCTTTTTAAGAAATCATCAAAATCAATGGTCAATCATCTTATTTCCTCTATCTTCTCTCTGTGCTAACTTGGTATCATGAAAGTTAGAAAAAATATCATCAATGCATCCATCCTGTATCCACAAATCATCAACATGCATACATGTCACATAATCATAGCATATCATAAAACATACGTTCTACATCATCATTATCATTTAAGTTGTGATGAATAATATAGATTTGTTATTCTAAGCATCTTAAATTGTCGCACACATATCATAAACATATATTGAATTATCATAAGCATGAACATTCGAATTATCCATACATACATCCATATGCATACATCATCTCATAAAACTGCATAAGAAAATACACAAAATAAATGCATCCATATCATTTGCATAAGTGTAACATCTACATATCATATCATCCATCCCATAACATGTCATGACAAGGTACTAAAAAAGAAGTGCATCCATTCATTACATTACATCCATACATTATCATAATATATAAGCATGTCACATCATCTCAACATCATATGCATCCATACATTCATAAAGCATGAAATAAAAGAACACGTCACATATCAAATCTATATAATATCATATATGTCAAAAAATGATAATTGTCATGGTACAATATTTGAGTCCATGTATGCATATCGATCAAAAGTAAAATATCCATGAGGTTATCAAAAAGGAGCCCATGAATGTATATCTATATAAAGAATCGGGCAATAATCAAATAATTTTTTGTACAAGCAAGCTAGCCTTGATGGTTGCCCCCCTCACCAGGCTATCTCTCTAGCTAATCCTTGGCCCAGGGACATGCCCCACTCCTCTGTGAGTAATATGGATACCTAATCACCATAGGGACATCCCAATGGTAGTGCATATGATAATATGTTGCCTCAATCATGGCCTCTCTATACAAATAGGAAGAAATAGTTTGTCCCTATGTTGTGGATTTCATAGTCTCTAACTGTTGGCACCACCCAACCTCCTATGCCAACTACATATCAGTGGTCTGCCTAAGCTGACACTCCTAGTCTCTCTCTACTAGGACTTCATGTACTTGCTGCTTGGCCTGATCTCTCTCAGCAATGATAACCAAAATATTCTGATAGGCCTAGTCTCGCTAAGTTGTGACCACCTACAATTGTTGTTGCAACTACTGAATCTGTACATCACAGGGCTTTGGCCCTGATGTTGGCTATTGTTGTATCAATTGTTGTTGATGTACTGGTGGTGCATCTGGGACCTATCCATACTATTGATGTTGGAAATTCTGGCCATCTTTTCCTCTACCCTATCCCATACCCTATCCATCATCTGGTTTCCCTCGATCTCTACCTACACCCCTCCCTCTCGGCCTCCCTTGTGGAGGAATACCTATTGGATTTTTCAATCGAGGAGGGGGTACGAACCATGCATCATAAGTGAGCGTAGTCAGTGCATCCACCTATCCTTGATCATAGGCCCATGGCCTAGCAACCAACTATCTGAATCCCTCAACAACCTCATGGGCTGGCATCGTATGTCCCCATGTTGTCTCTTAGGTTGACCTAGAAAAAATGGTCATGTATTGGTCATCAGGCATGTCCTGCCACTCACAAAAAAAAATTGGAAACCCTATTAGGCAGGTACATCTCTATAATTGCATGCTCTCAACCCTGCATGAACCAAGTCTATTGAGCAAAGAAAAGTTGTTGCACATCATCATACCAAGTTGGCATCTGAGTCCATGGTCACTATCAGAATGCTACCATATCGTTAATCACTTGACGCCAATAAGGATTGCCAAGCTAACCTATGTGCTACAATGTGATGGCATCTTTGTATCACCAAATAACTAGATCATCTAGCTCCACATTTTCCATCTGAATAATCAGTCAAAGAACAAAAATATGCTCCCATACCCATATGTGGAGAAGGGTGACACCTATGCTAATTGCTCACCCATCGCAATAAACAAAGTCGTGCATATCATGGTAAAGGGAGGCCAACATCACTAGTCCCCATGCAAACTGGGTTCTCCTAAAGAGCATCTTGTTCCAAGCTAGTCAGGCCATCCTAGACTAAATCCCATGCTCCTTCGATCTGGACCAGCCAAACCTGAAATCACTGTTGCATTGACCAATCTAAAGGTTGATGCCTGAATTATATACATCTTGAGGTCAATCGAGGAGTTGACTAGGATAATGTCCTCCTGGTCAAGCACCTCATGGTAGGCATCATATTCAGCATTAGTTTCATACATCAAGTGCTCGCCATGTATCAACAATCAAAAAATCTACCATACATCCTCTAATGTCATTGTCGCCTCACTGGTAGGTAAGTGGAACGATGAGGTTTCGCTATTCCATCGCTCACACAGTGTTGTTATCATCACCAAATGGGTCTAGATGATAGGCATATAATTGATGTACCACAAACTGATCTCTCCTAGGTGCTCTTGTCGCAACTCAAACAAATCACCAATTATGGGTAAAACAGTCAGTTAGTTCTTGCATGAAATCAAAGGTGAGATAACCTCCTACACCTACAAAGCTCACAATGTCAAAATTCACAAAAATTTGGCTAAGTTTGGAGTTTTTATCCCCAAAATGAGAAAGCATCACTATTTATGATAGCATCACTATAACTCAAATTCCAAATAGCGACATTGTAAGCATTCAAATTTCAAATCATGAACTGCATCGCTAAACATATATGTGTCGCTATAAATCCAAATGGTGTCGTTGATTCTAAAAATAGCATCACCATATAATGACATCACCTAAATTCAAATTTCAAAATGCAATAAATATGCTTAAACTTCAAAATTAAAATCAAGTTTTGGATCACATACCGGTGGTCCTACACTTGGAAGCCTCAGGTACTCGCAAACCCGGTTGAAAATGTGTCGCAATAGCATTCATTGTGCCATTTCATCAGAGGGTCACAGCTCAAAGTACAAGAAATCCTTAAGGTGTGAATGTAAAAATGAATTGAAAGTGACCCTTCCTCGCCTATTTATGCCTTAAAATTAGGGTTTTTGGCCCTAATTTAACCTTGTAGCTAAGGTTTTTCACCATTTTCACCAATTTTTCCAATTGTGTTTTTGGCATGTTTCTTGCATCCTAGAGCCTTTCCAGAACCTTCAGGCAACATTTAACCTTTTTCAATAAATCAACCCGAAATTCAAAATTTCCACCAATTTCTCAAGGGGTTAGGGAACCAACTTATTCCTTCCATTGGAGCAATAGTGGGGCATCTAAAAAAAAAAATCTTATTTCTTGATATGAGCAGTAGTTTTTAATCTGAAGAGTGTTAGTCTTTTAACCAAAGTAGTAGGTACCTCGCTTCAAAGAGAGGAAAAATGTAAACACTAAAAAATGTCTTGAATAATATCATACACTTGAATCAAGTATACTAACATCATTTACTCCTAAAATCCACCATCTTTCCACTTAGTTGATAAAATTAGCCTACCTATTTAATTAATTGCCTCATTTTCATCTATTAGCCTAATCGGGTTAATTCACCCCCTTCCATGCTAACATTTCATCTCATTAAATTAAATAAATTGAATTATTTAATTTAATCACTAAAGTCTCCTTATTTGATTAAATAACACTAAGTTATTTAATTAGATATCATTCCACCTTTCCCCCATTCATTAAATTATTTTATTTAATGAATATGATCTAATTCTTCTAATCCCCTTAATTCTATAATTAACATTATTTAATTATCAATTATGAATTAATCTAATTCCCCCCACTTGCAAAGGAATATTCCAAGATAATATTCCTCCTTTGCACATTCCTCCAAAAGGAATATTCCCATGGAATATTCCTTCCCCTTTTGCACATTTAAACTTCATTTTAATTTGCTAAATTATCCTTTTCCCCCACCCATGAGAATATTCCAAAGAATATTCTCTCTCCTCACTCATTTGAAAAAGGGGATATTCTTACAAAGCTTCATGTACAAGTTAACTCAAAACTTCTTGTGCAAGTTAACTTGTGACCTCTTGTACAGGTCAAAAGTGTTTTTGTTTGAAGGAATATGAACCCTTGATTGAAATCTCATCTTTCATTCTCATCCCTTGATGAGAATCCATGATCCATGCCTCCATGTTCTTCCATCCTTGACCATTGATTAGCCCTTTTGATCTCAACCCTCCATTTCTCATTTGTCCTCCTATAAATAGGTCACTATTTGGAGACAAATGGATCCATCTTTTAACATCAAACTTATGCTATTAAAATCGCTCATACTCGCACTCATATTTAACACAGGTTTACCATCTTTTTAGTTTAATTACTTGCATAATAGCTTATCTTCCATTAATGGATTCCATGGTAACTTAGATGCATACATTTTGCTTATTTGTTAATTAGGGTTTCAATATTTTAGCTTGAAATCCATTTAGGTTAAAATCATTTTTTCATACACATCTCACAATCATTCCATCATTTTTCTTCAATAAAAACTACTAGAACAAGCTCATTTATCCACGTGATTGGGAAAGGTCATCGTTCCACATAAATGTGACACCACTCCCACAACGTGATAAGTTTCAATAGATTAGAGTAGACATTTTTAAATCTTTCATATTTTAGCATGCTTAGTTTTAATTGATGCTTGGTTTAATTTTAATTTGATTGATCCTATTGAGATTGACATTAGTGGCTTCATTATGCTTCGATTCTTCATGGATCAAGTGTAATCTGCCCATACTAATCTATTGGTCATAGATACAATCTCATATTTAATGAAAGAGAATGTGAAATTAGAAAAGGAAAGTTTGGAAAATTAGTTGCAGAAGGATCTTGTTGATGGGTGTTTTTGCACTTCTCAACATAGGCAATGCATAAGTGCATCACCTCTCTTGAAAGGAAATCTCCTACAAACAAATTGTAGAAAATTACCCCAAGGTCTCTCGGGTGTCAGGTCATGACAATGCTTGGAATTTTTTAGTGGTTTGATGTGATTTTTCTAGTAATCATAGGGAAGCCTTATGTAAGTTAAGTTTGAGAGAAATTGGTTCTTCAAATGTAGTCCTTAAGGTATTTGAATTGATATGCGATTGTTGCAAGTTCAAAACAGCAGTCTAGGACTCCACTTTCATCATCAGATTTGGCTTTACAATGATGCCTGAACTTTGCCTATATGACTATTTAAAAGAAAAGGAAAAAGGGAAAGGAAGGGAAGAAGTTCCTAGACCTGAAACTACCAATGAACAATGATAATGGAGGATGCTACAATAGACAACCTTCCTAAAACTAAGCTCCACTTAACCAAATCAACTCATAGTCTCATGAAAGTAGTGCAGTATTCTAAGGTCTGAAGGTTTTTGACCATTCATTCACCATAGAGCATGAATAAAAGATACAATTTAGGTGCAGCATACAATTTATGTTTAGACTAGCTTTACACTGTTATTTACCATCAATAAACAGTAAAAAACATGAACAAGGAAGAGCATCAAAATAGTAGAATTCTTCACTATCAATGAGTAGCACTAACTAATCTACTACATCATACTAAATACATAGAAAAACAAGGTAAATCTACTCAAATCTATTAACTATGAAGAGACGAATCATGAAACATGAGATGAAACTCAAGAATCCACTCAAAAGCAATGAATTTCTATTAGAATTTTAGTAGCATGTCTTTACAACAACTCAACTCTCTCTTTAAAATGAGAGGAGACCCCCTATTTATAGTGTCTAAAAACCAAAATGAATGGCCAAGAATTAATCTCATTGTGTGGCCAAGATTCACTACAAATTAGGGTTTCACCTACCCCTAATATTTTACAATATAAAATACATTTTTGTCTCTTAGCCTATTTCATCTTATAGTGGTCTGTTACTATAGTATTTTGTCTTGTAGCTATTTGTCCTTTGTTGAAATTATACTGTGAGAAATTCATCATCAATGACCAGATTCCCTTCATGCTTTGTCACAGTAGCATACTCCACAAACTTGTCGATCAATTCCTGAAGTTTGTTCCACTCCATTATATCAGATAGGAGAACCTGGAAGTTCAATTTCCTAGATCAACTGGTAATCAAGTCCCAATCCTTGTTGCACTTTAGCATGTTCTTGATCACTTGTTCCAATTGGGTGAAGGATCAAGGAGAAAAATCCATAAAATATAGTGTGAGGGCATCCATGGCCCTATTCTCCATCTTCTTATGACAATATGGCCTTATTCTCTCTAGGTCTAGCTCGACAGTGGGCATGTCATAGTTATTCATGAGCTTCAAATATTCCTCACAAGCCGTCTAGAGTTCTTTGGCCCAATCTATGTCAAGCTCCACTTCATGGAACACAAGCTCCAAAATTTATCTTCTATGATCAAGGCCCAGTTTCCATGTTTCCACAAGCCAATGATCATCTTTTACTAGTTCCAGCTCCTTTTCCCACATTCTCTCAGGCATCTTGAGGATAGCCTTGAGCTTGGGGTACATGATTCTATACAACTCTGAGAAGTTAGTACAGAATTTCCTTGTTCCTTCGAGCTATTTTTACACCTCCCAAAACTTGCTTGTTGTCTAGATAGCATGACCAATACCCATATCTCCATTGTAGACCACCCATCAAAACCAGTCCTCTATGGCTTTAGTCTAATTCTTTCTCCTTTCAAGCTTTTTGATATGATCCTTGGACAGTAGCAGTGGTAGAGCTAACGATTTTGTGGGTAGTTCTTTGGTGTAAGACCATTGTTGTATGTAAGCCATTAAATCAACCACTTGTTCTTTTAACTCCTCCTTGGTGGATTGATCTTTATTCATCTGATGCACAATGGTGGTGACGGATCCCTAGAGATGGTCAATTTTCTACTCCCTTATGGCTATCCCCAGATCAATAGTAGAGATATTGTAGTTGACTCCCTCTCCTTCCATCACTAGAGTAGCTATTTGTATAGTCCTTGATCCTAATGCATCCATCATTATATGGGATCTAACCCTCAGTTTCTTCTCCTTATTTTCCCCTATCTATGATCGAGCCAAGATAGACTCTAGCCTTTCTTTTGGATCCATGAGGATGGGG
>VDFB02271358.1:713692797-713741641 GCA_007258455.2 Sequoia sempervirens | reverse complement strand
AAATCTCTTAAAGGGTGTTCCTTATGAAACCTCATTGACGGGATAGCACCCTTAGACCCAAAGGGGGTGCAAGGTAAACGATCCTTTACCCATAGATAATAAAATGGGCTTAAAAAATGGTTACCAAAATATCATTATGTTATACCTTTAACAAGATCAAGCTCCATTACAGATTCATCTCTCTATCTTCATCTCTCCCTCTACCTATCTCGATCTCTTTATTTATTTCTCTCCTTTTATCTTTATCTCTCTCTCTATCTTCATATCTTCATCTCTATCTCTAGATACATCTCCATCTCTATCCATCCCCCTCTCTCTCTCCCTCTTCCTAAACCCCTATATCTACAACTCTTTTTTCCTCTTTATTTGTCTCCTCTATCTCTATCTCTCCATATTTATCCGTAGATATATCTTTATCTCTATCTCCTTATCTATCAATCTCTCTCTACCCCTATACCACTCCTACTCTATATATCTCACTAGACCTCTCTCATATTTTTATCTCCTTATCTTTCTCTCTCCCTCTCCCCGTCTCCATCTCTCTCACAACCCCTCTATCTTTCCCAAGTTATATATATATTCTCTATCTCTACTTCTTATATCCCTATCTCTTCCTCTCTCCCTATCTATCCCTCTTTCTATATTTATCTACTTCATCTCTATCATCTCTCTTTATATATATAACTCTCTCTCACAAAATCCTTATTTCTCCAGGTGTCATGCCCAATTTTTTTTTTCTCCAATTAATGCAAAAGAAACAACAATTGGAAACCAATAGGCTTGATGAAAGCAATCATAAGGACATCATACTACGCGATGGGAATCACAACCTACCAAAATATCCTTTGGAACCACTAGTAATATTTCCTGGGGAATGGAGTTAATGTTATTGTTTGTTGGACTAAAGACATCAACTGCATTATTGTTTTTGGGTACCACCACTAAAAGCATAAACTACCCCCTCACTAGTCACATTGTTAACCATAGCAATCTTAATAATAATCTAATACTATGATTGAACTATTGCTATCAAAAAATTTATATTGGATTATTGTTGTTAATTTTAATTGTCATAAATTTTGAAATCATTGTTATTAATTAATAAATAAATCTTGATGTCTTTAATGTTAGCTTTCTTTTATTAATTTAGTTTATATAATATATTAAATAATTATCATAACAGCCTTATTATTATTACTAATTTTTTTTTTAAAAAATATTAGCTCAATATAGTCACCATGATTCATTAATGATATTAAATTTATTACTAATGTTATATATTTTTTTGACTTTTATTTAATTATTTATTTTAAACATTTTCTATCTTAAGATCAATATTGATAATTTCAAAAATATAATGCTATGAACTAGCTTTTGCCACTGTAATGATATTTAAGAAAATTAATCAATATTAAATTGAGTTTCACAATACTGTTATGGGGCACTTAATTGCTCCATAAAATTAAATAGGGTTGTTATTAATGTATTCATATTCCATTATATTTAACTGTTTCTTCTATTAGCATTATATAAATATTCTCGTGGTTGAAGATATTGTTAAAAAAAAATTAGCTCTTGACATCGATCTTCACCTCACTACTCGTGTCTTAATATTAAGACGTAAGCATGTTATTTAGTTAATTCAGAATGATAATTTCGAAATACCACAAATTACTGTCACACTCCCTTATTGAATTGCCAGTTACATCACCGCTTTGGCAGGCCTCTTCGTCAATAGGAGTAACTTGGAATGTTAAGGGCGAAAGAAGGGACGAAAGAATTTCCTTGGTCTCAGACATCACAGGAGAAAATATGCCATCACCAGTGGCCAACGTGATTTAGCTAACACAAGTGTTTGCAGGGAAAGGGCTATTCCAAAAAGGTGGTGATATTATCAGGTAAACAAATTTTCAGAATAGATACAAACTTTGAGATGATTGTCTCTTCATGTGACTTGAATGCAATATAATGTTGCAGGTACTCATGTGATAGGAGCTTCCCACTGCAACAGTTTCGTGTTGAATAGGTTGTACTATTTAAACAACACTAATCCAACAGATTCGTCTTGCATTTCAAATGCATACAAATATGTGGAAAGCGGTGAGAATGCTAGTTTTCTTGATCTTTCTTATAACCATGCTTCCTATGGCTCTCTTCTTTCTCATCATCTACTTACTTGTGCTCTTCAACTTAGACACCGTGAATTTGGTTGATGCAGGCAACAACCGACTGTACCTAAAGAGTTCAGAAGCCGACATCAAAATGCAAAAGATAGGATGGTTGGGTAAAACAAACGGGCATTGAAGTGGAGCTTTAACAATTAAGAATGTTGCTAAAGTTCTTTTAGAATTTGTGGAGAATGGGCAGATTTCATTGCACCTGCATACAAGTTATGTGCATATCCCACAATCATGGCATTTCATGAAAGCCCATTTCTTTGAGGAATTTTGTCAAACGGTTCATGTGCCTTGTCAATGCTTCCACGTCTTGCGTACATATCTATCAAGGCAATTGCAACTACAACTTCTGACAAAATTCTTCTACCCTTTATGTTTTGATGGGTGTCTATGCCCTTTTCCAAAGCTCCCATTTTGGCATAGATAGGCAAAGGTTGTGGAATTTGGCTTTACACCTGCCAATTGCATTTGCTTGAAAGTTTCTAGAGCTTTTCTAACAAATATATTCTGTGCGTATCTTGCAACCATAGAAGTCCATGGGAACACATCTCTTTGACGCATTCTGTCAAACAGTTGACGGGATTTGTCTATTCTTCCAAAATTTGAAGACATTTCTACCAAAGCATTTCCAATCATAATCTCTGACAAAAATCCCCTTTCCATTATGCGTTGATGGATTCCCATACCCTGTTCGACAACTCCCATTTTGGCGCAGACTGAGACTAGGCTGGCAAATGTGAACTGATCGGGTTGAATGCCTATTTGCTGCATTTGCTGAAACGGTGTGACTGCTTGGTGGGGATACCCATGCCTTTTGCTCGCTGCAATAATCACATTTCATGAGATGTCTCGTTTTTTCTTCTTGGAAGTGGTTAATTTTTATTTTTAATTTAAAATATTTTTAAAACTAGCAATCGCACCTTGGGGTGCAATGGGTACGCCGAAGACAATATAGTGATTTTTTTTGTTAATTTTGTTTATTTGAAAATGGGAAAATCGATTGCAGCCATAAATGAAGTATTCCCTAAATTATATTTGGACTATTACATGTGACAATCCAATCAACCATCCACAAACTAATTGCCACACTCTTAATTGGAATTTGGAAAAGACAAGTAATAAAGGATACTTTGTAAATATAATACAAAAATCTTTCTAGAAATGGAAAAATCCACAATTCAAAAACCTTCAAATATGCAGAAAAATATATCTACACCCAGAAAACAAAAAATAAAGTCTGTGACCCCATTAAGTCAGGAGTAGGACACAGTGGTAAAATCCACAATCCAAACATTATCTATTCAACCTGTTCCATCTTCCATATTACTATTGTATGCCATTAAGAATTTCTCAGTGATTTTTTTTTTAATGTTTATTTTTTCTCCTTGTTTTCTTTCTGTAGGTAGCTTGATGTTTATATTATGTAGATTTCATTTGGGTGAGCCTTTGTTGGAAGTGCATATGAGCATCTTCGACATTTTGAAAATTAGGTATGTGGCCATGAGATTTGGTGGATTGTGAAACTATTTTGAAAACAATACTGTTCTTAAAGTGATCTGTAACAAGACAAAATAAAATGAAATATGCATAAAGTGATCTTCAACATTTGAGCACAATCCTTTCAAAAATAGAAGTAGGTGTGAAATATGTAAAACATTTGAGCAAAATTCTTCAAATATTATCTTTCTTGTAAAATCAATGTTAGTAAATTTCAATGAAAAACATATGTATGTAGTGAAGACAAGTGATAAAGTGACCTAAGGATACAATATCTTCTTTAGTGGCCTGCCATGAATATCACAACAACAAACATTTCTCTAACATATTGAAGATGATGCAAAAAATAGGGCAACAGAAGGAACTAACCCCGTAAAACATTCAAGTAACCTACATTAAAGAAATCATCAAAACCTTGTAAAACATTCAAGTAACCTACATTAAAGAAATCATCCAAGCCCCAAGGTTTGACATGATTCGTGGAAAAATATGAGTATGAAAGGTGTTGGATAATATAAATAAGTTTCAAAAAAATTGATGCATAACAAGTAATATTTGTCATCCAACATTAAAAGACAAGGTTCAAAAGGTAATACTAGGCGCATAAAATTGTTTGACACAACACCCAATATAGAACCTCTAATTTTGAAGCTAGGTGTGTTTCATATGTTATTATGAGACTCCTCATTGCCAACATAATCATCATCCATTTCCAATTGCTTCAGCACCCAACATGCCAAGAATAGACCAATATAGTATGCTGGAAAAGCAAACAAGACATGCATAAATAACCAGTGTAAGAAACATGTATAATAGATTTTTTAAGTCCTTATTGTAGTATCAACAAGCAACATTTATAAAATAGCCTTGATATAGGCATGAAAGAGGAAGAAAGTGGCATTGAAAGACTCAATCATGTAAATGTAATTGAGGTAAATATTTTTTTGGTAAATCTTTATAACTTCTTAAATAGTGGTAATTGTGTTGGGAAAGAGGTTCCATAGCATAACTAAGACATATGTTTGGTATAGATATCCTCATGTTTTGCAGCACAATCATAATCATCTCTACTAGCCATTCACCATCTTTACTATCCACTCTCCTTTTGAGGTATGTTATGGATATCAACCTCTTGGTCCATATGAGATTCTTGTTCCTCCATCTTCATCACACCAACAAAAGAAACAACTCAATCTACATGTATCAAAAATTAATAATATCAAATCAACTCTTCGAAAAAATAATGAGCTTCCAACATTTTTTGTTGCAAGTGAGCCCATAAACATACATAAGTTTAAATACCACAACCCATTGCACATTATTTTTCCACTTCAAAGTTCTAAAAATGAAGTTTAGTAAGTAACACAATCCCCTAAAGATTCCACTTAATTCAATGCCACTACCATGACCTTCAATTATTATTTTCAATTCCTTGTGTTGTGTAAGGTTGAATTAGAACTTATGTTGTTAAATTATGGTACTCATCTCACCATTGACAGTGTGTGTGACGTTGCTAAAAAAGGAACTACAATTAGCCATGTCCCCCTTTGGTGAGCAATGACTTGAGAGCATCTACTAGGATTTATGACACAAGGGCATGTAGGAACCAGTTGTTTATTACTTGCAGTGATTTTAGTAATTTAGATTTTCTATTCAAATTGAAAATAATTTAGAAATGTGAAATAATTAAGAAGACAAGTTTCTATTATTGTAGCCATAGCTAGGACTGATGTAGGGGTAAAATACAAAGAATATGTACAAAACACAAAACTATTAAGCACAATTAAGAAAGAAAACTACAACCATTTACTAATAGCCACTAAAAATTGTACATCTAAGATGTCATAATCTAAAAAAAACTTTAGTTTCATTACATGAATAACCATAGTAGTAGCTTTTGTGCAAAATTTTATGAAGTCCTTGTACACAAATATATTGCTCAAACATCTACTTTGAGTTCTTCTGTCAAATAGTTCAAATGCTTAATCATTGAGTGTAATTAGCATTTGATCATGTAGATATGCTTGATACAAAAGTTAAAACATCACATACAGCATCAACAATATTTTGGAAAACATTGCATTTAATGGAAATAAGAAAAATGAACTCGGGCCCTATAGAAGATCTTGGGCTGAACTCGGGCCCTATAGAAGATCTATGACCTGTAGTCCTTAACTATTTTTTCCAAATTCAACTAACCTTATGTTTGTGGAAAAATCTTAACTTGCTTTCCTGCAAAACTTCCGTTATTCAGGAAAATTGCAACTAACACAAGACAAATATTAAATATATAAAGAACAAAACAAAGAAAAAACATATCAGAATCAAAATCTTGACTTGCACATCTATAGATTTGTTAAATTTTAGGACAACAATAGAGTTAAATGAAGAAATTTCAGGCAAATTGCAAACAATTTGAGATAGAATTATTTAAGTTCAAGCAAATTATAAGCAAAACACATCAAAATTGAAATATTAATTTGCAAAGCTTTCTAATTGTTTCATAAAAAGTTAGTTTCATTTATAAGGCCACTATTTTCAGTCACTAGTCAAATCAACTGCATATGTAACTTTAAATACCCATATTACAATCATTTTCAACAAGAATGGGGTATTTAAGTTTGTACAAGATTCTACAAAGGCTGTAGATGCTTATGAAGTGATCCAAACACCTTAGAGTTAAACAATTAAATTTCTAAAAAAGTAGAGAATAGTTTTTACAATGAAAAGACCACTACAAGTAGTAGAGTGGCAGTTTCTTTTGTGACACTAGAAATTGCATACAGTTTTGTCACAAAATATAATACTTTTATATCATGGTTTGGCCTATGTCAGACATTAAAGAAAAGTAAGAGTGACAAATACAAACACTTTTGCATCATGTTCTTTGGCATTTGGGCTTCTTGTATGAGTGTTTCTATTGCGATCACGATGGAAATCCTTGATTTGCTGATGCGCCAGTGGTGGTACGATTTCCTTAATCCGTTAAATTCCTGAATATATCAAAATAAAATTATTCATATGAATCATGCGTTGGAATATGTAGGCCAATTGTGGATAAACATATCTACACATTTCAATAATTTCAGGCTAATGAAAAGCAATATGAGATTGAATCAATTGAGTGCACACAAATTGCAAAATATCACATTGCATTCAAAGTCCTTACTCGTATATCTACAGATTTTAGTAATTTAAGGTAAAACTAATTGAGCAGCTACAAGCAAATTACAAGCAAGACATGTCACAATAAGAACATTAACATTTAATGATCAATTGCAAACAATCTAAAGTAAAATTTATCAAGTAAGGAAAATTGTGAACAAAACATGCTGCAATTAGAAACTATGGAGACAACGTTGATGATATAGTGAACAGAGAAGAAGGAACATATCAAGTTAAAGTTATGAAGCCCTAAAGAAAGGCGAAGAGTATTGTGAATTTGGTGAATGGATCTATGTTCGAAGTCAAGATTTGGACGTCCTACGAGTAAGTTGTGTGGGCATCATCTAGCTATGTGAATTGAGTAGATATTACATTGCACTTGAAGAATTCAGTTGAAGAAAGAAGAAAGTATAAGACATCTTCCAACATTGTGTTGTTGGGTAGAATATTGTAAATATTTGAAGGTTGTTGACAAAGCATTGTTTGAGGCAGTTAGCATCATATTTGTAAAGAAGAAATGGAGCAGCTTGAACAAATAGACTGCTCTTTCTTGTCTGGAGTTTAGCTTTGAAATAATTTTAGATAGAGATCTAATGTAATTTTTCCACCTTTTTCTGTAATTGAGTTTTGGATCAGCGAAATTATGCAATTTAGCTTTTGAACATATTCTGAATAGTTGAGTATTTTGCATAGGGTTTTTTATGAGTAGTTGCTTGAAATGTTCCAATCAAGATGTCACTCAGTCAAGTTTCCTGTACTTATGTTGCATTGATGTTGTATAATGATTGTAATCCTATCATTGTATCCTTGAAAATATTGACTTCTTAAAATTTTTAATTTTACATCATCATAAAGCTTGAATGGTCAACATCAATCTAATAACATGATATGAATTGTTTGAGCTGGGAATGTATACTATCTAAGAGATTTTAGTGCTTTTGTTGTATATCCTAAGTGTTAGGCTAAGATCAAGGCTCAAATATTGTTGTATAGAAATATTTATAGCAACATAGGTAATCGGTCAAATTTATGGCATGGAAAGTTAAGCAATTGGGTACTTCTATTATTAGAGTAGTTATATATTTTCTCAGTACTTCTATTATTAGAGTAGTTATATATTTATGAGAAAATGATTAAAATTACGGGATTCCTTGTGGTTGTTGCATTCCAAATAAAAACCAAGGGTGTGTGTAACTTCAGAGGAGACATGAAAACTTTAACTCTATTGATAGGATAAGAAAATGATTAAAATTAGGGGATTCCTTTTGGCTGTTGCTCCATTGTTTTTGGTTGTATTCCAAATAAAAACCAAGGGTGTGTGTAACTTCAGAGGATACATGAAATCTTTATCTCTATTGATAAGCTAAGAAAATTACCACTTTGGTGAAGGATGCAAATGTTCAAATTGAATCCTATTGGCTTGGCTTATTTCCCAAGTTGTTGGAGAAGAGAAACATTGGAGATCTAATCCCCAGTGTTTGATTTGGTAAGTCTATGCCACTTGATTTTTTGGGTTTAGGATTTTGGAGTTTTCGTATATTTACAGGGAATCAAATTTGGTGTTTTGTAAATTAATTAATATATATTGCATTGAAAAGCACAACATGCAAAATTTGTTCACATAAACACAAATATAATATAACACAACGGATATTGTAAACTAAAATCTAAAAAATCAAAATATGCATAAATAAGTATTTTTTCTTTAATCATTTATGGATGAGACCACATTCTCACATCCTCATATGTCACTTATTGCATCTATTCCCAAATCGAATGCTAATTTGTTGATTAAATAACCTTGATTCGAGTGGTAAACAAAAAGACAACAAAAATTCAATTTAAAAAACAATTAACATTAGCATAACTAAAAATTGAGAATTTAATGCAAGCCATATTAGCCTGGCACAAAATTTTCCCATGTACAAGAAGGAAATTAACAAGACAGTTTACAACCAAGATTAAAATGATAACCCATAAAGTGAGCAATAAGATATTGGGCTCAAAGATATGACAGTTACTCATAATGCCAAATAGTTGTTAATAATCGTTTGAATTTATTGAATGAGATATAGAAGTAATTATTAGAATAGGTAGGTAACAAGACAAGAAGAAAAAGCCCGAGTTATACACATGATAAAATTCCTGTATCCAATGATAAATGTGCAGGGTCAACAGAGAAATTTAAAGCACAAATACAGAGGGTTGCAAATCACATTTATAGATGCATTAAATTTTTTGTATGCACTAAACATATGTGCAGGTTCAACATTCATAAAATCAAACTTCCTCTATTCTAACATTCCCATAAGTCATTTTGAGGTATGAATGCTAGAATGTTGGTAAATGAGGAATAGCTAATAAAAAAAATAGAAATAATACGGAGGATTGTAAATTAGGCTCAATGAAACAAAAATGTGGCAGAATGAATTTAAGCAATGTAACTTTAATATGTTAATCCTCTACTGAGAACAATTAATATGTTAATCCACTACTGAGAACAAAAATCCAATTGTGACATTGATTTGAAAATTAAGCACAATTTTTAGCAACGAAGTCAGTCGAATCTAACAAATACTACTAGTTAGCAAGAAATTACTAAAACTCCCTATACAAAAATGAACGCAAACCTAATCTCTATCATTTTAAAAATAAAGCTAAAGATATAAGTACTGCCTGCAGAGAGATGAGACTTGCCATGATTAATGATGTTTTATCCAGTTCAGCATTATAAGGATGGGCATAGAGGGTTGGACAAGTAGACCATTGAGACATATAAGGGGCAACAAAGCCAAAATAAAGTTATAGTCTTCTATTGCAAGGACAAACTTAATCTTGCAATGCAACACATACAAAAAAAATAAGAAATATGTGAAAATATTAGGGTTTTAGGGCTTGCTTGAGCTTGAACCTCCAAACTCTTCGTCACTGGTATTGACCTTTCACTTTTCCAATTTGGTGAGCTGCCCTGAAAATAAGTTTTCGATAGGGTTTTAGATATATCAACAGTCTTCACATAGATACCAACTTTCTTTATCCTCTACATAAAGAAGAAGACATATTTATCTATACAAATTATCCAAAAGATTTGATTACACACAAGTGTCTGCTTATTGAATGCCAAGTCAAATTCGATGAACAGTTCTCTGATGTCAATGAACAGGAAGTTTCTTTGCAAGTAAGAAATACCATAAAAGGTCAAAAGAGATAAGGTTTTCTATTTTATGGTTGTCTGAAAAGAAACTGAATAATCAATTATTTTCCATGATCTATATGAACAATTAAAATCCCTATGTCTTATTAAACCAATGGTGTTTAAAAAGGTAAATATTTCGTTGATTAAGTTATTCAAATCTGATAGTTTCTGCACTGATATTATATGAAATTTTTTTAATGTGGAACTACCAATTGTTTGTGAGGAGGTATTCCAGTACGGTGGACGAAGCTGACTTTCCTTATGGTATTCCATTACGATAGGATTTAACCCTATCTAGGTTACACATGAAAAGACTTGGGAGCAGGATGTCTCTCTGTTACAATAGAATGGATGGATAGGGGAAAGGTTTTAATATGTTCATTAAAATGAAATTTCTCATAATTAGCACATTTAGGCTTTAACACAGTTTGAAATCATTCAAGATTGAACATCTCCTGTAAATCACGGTTTACCATGACATAACATTTCTTTGAGGACTTTTTTTTCAAAACAGTTTAGCAGCGTTGTCAATGCTTCTTTCCAAAATTCAATCAAAAAACTATGTTCTATTTAGTATTGCAAAGGGATCCTTGAAAATTATAGAAGTAGAGCAAAACTTAGCACCTGCTTCTCTTGACTGCAATGTGGTTTTTCCTCTTTTATAGCAGGGGATTTTCTTCGTTAAGTTGTGCTTTCGTCTTATTTATTCTTCATTCTCTCAAATCTACTAAGAATTCTATTTCTTGTATCCGTGCCTTGTGACAACAAGAAATCACATCTAATTCGTTGGCATTACTGTTATAGTTTAAAATTTAGAACTATCTAAAAGCACCTCTTGATTCACTTTAAAATTTGTTATTTTATTTACCTTAAATTATCAGGTAAACTGAAACATTGGTTTTTTTTTGGTTTAATATCTCTCTACCCAATTTAGGACTTTCTTAAGCCTCACAACTCCATTCCCCAAATCCATGTCCATTCCCACCCCTCACTCTACCCATTTATACCCATATACCATTATTTCTATTGTACAGTCTCATCATGAACATGGGTGTTCAAAAAAATCAATTACCACTGATGCTAAAAATCCCTCAAAAGCTTATCCAAATCTGTCCTCTATCTTGCAAGATATTGCTGATGCAACTTGGGTCCAAGGAAAATACATGAGATACAATAGAACACCCAAACCCTTTATGGAAACAAGCTTATAGAAGTTGTTGAACAAGGTGGATAGGCAGCAAGAAAATATTGATACCATGAATACTAATATTGACAAGCTCAATGTTATCATTCAAAATCACAAGAATACACTTCAGGTAATCAATTCTTTGCTGTTTTCAGAAAATGGCAGGCATAGTATCATTTAAATCATCAAAGACCATGTGGTACTTCCAACTCTGCCTATTTGATGAAAAAGTAATTTTACCTCTCTCTCTTTGAGTCTCTAGGTGCACTCCAAAACATCATTTATGTATTTATCTATTTCTTTTCTTGTCTGTCATATCACTTGAGCAAAATTTTGTGGTTTATTGACTGCAGCTTTTTTGTAAAACTAAACTTCTCTGGAGATGGGTTAGTGTGTTGAAATGACATATAGCAATTGCATTATCATGGGGATCATGTACATTGAATTTTGAGCTCAGTTTATCGGAATGGAGATGATTCCCCATCTTACTGCTAGACCACTATCTAAACAACTATAGTTTACAGTTTTTGAAGGATAGCAATTTCTAATTTATTTAAAATAATGTACGGTATAGGTGCTAAAGACTAGTGCTTTTCCCAAGCAAAGTCTGTCAATTTAGTTTACACATAATAATTCTTCTTGTGGTATGGATGGACACAATATCTTAGAAAATACTTTGATTGGATGTTTAAGAAAGATTTCTTTTAGATTATATTATAGAGCTTTTATTAAGGGACTCCTACCCCACCAACCAAATAAAATACATGCTAAAAGGAAACTGCATAAACAGCCTATAACCAGGTGTAGCAGTATAAGCAACTTCCAAAGATAGACACTATATTATAAATTGATACCATTCCATTACACCATGACAACCGATGAAAAAGAAATTCTATTAAACCATAACACAAACAAATGACCTCCAAAAAGCACCAGACACTAACCATAGATATCACCTTAAGGGAGTTCCTACATGCCACCATGTCTTATACCCAAACCAGGTAGAGGAAAAATCCAATGCTCTCCATCACAATTAATAACACATCTGCATGCCATATTTATCAATTCAATTAGAACTTGTGACCCAACTTCCTGCTCCAAGCCATGAAACCTATTACCTTTTATAGTTTTTGCACATCTTTAAGCCTGTACAACATTTTCATCATCCAAGACTAGCAATAAGTAATTTAGAGAACCCCCTTGTTTGGTTTCCAAGAAAAGTCAAACTAAAGGCTATGAATATCAGCTTTAGCTATGGTAGCTAATACTAATATCATCTATATCTTTAATATGAATATTCACTTTCAAAAGCTTCTTTTGCAAAGTCATGTGCAACTGCCCAGAAATGAAATTTGAAAACTTACATGTAATTTGAGTACTAACACACTGCTGTGTGCACATCATCACAAACTATGTGTACAAAGGATTAACTGCTGTGTATAACTACCCAAAAATGTAATTTGAAAACTTACACTAGGCATCACCAAACCCTTTCTAAGACTTAGAGCTGGACTGATCTTTATTCCTTTGAAGTTTTCATTATCTTTGTTTTAAATTGTGTTAAGTTTAGTTGTTGTACAGGTGGTTCCAAATGTTTGTATGAGGGTTCTTGGCATCTAATGTTGTTCATCCAGAATTTCACTCTCTCTCTCTTCTCACCCTATCTCTTTTGTGTGAATGATGGAAGGCATTTTAAATTCTTGTATGAACTGCTCTTGTGAAGTTGAAGATTGTCAATCTGCTAGTTGAATAGAAGACTATCATGAACATAACAACCAAGTCACAGAGGGCAGTTATAAGTTTTCAACAGCCAATCAAAAGGAGTTAGTCTACAGTGATAGTATATTCCTATAGAGGATGGTTTGAAAGACAAGCTAGGGTCTGCAAAGAGACAAACCTATTGCAAGGTAGTGAACAACATGATGTAGAGGAATTAAATGAATAGTAGGAGTCTACGAGTAATCTGTGGACTATGAATTGCTGATAATGAAGATTGTGAAGTTTTCCAATAGAAATGATGATGCAGATAATACAATCTATAATGATTATTTTCATTGACAGGAACCCTTAATTGTTTATCTAACGATTATGAGAAAGAAGGCTAGCTACAATCATATTCCCTCAAACTGATGAAGAAGGGTCTGTAAATGATGAAGGAGCCAGGAGATAGTCCTCTAGTGTGGAAAACTAGTGGGAAGATCTCTAATTCAAGATACTACTCCAAATGCAAAATTGTTTGCCTTGTCTCAAGAATGGGTGGCAAGGAGTATTAAGCAGCTATGTCATTAAGCACGTTCATCCATTAAGCATATGAGGATCAGGCTTGTTGCCTTACTTCTTCCATGTGTAATGAGGAACTAAATGTGCAAGAGAATCTATCAAAGTATCATGACAAGCTTGAATGGGATTAATGGCGGCAGTGTATATCTATCAAGTATAGATGAAATCATGCCAAGAATGAGTGACAAAGTGTATGGCAGATATCCAGTGAAGACAGTGTTGCAAAAAAAAGACATCTACATAGGTACCTTTGTTAGGTCACTCCACTGGGTAAAAGGACAGTGCCATAGATAGTACAAATAAAGAATGTATCAGAGACCCCAAAAGACTAAGACAGTCACCTCAAATTGAACCTAAAAGGCAGTCTTATAGGCACAAAAATAGTGAGAAGCAATAAACAACAAGGAAGCAAACCTCATCTCACTCAAATTACTCACCAACTTGTCTTGAGCGAACAGGGACTGTTGTCCACAAAAACTGTGTTTGATATTCTTCATCTAAGATGGAGAGATTCACATCAACTCATCATGTGCTTGCATTGTTGAAGGAACTATAATTACCAATATTTTCATCTGTAGGAAGTGGTGAATTGTTTTCAGTAGCAGACAACTCTAAGAGCCAAGTTTTTTATGTAGGAAGTAGTGAATTGTTCACATCTCATTGCATAGAAGGCCTCTCCTTGTACCAAGGATCTTTATGTGGCATCAAGCAACTCCAGCCATGGATAAAACTTAAGTCTCAGCTTTCTTCAATGTCAAATCATTTTCTTTTGGCACTATGAATCAGACAATATTTTCTTCAATTCCCGCTTGAAAGCAATAAAACTTATCACTGGGAAAGTTGTTGTATGGAAAACTTGTGTAGGCTTTGGAATGGGTGGCTTGTTACATAAGCCACTATGTGTATAGATATGTTTTGGTGGTTTCCACCTTTAGAGTGAAACAATGGAACTCATCTCCGAATAAATTATTCATTATAGTATGCAATAGACATGCAATTTTGTTCTAGGTTTTCACTGGCAAAATATTCAGAAGCAACAAAATTTTTGAAAAATGATTACATAGGTTTGCATAGTTCATTTTTTTATTTTCTTTAATCATGAACATAAAACCATAACCAATATAAAAGGAGTAGATCTTCAAGATGGCAGATCATCAGCTTGTGGAAAAATAAAAAGTGGAAGTTAGCAAGCCGAGCTAATACAAAGTAAGAAAGAATGAGAAAATCCTAGTGCTAAGCACCTTGGCAAGGATGCAATTGTTCATTGATGGCTGATTTTGGCCATATTTAGCAGTAGTGACACTCTCTGTAATGCAAACGAAAGAATATCATTTCAGACTATACCAAAATGTGTATAGACTGGAACTCCAAATGTATCACCAAAGATAACAAATTTATACACTAACAAGCACAGCCCATGAGACTACAAGTGTGGGTATGTTATGTTGGACAACAATCCTATAGAACCAGGTCCAAAAATCCATTTATTACACACCTGCACCATCAAATCTTACAGGAAAACTTCACATATTTATGTATCTAGTGTATAAGTTAAAACCCGGTTTGGATATCAGTCATATACAGACATGGATATGCCACATAAGCTCAGAATTGAAGAAAAATAGTGCAATGTGTTTGCTTCAAAATCATAAATAGGGAAAGATGGCCCCGTCCTATTCTAAGTTGGCGATTATGAAGACAGCAAATATTGACACTGGCTTATTCCTACCTACCCGAACTTCCCGTTACAATCGGGTTGTTAGGAGCTGACAGTCCTATGTTGGTAAAGTTGGCTGCTACAAAAAGACCTGGGAGCAAGATGGGATTTAACCCTATCTAGGTTGCACATGAAAAGACTTGGGAGCAAGATGTCTCTCTGTTATAATAGAATGGATGGACAGGGAAAAGTTTGAAAACTGTCTACTGTAGAGTTGTAGACTGAGAAACACACAAACATTCATCAGCGTGCCATATTAAAACCTAAATGAACATATTAAAGCCTAAATGAATGGATGGACAGGGGATTGGTTTCATTGTGGAAGGCATTCATCAGCGTGCCTTCTGAGAATAGAGAAGCCTTCGTGAGTTATGGTATTGACAATCTGCTACAATAAATGAAACCCACAATACTATTAGTACATCTATTAGGGATCTCGTAAATATGCGGATGACCACTTTCAGAAATTAAACACTAGCGCCATGTTCACCACCGCCCACCTCACCATCCATAATAAAGCATGCAATAACTACTACACCTAAAAGCCAATAGCGGCGGGAAAGTAGCCAAAAACGGTGAAAATAGCTGAAAAAGGGGCGAAAAATGATGAATGACTGATATGCGTTACATCGTAGTCCCAATCAATCTGCACTGTTGGCCCTAAAAAAGGGTTGCAAAACTTGAGCGTGGGGACACCTTCGGCGTAATTATGTAAATTATTAATATTTATTTTTTATTTGTTTTATCAATTTAATTAATATAATATATTATTATATAATGACCTAAATATTATCTAATTGATTATTATATAGCAGTATATTCAATTGATCAGAATACTATCTATAATTCATATAATATACTGCTATTAATTATGACTGTCCAAAATACCTACATACCTCTGGGTTTTAAAATTGAAATTTGAAGATGAAATTCATTTGAAAACAAAACATGATAAACATACAAATAATAATGGGGACATCTAGAATAATTTCCAAACCAAGTCAAATATTTGACTTTGACAAAACAAATGTAAATTCTTAAATTTATATTCAATAAAATCACTAGGATGGCTTTTGAGTAGGGCTTAAATTTGATAGTCATATATTTGTATTTGAAGATTTTAACTATAAAAATAAATATTTATCTATATGTTAATACATGCAATTTATTTTAGAAAGTGTAAAAAGACAATTAATATGAATATTTATTTGTATGTTAATACATGCAATTTATTTTAGAAAGTGTAAAAAAACAGTTAATATGAAAATTTGACTGTTTATATATATATATATATATATATATATATATATATATATTGTTGAAAAAAACAATCTCGAATTTTTAAATATTTTTAAAGATGAGTCAAAATATTTCATTTTTCTTTTATTAATTATCTGGTTTTAGAGAGACAGAAGCAAAAAAAATTCTTTTGTTCTTTAAAAAAATAATGATTTACAAATCTTATTTTAAAAATTTGTAACAGTCTACAATAGTAAAATTCAACATTGTAGATTGTTTATCAAACATTTTGGATCACATTTAATAATATTCTATGTTTTTTTTGTTGTGATGCAACCACTACAACCCCCTCTACAACCCATTGTTCTCTATATCGTTGTTAGTTTATATTATTTTATTTTTTTTATGGTTCATTTTTTATAAATTTAGATGAATTTAAACAAAATATCTAAATCTTTCTTATTTTTAAAATATGTAGGGATTACAATTTGAAAATGTTTCAGAGAAAAAAAAAGAGCCTTCTATTAGTGCCTTATTATATAAAAATTCACTTGCAGTAAAAAATAATAATTTTCATGCGAAAGACAATAATGAAGACTAAACCGTAGAAAAAAATTCATGATGGGTGTTAGAATTGTGAAATTTTGAAAATTTTACAGTCAATTGCATTCATGAGTTTCCAAACTGAGTCCTCGTCATAAGCATAAAATTCCCTCTTCATAATCTTTTGCTTATATGTTGTCATATGATCCATTTGAATCCATCTAGTCCTTGATAATTCATTGTATTACCCATATTGGCAAAACAGAGTGAAGGTTTCCCTGACCTATGATATTTTCACTAACGTATACATGTTTGCAGACTATCGGTAGGACATATCTATTGTTTCAGCGACATAAAAGTCATATCGGCAAGAGAATTGTTATCGGAATGAGTCATAACGAACTCATATGTGTCTCACCAACTAACGCATGGAGTGATGTATCGGCCAAACAAAAGGTTATCAGAGTGAGGTCTTGATGATAAAGCGCAAGGGGTTTCCATCAGAAGGCTATCAAGAGGAAGTCACGTAGTCTTGCCGACTATAAAGTCACATTGATGGAGATGTGCATTGGCAAGAGAAGGATTCTTCGGCATGAGTTTCACCGAAATGTGGAAATTGCACCAATGAAATACTTTGGGGAGAGTCTCACCGAATGAAACATATTGGAGAAAAGGGTTCAGCAAGACTTTTGGCATCGGTAAGAGTCTTTTCGAAGATTTGGGGTCTTGCCGATGGAATTTATTTCATCGGTAAGATTACTTTCTCGGTGAGAAACTTGAAGGTCACGCTGAAATGTGTTTTCATTGGCGAGAGTGTGGTAATGTCTCAGTGACCAGAAAGATACTAGAGGGTGCATATCGGTAAGACACAATGAACTCTATGAAATGTCTCCTCGACTCGGAATTGTCATAGCGATATGAAAAATTGAAGCAATAGTCATTGGTATGATTTCAACTATCGATGAGACCTTAGGATGTCTTGGTGAAAGGTTTAATGAACCTTTCAAAAATATTTCACCCCAGATTTGAAAATATCTCACCGACAAGACATTTGATGCAATAGTGTATGTTTCAAATAAAGTTTTCATTCATGCTTCAGCTGACACATTAATGGCGCAACAGATATAGCAGGGAAAATTCAATCAAACGCATTAATGTTGAATTGATAGCAGAAGAATTAGCAGTGTGAACGGAGAACTGGGACAAATTTCAGTCTAAAGAATTCGAACAAGATACTGTAAGTAATTGCATCGCAGCTTTTCCAATTTTAGCTTCTATAACTCTCAAGAAATGGAGTCCCGTAGTTTTGAAAAAATTAAAAGTAGAAATCAAGATGAAGGTAGTCAATCAAAAGGGAAGAAACAAAAAATTGATATAGAACATGAGGGAACTGAACGGAGATTAAACCAAGACCTCATTGGCCAATTACTCGGCTCAGGGCCTAAAGCCAGAAGGTCTACACAACTTAGGGCAGAAATTGATAAATTGGATGATAAGTGCAAATTCATAGGTGACGTATGGACTACCATAAGAGGGTATGAGTTGTTTAATTTCCATTATCATAGGAGAAGCCATTTTGAACTACTATGCAATCCATGGAAACTCAACTTAGGAAAACTAGTGTGCCCTAATGTTTTCATGAATGTCGAACTAGTAAAATTTTTGGCCAATCATTATGACCTGAAACACAAAGCTATTTGTGACCCATCTAGAAAGCCACAGATACATTTTTCAAAAGAAGCAATAGGTGAGGTTTTCAAATTGGAAAGGTTCTGCAATGAGGAGATTATATATGAAGAGTTGGAGAAAGAATTCTTGAGAATGGATACAATCTATAAAGATTGGGGGCTGCCAATTCACAGGGTTAAACAGGGCAGCAAACCAGATCCTTTGCAGGATAGTGAGGGGCCTCCTTATCATGTGGACTTGTTTGATCCCTACATGAAATACACTTATTTCTCGGTGTGTCAAGTATTGGGAATGGATGCCCCAGAATTCATGTCAATTATGTCAATGATTATCACAGCAGATATCTAGTATCACAAGTCTAGGCCATTTGACTATGCCTCGTACATTTTTAAGGAGCTTGATTCAGGGTTGATGGCTATCAAAGGTGGATCTCCTACCTTTCATCTCAGGCATTATTCATTGTTGATGCATCTGGTGCTCTATTTTGGAAAAGAATTGGGAGTATGACCTCCAGAGATGAAAATTTTCCAGTTTAATAAGGATGGTGAAACATTACCAGTTCAATTGTGAACTGTTGTTTGGGATAGCAGGTTTGCAAATGCTAGTTTCATTCATTTTGAAGAGTATTTTGTAAAAACGTTGTATAAGTTGTACTATTATCCTTGTAATTATTCATTATATGATGAGATAAAGAGATTCCTTCGGTCAAAAGATTTCAATGGGCCAATTGACCATAATTGAGGAGGTTGGTATTGTCTAGAGGGAGCTACGATGATAAGAGTTTATGGGTTTGAAGATGCCCCTTTTATTTTACCAAAAATGGTTCCAAATAGAATTGCATATTTTTTGATTGTTAGGCAAATGGATTACTGTAGTGTAATGAATTTCAGCTCTTTTGGGAAGCAGGCTTTTATGCCTAGTACATTGTGTTTTGGTGACTTTACTGTATTGGCCAAGGAAGGATATAATTTGATCCTTGATAAATTGTTGCATTATAACATGAAGAGAGGACCACCTAGAGTAAGCTTTGATCCAAAGGGATATATGAATTATGCTAAAATGAAGATAAACTTTGGAGGGTATCAGCATGTGCCCTATCCCTTCAATGATATGATTCAGAATCTTGAGGAGGAAGTTGAAATGGTAGTCGAAAGGTATAACCAAGGGCTGCAAGATGCAGAGCAATTGTCTTCATGAGGAGAGACACCAAAGGATAATGTGCCAAAAAGCCAACCAGGAAAGGTATCTAGGTTGAGAACTTAGCAGTATGTTTGCCCAATCAGAGAATTGAGTGTTGAAGAAAGCAGCGAGGCAGATGCCAGAAATATTGAGTACAGATCATTTGTTTCTGATGATGAATTCATAAATTCCCCAAAGTTCAAAGAATTTTTGTACAAACAGAAAGGGAAAGAAATAAGGGATAAATTTGATGATGTTACCACAAGGAATGAAGAGCAATTGTTGAGTGAGCTGAGGAAATGTGTAGATAATGAGATGATAGGTATGACCCCTAAAAAGGGGAGGAAAATTTTGGAGAATGATGGAGTCATGATCTTTCCTGGGCTTGATCTTAATTGTACATTGATCTTTGATAATTTCTTGAAGGACAGTAATGCTACACATAAGCTTGACAGAGAAAAAGTAACAAAAGTGTATGTAGGATCCAAGTACAATACTGATGAAGGATCGTTGATGATTTGGGCCCTGTACCCACCCCACAGGAAATTAGTAGTTATTGACATAGAGAAGGCATTTGGCCATGTCATGAACCTAAAAGTTGGAGAGGCTAATCCTGTGGCTACTACAAAAATTGGTGTAAATATTGCAAAATTGAAGAAAGCATAGATTCAGATGCTAATAAAAGAAAGAGAAATGTACAAAGCAAATAATGAAAGGATGTTGAGAGAGAATGGTGGATTAAAAGATTTGGTAGGCATTTCAATGGGGCCAACCAAGATGATTACTCAAGGAGAAAGTTTTTGATCAAAGGATCATTGGGAAGGATCAAGTGCATATTCCCAAGGAAAATATGATGCACTTGTGGCAATAATCAGGAAGAGGCAAGATGGTTTAGCATCTTGGTTAAATAAGCTCTGGGGAAAGTATTCCCTTACACTTGCTGCACTGAAAGGCATGAAAGAATGAATGATCGAACTATGGAGAAGTTTTAGGAAGTGAGCCAAAGAGATGTTGCTAATAGCGTAGCAATTGAAAATGCTACTCATTTTATAAATAGACATCGAAACTTTCATGATAAATTGTAGGGAGATGCGCAGGGATTGATAGATGTTGCTATGAAAATATCGATCACACTCTTTGATGATAAAGGGAAATTAAAAGAAGCTTCCAAATGGAAAAGTGAGAATGATTTGATGCTGCGCAAAGTTCTAAAAATTGCCACTACTGAAGGAACAACGTTAGATGAGGCAAGCAAGCAGAATGAAAAAATGATAAAAATGGAGACTTCAATCCAGAACGCAATTGGAGATGTAGATACACATGAGCACTGGGATTATTTGGATCACCTAACTAAAATTCATTTGTGGCTAAATAGAGTTTAATTATTTTTAGTCCTTTTGTTATGTAAATATGACATTCCTGAAGAGTCGCGTCCTTTCGTATTCTCAATGTATAAATATTTGTTTCAGAAACAAAACAGACACAAGCAAGTAATATAAAAAGTAGGCTAGGAAGAGATACAATAGACACAATGTTTTACAAATATGAGACTATGTTACATGTTTAAAATCATGGGGATATCAATGGAAATCTCTTAATATGGTGCAGTTATTTCTAGTATCAATTGTTTATTGTGTTCGTTGAAAGCATTATCGAAGTTGTCTCCAATGTGATGTTTTATGGTTATTTGAATTGGTGTAACAAGTTTATATCTAGTTTATCAGTGCACATTTGTTGTATCTATATGGTCGATTGATTAGTTCTTTCCAGTAAAGATTAAATCCTCTAAATTGATCATAGTAATTAGAGGATGTCAGTTTGATCAGTAAGAAGAACTCGGTAACCATAACCTTCCATGTTTATACAAGCTATAAACTAAATCATATGCTCAACAATTTGAATGTTTTCCAGAATGAAGTACTTGTTTCAAATTTCTCTTGACTCTGCATACCCTATAAGGCACTAGTCTCTACTTTCTTTTCATTTCTTAGTTTCGTTCATATTTTTACATCTGTTAACTGAACATATTAGGATTTAGTCTTGAATATTGGTATACAATTTATACCAAATTTGATTTCATTTGTCCACTTCCATCTGCCATCGTGGATAAATCACTGCAAGAGAGAAGATCATAAGTCAAGTCTGCCCAATTCATATAGGTACACCCACCTAGGTCTAGCAGCACCTAAAGAGTAGAAGGTTTGAGCCATTCAACCTTGTCTGTTACCCTAAAATGTATCAAGAGATTGGCATCCTCTTGAGGTACCTTTACCTATGTTTTTGAGAGCTAACAATGGGCAAGGTGGACTGTGAAATTTATGCCTTGCTTTTGAGTACTATTTCACGTGGAGGTGAACATGAGACTTTTATATGGAAATATTTTCGATGCAAAAAACTTATCATAGGCTCACCTTAGTATGTTTATATATTTTATGTTTCATTTATCTTTTTTCCTCCTTGTATGTTTTGTCATAGTCATAAATCGATGCTAACATTTATTTCTCACTTATTATTGACCATAAACATTTGAACCAAGTGATTTTCCCCTCGTCCAAACTTGTGCAAGGGAAAAACATGAAGTATGAACTTCTCACATTAATACGAGATTTAAATCATATAATAGCTCTTAAGAATCAAAATATTATGGTAGTAACTTCTATTTTCATAGTGTGCCTTAATCTCAGCTGGCCACGTGCGATTAGGGGAAAAAGAGAGAGAGTAAATACCAACTAGGAAGAGTCTGAAGGATCAACATTAAGAAATTTTTTGATTCCATTCCTTTGAACATGCCCTAAATGAAGGCTAGAGGCAGAGGAGAATACATAAAACTAAAACAACTTTAACTCGAAAAATTTCAATCACTGATTAATACAGAAATTTAGAACACATAAAATAAACCCAAAAAGATTGATATTATATTTCTTCATTCAAAATATTTCAGATTCCATAGGCTATTGTTCAAACTTACTCTATAGAGTATTCTATAGAAAACTTGCTTGCCACTCCACCTATTTTCTCTCCTCTATATTTTTAATTAAAAACCTCTTACATAAAAAGTACCTTTACGATGAAAACTTGACTCCCAAGTAAAGAAAAAAAATAAATGTCCTAAGTTACATTTTTAGTAACTTGACTTTCAATTCAAGTAAAAACTTTTTACCACACACTTTGCAAAAAACACATTAAAGTATTTTAAATATAAAATGCCCAGATTTAAATATCGTCCTCTAAAAATAAAAATTTTGTGAAAAAATAAAAGCATCAAAAATGCTGCTAGCAAAAATGGAATGTTCCACAGGACTGTTGGAATACCACCCAACCATACAAGAGAGATGAAAAGACTATTGGAAAAAATGCAAATTGCGTCAAGAGTAGTCAGGAGCTAAGAAGGTAGCATCAGGAGCCATCAAGAGTGAGAAGTTGTCCCGACAAGAGTTGGAATTACTTCCAACACTCCCCCTTAATTACAACTACTACTATTTATGAAACCCAAATGATCTTTTTGATAGATGAAGTTGTCTTTTCCAAGCGCCTTTGTGAAAATATCTGCACATTGATCTTTAGACCTACCAAATTCCAAAAATATTTCTCCATTGTTGATTAGTTCTCTAATGAAATGATATCCTGTGTCTATATATTTGCTTCTCTTGTGAAAAACTAGATTCTTTGACATTGCTATGGTTGGGTTGTTGTCACAATAGATCTTTGTTGCCTCCTTTTGTTCTTGTTTCAACTCTTTCAACACTCTTCTCATCCAAACTGCTTGACATCATGCACTTGTGGCTTCTACATACTTTGCTTTAGTTGATGAAAGAGTGGCAATCAGTTGTTTCTTCGAAGCCCATGAAACTATACCAATACCAAAGTGGAAAACATAGCCTGAAGTGCTATTTTTGTCATCTATACTCCCTACACAATTACTATCCATGTACCTTGTAAGCTTGAACTCATTTGAACTTTAATATTGAATGTCATAATGCTTTGTTCCACTTGCATATCTCAGAATTCTTTTTCCAGCTCTCCAAAGCATATCTTTTGGATTCTCCATGAATTTGGAAATTAAACTTACAATGCACATTATGTCTGACCTTGTGGATGTTAAGCACATAAGACTTCCAACAAGTTTTTTGTACAAGGTTGGATTTACATCAACTCCTTTGTCATCTTTGCTCAACTTCAAACCTGTTACAATAGGAGTTGGAGTTGCTTTGCAATTCATCATATTAAACCTTTTCAAAATGTCATTTGAATATTTTGTTTGACAAATGAATATACTATTTTCATTTTGATTCACTTCAATGCCAAGAAAGTACTTCATTAAACCCAAATCAGTCATCTCAATTTCTTTCTTCATAGCTGCTTTGAACAAATTAATTGATAAGTCACCTGTGAATATTGATCCACATATAAACATACAATCATAATTTCACCTTTTTCATTTATCTTAGTGTACAAAGTTGGCTCACTGTTGCACCTATTGAAGCCATTTTGTAAAAGACAAATATCAATTCTAGTGTACCAAGCTCTTGGGGCTTGCTTGAGACCATGCAATGCCTTCTTGAGTTTATAAACTTTGTTTTCATGACCCAAAATCTCATACCCAGGTGGATGATCCACATAAACTTCTTCAAGATAACCATTCAAAAAAGCTAATTTAACATCCATTTGATAAACTGTGCACTTATTTTGAGCTGCTATGGCTAATATCATTCTTAATGTTTCTAGGCATGCTACAAGAGCAAATGTCTCATTGTAATCAACTCCTGGTTGCTATGAATATCCTTTTTCTACAAGTATTGCTTTATGCTTTTGTACTTCACCATTTGCATTCAATTTGTTTTTGTAAACCCATTTAACTTCAATCATCTCTTTTCCTTTTGGAAGATTCACTAACTCCCATGTTTGATTCTTTTGAATACATCTATTTCTTCATCCATTGCATGCACCCATTTTTCTTCTTTAATAGCATCTTCAAAATGAATTGAATCTTCAACATGTGAATATAAAGAGAAAAGAGAATTCTGACCTGCATTATTTTCACTTTCATTTTTGTTGGTGTAAATAAAGTCTTGTACCTAGTTAATTCACTACTAGGGGACTTATTTACATCTTAGTTAAGTTTACTTAAGTCATAGGAAGAAATCTTTCTAGAAGATGTTAGTTGTCATTAGTTGTTATCTTATCCTTTGAAAACTACTACATGTGAACCTAGGTAAGTGTGATTAGTTGTCTCATGTCATTTGATTAAGACACTTGTCATAATCCTATGACATCTTGCATCTAACCTTGGCTATATAACCAGGGGGTCTCTCTCATTGTAATCATCTCATATCATTGACATTAAATACAGTTTATTCTTGTCATATCATATTTTATCTTTCCTTTTTTTTCTTTCCATTTGGTCCATAGATCTTGGCAACCATAGCCAATTCTAACATGGTATCAAAGCAGGTTGGGTCCCATTGGAGAGTCTTTTTCTGAAGAGAGATTCTAGATTTGGTGGAGTTGCATTTTTGGCTCTTTATTGCAGGTTCATATTGGAGCTTGTTGGTGCAAATCTCAGCTCACCATTACGTCCGAAAGGCTCAAGAAAGTCAAATTTTCCCTTTTTTTCGTCCAAATCAGACATACGAGGCCAAATCTATGAGGGTTTGAAGCTAAAGAGTGGCTACCAAATCTAGAAGGTAGCTGCAATTTTGGAGAATTTTGGGTCAAATCCAACCCTTCCATCGCATCCAGAAGGGCCAAAAACCCTAAGATCAACTGTCAATTTGTCCATTTTGGAGCAAGTCATCTGGTGAGGCAAAAAAAATTTTCCCAAAGAGTCGTATGACCCCCCAAGCGTCATTATTACAAGGCGGTACGATTTTTCCGCAAAAATAATATTTTATTTCCATCAAAAAATTTTGAATTTTTTTTTTGAATTTTTTTCATTTTTATGGATTAAATCTTTTGAAAATATTTGCATTGTAAAATCATAAAAAAAATATATCAAAAAAATCTGTAGAGTACTTTCTGTGCAGAGGTAGTACACAGAGGTACCTGCACCTCTGATCGGCAGCCACATGGCCGCATGCCACTCGCCAATCCTCAGCTTGCATGGCAATGACCCCACACACATCCAACAACCGATTTCCAACCAGCGGCTGACAAAATTCAAAAACTAGCAAGTCATTTAAATTCACCGGCACCCACAATTTGTCAGCGTCTTCAAACAATGATGATTTGAAGATTCTGAAGGGACAAGAATATTCCATCGGGTCTGCACAAATTCTGGTGATTCTCACAAAGATTTTGACATCAACTAGCGACATCCAGAATATTCCAAAAAAATATTCCTCTGAAGTCTATTTGGTGAATATTCTGGTAGAAGAGTATATTCCGTCGACTAGCATTTTTCGGTGATTGGTTGAGTTTTCCGGTGATAGGCATTCAAATGTCAAATTTAATAGCTTGGATTGATGATGTCAGAACTACATCAGTGTGATGTCAATAGCCTCTTAATATTTTTTGCCCCGTCACAGTTTGCATTTTGATTTTCATAGGCAAACTTTGGAGCTTCATAACTTAGTCATTTTGACTCCTTTTTCGAGAATTTTTTTTTATTTGGGCTATTTTTTTGTGCTCTACATAGTGGTGCAATAATTTTTTGGTTTTGGTTTCTATTTTTTCCAAAAAAATTAGATTCTCACAAGTGTTGTTGCTTCATCCTCATTTTGGGAACTTCAGGAGCTCATATCTTGCTCATACGGTAACATTTTTGGGTGCAGTTTTTTTAAAAGTGCATGATTTTTCATGTAATTCTCAATGGTAAGATCAGATTGATCTGATCTTGTATGAAAAATTGTACTTGATTTTGTGGCCTATTTTTGCATTTGCATGTACCAAGATCAGAGACCACTTCGCTATTTTTGGCAAGTGGCAACTGTAAATGCACTAAATATAAAGTGTCAAATCAAATATTTCTTGGGGGGTTTCTTGATTGGGTGATTTGGGGGGGTTAATCTTGCAATGATTTCTTGCATTCTTTTGCTTGGTTTGTGTTCTTGTAATGGGGAAATCTCAAATTGAACCCCTAAATCCACATAATTATGCTACATGGAGAAAATCAGTATTGAACTATCACATGATGAAAGGTCTAATAGGTCATCTAAAAGACACAATTGAAAAACCTACTTATGCTAAAGAATTGGCAAAGTGGGAGATAGATCGTGAAAAAACACTTGGATGCATATGTCCATTAGTCTCATTTGATTTGCAGTTTCATATTGAATCATGTAATACACCTAAAGAAGCATGGGAGACTTTTGAAAAATTGTATGGTAAAACAGATAAGATTAGAGGTTATCAGATTGATAATGATTTGATGAATCTTGATCCAAAATGTTTTGACCACATCCAAGACTACATCTCCAAAATCAAGCAACTAAGAACACAGTTGAAAGAATGCAGTATTGAAAAAGAGGATTTACAATTGATTCTGAATGTGTTATCCAAACTTGGTCCTGAGTATTCAATATTTGTTTATGGCTTTCATACCCATCGACTTTCTATGGGAGCATCATATGTTGATCCTAAGTTTGATGACTTTGCAAATCCTCTAATCCAAGAGGAAGCTAATTTAATGAACATGGGCCTAATCAAGTCTTCCAAGCCACAAGCATTGATGGCTAATGAGTCTAAGGTATAGAAAGAATTAGGGAATCTTGATAAGAAGCAAAAGAAGAAAAAGAACAAGCCACATAAAGAATCAGAATCCTCATCCTCAAAAGGAGAATCATCTAAGAAGGAGAGACCTTTTTGTGCATATTGCAAGAAGGATGGACATGAAGAACATTATTGTTATAAGAAGGATATTGATGAGTTGAAAAATCTTCTAAAAGAGAATCACATTGATTTCCTTCTAGAATGTCTGAATCTTCTTCTCCTTCTACTTCAAAACGGTCTAAAAAGGACAAAGTTCAAGCATCTACATTAGGATATAAAGGACAAGCTCTTTGTGCTCTTTTAGATCCAGGATCAGGGAGATGGCTTCTAGATTCAGGAGCATCTCATCATATGGCATCTTCAGAGACTATCTTCTCTTCATTCAGCCTTGTACTATGTCTCATATCTTGATGGGAAACAATACATACATGAGTGTAATAGGGAAGGGATCTATTAGCATTGGGGACAACACTTTTCAATATTTCTCGTGTGTTCCTCATTTGATGAACAATCTTCTTTCCATTTATCATATTACACATGGTGGAGATGGGAGAACTATGGAGTTCACTCCTAATTCGGTCATCATTCAGGACTTGGAGACTTAAGAGATCATTGCTACTGGGGTGGTTGATCATTCATCTCAGTTGTATACCTTTGCATAGTTTGCTTCTGATGGTGGCATTGTTCCTTTGACTGTTGATCAATACACCATGATTCAGAGGAGACATTTGGCTTTTTGAACTTGGGAATACTCACATTAGATCTAGTCCTTGAGCCATGAATTTCATCTCCTCCATCTATTGTTGTACCTGATGATGCTTGTGTTGCTATAGTTTTGGTTCCTAGTGATTCAGTGCAGCAGGATCTTGATAGTCTTCCAGATATGGCTACTTTGGATGACTTCCTGACAGGTATTTCAAACTTGTTTGTGGAGTCTCATCTTGTAGATTTGGAGGACACCATTGATGGAATTCATATTCTCTTCGATGAAGATGCACCTTCTTCAATTGTTGTGAGGGAACACTTTGACCCTCTTGTTCATTCTCTACATGATCATTATTCACATATTGGCTTGAGTGTGGATTCTTTTGGACAACATTTGGAGGAGGTTTCTTTGTCTTTAGAGGGGATATCTTTTTCTTTGGATCATGTTCTACATTCTTCTCTACTAGATGTTGGATTGTCCTCTTCAGCAGTGTGGCCTAGAATGCCTATTTGGAGTGTGTCAGCTTCCAACATCAACATGGAGACACTTGAGCATGCTTCAGAGACATCATCCATCATCCATATTCATGATATCCTTCATACATCCATGGTTTTGTTTCTTCCTAAGGGGAGGAACATTGTTCGATGAGATTGGATCATCTTCAGCATTCAATGTCGAGCTTCTACAATCATTGCGGGAGACTCAACATTGAGGGGGAGCTACCTTGCTTCTCTTCTACTTCTCTCTTATGGGGGGGTTTTTACCTTCTCATTCTTCATTGAGAGTATTTCGTCTCTCTTTTGGAGAGGAGTTTTGTCCCACTAGGTTTTCTTCTTTTCTCCATTTGTGAGAGATTGCATTTCATTTGCATTGCATATGTACATGGGTACCTAACATGGCCTAGTAGCCGAGACCCATCATCATCTTTGCATCTTTGTGTCATTTGCATAATAATCTGCTACTCCCTAAGTTGCACTTAAGGGGAGGTGTTGGTGTAAATAAAGTCTTGTACCTAGTTGATTCATTACAAGGGGGCTTATTTACATCTTAGTTAAGTTTACTTAGGTCATAGAAAGGAATCTTTCTAAAAGATGTTAGTTGTCATTAGTTGTTATCTTATCCTTTGACAACTACTAAATGTGAACCTAGGTAGTGTGATTAGTTGTCTCATGTCATATGATTAAGACACTTGTCATAATCCTACGACATCTTTCATCTCACCTTGGCTATATAACCAAGGGATCTCTCTCATTGTAATCATCTCATATCATTGACATTGAATACAGTTTATTCTTGTCACATCATATTTTCTCTCTCCTTTTGTGCTTTCCATTCAGTCCATAGATCTTGGCAGCCATAGCCAATTCTAACAATTTTGCTAATAAATCTCACTTAAACTTCTAGTTTTTTGTCTCCTTAAGCTTGCTAGTGTGGGGTTTTACATGTCACTTGATATGGAATGTGGACTTGCTAGTTCTACACTTGAAATCCCTATTGTAGATGATGTTTGGTGTCCTCTTATTGTTGTTCTTACATTTGATGATGTTGTCATTTGTTGACCACTTTGTTGACTATGAATGGGTGTGGAAGGAGTCACAATTGTTGGAGTATTTTCTGGTATAAAACCTTCATTATGTTCTTGTGGAAAGTTGGCTGCAATATTGATTGTTTGCTCCAAACTTCCATCCCATGGTTCATCTTCTATGAATTGCACATCCCTGTTGAGTATAACTTTCTTGCTGATTGGATTCTATAACTTGTATGTCTTGGATTCATCACAGTATCCCACAAATATGCATTTTTATCCTTTTTTATCCAACTTTCTTCTCAATTCATCTATAAAATGAGCATATGCTACACAACCAGAAACTCTCATATGTGCAACTATTTGTTTTCTTTCAGTCCATGCTTCTTCCAAAACCATATTCATGTCACTTTTTGTTGGAATCCTATTAATTATATATGCTACACATGATACAACTTCATCCCAATTCTCATTTGACAAATGTTTGGCTTTTAACATGCATCTAGCCATTTGCATGATTGTCCTATTTTTCCTTTCAGCTACCCCATTTTGTTGAGGTGTATATCTAGTTGTAAACTGCTTGTGAATCCCACGATCTTTGCAAAAATTTAAAAACTCTCTTGTGACGTATTCACTTCCTTTTTTCGTTCTCAATGCTTTGATGTAATTCCCACTTTGCTTCTCAACAAGAGCCTTGAATTGAAAAAATTAATTAAACACTTGACTCTTTTGTTTTAGAAAGTAGACCCATATATTTTTTATGTAGTCATCAATGAATGTCAAGAAGTAGTAGCTTCCACCAATGGAGGTTGTTTGCATTGGTCTACAAAAATCTGAATGAACAATCTCTAATGGTTTATTTGCATGAATTGACTTCCCTAGTGGAAATGATTCTCTGTTTGTTTTCCTAAGATGCAATAATCACATATTCTATTTGGTTTTTCTATTAGAGGTAGCCCCTTCACCATTCTTTTCTTATACAATAGATTTAAGCTTCCAAAGTTTAAATTTCCAAATCTTAGGTTCCAAAGCCAATCTTCATCTTTAATTTCAGCTTGAAAGACTATTTGTGTGATTGTTGCAACCTTTTCTTCATGAGAAAACTCTTCCTTCAAATATTGTTTTATCCTTAGGGGAAACATCCTATTGTTGGTCATTTGAACTTTAGCTATAAGCTGATTACTTGGGTATTTGTCTAAAATTGTGCATTCTTTATTTTTTTAAAGTACTCTATAACCCTTTTGAACAAGCTATCCAATACTCATTAGATTGTGTTTCAACCTAGGAACAAAATACACATCAAAAATAAACTTCTCCCCCTACTTAGTTAGAATGTTGATGTTCCCTTTTTCCTTTGACTTCTAATTTGTTATCATTGCCCAATTGTTACATCTGATTTCACATACTCATCCAAACTAGAAAACATTTCTAAATTCTCAATCATATGATTACTACAGCCTGAATCTAAAAACCATAAATCTTTTTCATTTGCATGTGCAACATTACATGCCAAAAACATTGTGCTTGATTCTGAATTTTAATTTTGATTTTCTTTTATAAAATTTGCATTTTGCTTACTAAAATCATATTGCTTCTTTCTACATTCACTCAAATAATTCCCAAACTTTTTGCAATAGTGACATTGGACTTGAGGCTTATCATACCTTTGACCTTGAGGCTGATTTTGAGATGGATTTTGAGTTGGGTTATGGCTGCTACTTCTTCCACTCGAGCTTAATGGGATGCTTCTTCCACATTTGTAAGAGTTTCTTTCTCTTCCTCTGAAATTTGATCTACCTCTACCTCTTCCTTGGTTGACTGAAACTTATGACTTGAAAGTATGCTCTAGTGATGTGTTTTCCAATCTACTCAGCTTGTGTTCAAAAGAAATGAGAGGTGCATGTAGCTCATTGATTGTAAATTGTGTGAGGTCCTTTGTTTCCTCAAGGTTTACATAAATTGTCTCAAATTTTGTGGGTAATCTCCTTAAAATATTTTCAACCACTCTTCTATCTTCAAGTGTCTCACCATGTGATCTACTTTGATTTACCAGTCCAAAGATTTGGGTGAAGAAAGAGTCCACTGATTCATTGTCCTTCATATATATAGTTTCAAATTCCCTTCTCAGTATTTGTAACTTTTTCTATTTTGACTTTTTCCATACCTTGATAGGTTGTTTGTAGTATACCCTATGCTTGTTTGGACCTTGTTGCTACTACAATCCTTGGGAAAATTCTCTCACGCACTCCTTGGAGAATAAAGAAAAGAGCTTTTGAATCCTTCTTCTTATTATCCTTCGATAAATCCTTCTTTCCTTGAGTTAATGCATTATATGCTGTTGCATCGATTGGTTCTGGAAATCCATTCTCTACTAGCTCTCATAAATCTTGTGAACTAAACAATGCCCTCATCATGATTGCCTAGTAGTCATAATTTTTGCCATTAAATTGTGGAATCTTTAGATTTGTCAAGCTTGTGCTTGTGCTTGCCATTCTTGGCTATGAGAATACCTTTGTTGCTCTTTAAGAAAAAAAACCTTTTTGCTGAAAATGAACTTGCTCTAATAAACTTGCCTTGATACCACTTTGAAGGCCAGAGGCAGAGAAAAAGACATAAAACTAAAACAACTTTAACTCAGAAATTTTCAATCACTGATTAATACAAAAATTTAGAACACATGAAATGAACCCAGAAAGATTGATATTATATTTCTTCATTCAAAATATTTCAGATTCCATAGGCTGCTATTCAAAATTGCTCTACAGAGCATTCTATAGAAAACTTGCTTGCCACTCCACCTATTTTCTCTCCTCTATATTTTTAATTAAAAACCTCTTATGTAACGCCCCGCCACACAACCCTAGGGAAAGTTGCAATTTACTAAACAAACAAACTAATTTTTTTTAAAAAATAAGAACAATTAACATACAAGTTCACTTAACCATTGCCAACCATTCCCTAAGGCTATGAGACTATGTTACTTAAACCAAACGTAGAACATGAATTAAAACCATATCATATAATTACTTAACAAATAAAGTTCACATACATTCCATTCATAATAATTTACATCCAAGAATATGAGATACCACTTGATTCCAATAGTATAATTTACAACACAATTATAACACTCATTCCCTGAATGAGATAAATTCAATAAAAAGGATTACATAACAAATTCCACCTCGATAACAAATGAGGGGTAGTAAAATTACAATATTAACTGAAATGACTAAAGCATAATATGAAACTGCATCCCACGAGCTCTCCAACTGGAAATCCCGTCCACACAAACAAGAAGATGACCCAACGAAATAAGGAGCACATGCCACCCTACCACGTGGAATCCCAAAGGTTCCACTCCCTCCATACTAGGAGATAGTAACAAGGAATTCCTACACAAGATCATCTACCACTAGACACAGGCTAAAATATAACTGAACAGAAACAACTATGACCACAATATCACATAATACAAGGTTACAATGCTTCCAGAGAACAATGATCATGTACATCACACAATAACTGATTAACTGTTGACATAGGAAGAGTGTCATGCATAAATTGTCATGAGTTACCCTGGCTCAACCTTCCTAGGCTACCAGACCCCCATCTTGGATTACCCTAGCTTGCCTCTACCGACCGTTGGACCCTCATGCAAAACTATGCATCCCATCTCATCCCGAGCCTTATCATTCACTTGCTTCAGGAGAGAGACATTCATTATCTTTATTAGTGTGAAAGATCCCCATTAATTCTTTTAGATTATCACTTGGATAAAACCCTAGGTGAGTTACCCTGGCGCCCCTTTGTGTGTCGAACCCCCACAAAGAGCCACTCTCCTATCGACAATACACATGGTACAAAACTACAATAGGTAACTAGATAACACGACCTCTCCAATCCAAGGAGGTAACAAAACAAGGAAACTCGCTCCAAACACTGGAGGAAACTAAAATACAAAGCCCACTCCTTCCAAAGGAGGTACAAACCACATAACCCTCTCCTCATCCCAAGGAGGCACAAATTCTTGTTCGTGGAAACCGGGTACAACAACATAATACAACTCTACACAATTCTCAAGGCGATTCACAAATTGAACCTCTACACAAAACATCTCATCCTAGAGAACTTCTCTGGAAGACTTACTTAGACAATTAACCCCATTTTCCCAACATTGAGAATGAAAGAAACATGATATAAAAAAGAATTCCAAGAAACTCAATATCTAATGTAAGGGTTTCCTAAACCCAGTCAAACAATTATGTCACACAAGAAATTAAGTAAATAATTAACATTAATTGCACAAACTCAATAGTAAATCAAGGCATGTTGACAACTTTAAGGAGTTTAAACCAATAATATATTTCATTTTTCCAATTACATATATTAATAAAAATCAACCTTAGAAAATGGAAACACTTGATCATTTAAAATCTACCATTTTAAAATAAATCATTTGAACTATTGAAATTCAATGTTCTAAATAAATCCTATGAATATAAAATCCACTTTTGCTTCTACTACGTAACAAAATCATCTTAAGATAGTCTATATTTAAATCTATCCCTTAAATTTCATTTGTCTCAATTATCCGTAATAATCAAATCAATTTATAAATAAATCAAACTTTTGATCAATAAAGTCATCTGATAGGAATAAATCATTCGTTATCTCTAAGTTCCTCAAATATGATCCATAATCCAAATTTTAATGACTAAAACCATCTGATTAGACTAAATCATTCGTAATCACTAAGTTTTACCATTAAATTCCATGTCCAAACGTTTTAGTAAATATGGTCATTTGATTGGTATAAGTCAACCATTAACTACGTTTAGCAGTTTTCATCATAAGATAAATAAATTAATCAAAATCAATATTTTAAATAAATCCTTTGGTCATACGTCAATTACATTTCCTCTATACCAATGCAATAATCATTTTAGATTAAGTCTTATTTTACGATATTCAATTATCATTTAAATGTGTACCTCTAAAATATTATTTTAATATTTCAAGATTTCCCAATCAAAACAAAATTTAAATAAAATCGATTAATTAAAAGAACTCTGTATTACAACTTAATGGTAAAATCAATTCTTTTGAAATTACGACTTTTTTTTAAAATATCAATTTCCTTCAATTATAATAATTATATAATCATTTTAAAATTTTTATTTACTAATTAACATTATTTTAATATGCCAAATAAAATATTATTTTATTTGCATATAAATAAATTATTTAAATATAAATTTTAAATACCCATTTAAAATCCCATATAACAAATTTTGTTTAAATTAAAATATTATATATATATATATATATATATATATATATATATATATATATATATTAATAACATATACATATTATATATATATACAATATTATAATATATATCATATATATAATATTATAATATTATAATATATATATATAATAAAATATACATATAAAATAAAATATTTAAAATAAAATATAAACAAAAGAAATTTAGAACTTTTATTTAAAAACATAGGAGTTTTCCCCCTGCTGCTACGCAGCCCTAGAACAGGGGTTCAGCCCCTATTGGGGACTGCTATGTAGCCCCGCCCCCACTCATGGGGGTCGTTACCAGTGAAGGCGCTGCCTTCACAGGCAGCGCCTCCCATGGTGGGGAGCGCGGGCGTGGGCAGTGCCCAGCCAAGGCAAGCCCTAAATAATTTTTTTTATTATTATTATAAAATTTTTGTTTTTTAAAAAAAAAGACCCCCTACAAATTTTTTTGACGAGTTTTCACAGATCTAAAATAAAAACAAGATATATATATGTATATATATGTGTATATATATGCCTATATGTATATATATACATACCTATTTCCATAATCACAGTCAGATTGGGCAAGTTTTCCTTGCGGAACAGGTTGAAAAGAAGAAGTTTAAAGCACAATAAAAGATGGATTTTTTTCTGGTTTTTCCTAAATTAACAAATAAGTTGAATCTTTCCATTTGAATCCTTCTAAGTTTTGTGTTACTAATTTTAAAACGAATTTTCATGAGTTTGATCTGAATTTAATCAACATTTCATAGATTTCTCACACAACCATCAAGATTTTCAAACATTCATTTCAAGGATTAAACTATTTTCAAAATGAACAAAATAAGAACAAAGAGGAACCTGATTTTTCCTCCAAAGCTTGAAGATTCAAATGGAGCTTCCAAATCCTCTTTAAATCGAGCTCTTTAAATCCAGCTCAAGCAAACCTTCAATCTCCTTCACAAATCCAAATCAAGCCACCACCAAAAAAAAAATTTTCTCAAATTGAAAAATTGAATATTAATGAGATCCTATTTTCTCCAAAATAGGGTTTTTTCTCCAAATTGGTCAAAACCCCAAAACTATTCTTTTTCTTTTATAGATCAAAACAACAGAGAAAAATTTTTTGTCTCCGAATAATTTCCTCATAAACATAATAAATCAAAAAAAGAATCAATAAAGCTCTTTTGCTTTCTTTTCTCAAAAATCCTCTTCCCTTATTGGTCATTTTTTCCAGCTTTTAAAAGCACAACTTATTTATAATTTTAATTAAAATAATTTATTTAATCAAGATATTATCTACACATAATTTTCTAATTTAATATTAATAAAAGATAATATTTAATTATCCTCATTAATATTAATTTAATTTAATTTCTTAAATTTTAATTAATTAAATACCTTTTAATTTACAATATATTTAAATTTGACTTTTAACTAACTCACAATTAAATCAAGTAACAATGCAATATTAATTAATTATTTTATAAAATAAGATTAATTAATTAAGCACTAACCATAAATTAAATAAATACATAACAATCAAACTATATAATGACAAGGACAACACTTCAGTCATGACACCACAACTTACAATAGGACGACGGACTTGGGACGAAAAACCTAGCTATTATCTCCCAATCAATTACCGTTGGTAAATGGACACGTTCAGACCTGTGAAACCAGGTGGAGTCGATGTCATGTACCTGTCAACCTGCAACAAAGAGCATGTTGAACGTGCAATATATATATATATATATATATATATATATATATATATATAATATGATCAAATACACCGTGAAGAGGAAATTCAGAATTGTAGGGCGCTCGCAAGCAAGTGATACAATCATGTCCCCTTCACCAATACAGTATCACTAACTGACGCATCTAACATCAATGATATGATCAATAGTATAAGACATTATTAAATCAAATATCTTCTACATTAATAAAAAACATGTCATAAAGATAACATCAAAATAAAAATAACATCATATCCAAAATATAACTTTCACATCGTTTAACAATCACGATCGCAAATAATCAAGTTCCAAAGTCAAAACATGTTCAGACACAATCATCAAATTATAATATAACATATGCATCACTAATCACTTCACAATCAAATGATCACCAAGTTCCACAGTCACATCATAAACATAAAAAAACATTACCAAGAAAACACTGTTGATCCAAATATCCAAAACAGAGGGGTGTTACATCTTACATAAAAAATACCTTTACGTGAAAACTTGACCCCCAAGTAAAGAAAAAAATAAATGGTTTAAGTTACTTTTTCAGTAACTTGACTTTCAAGTCAAGTAAAAACCTTTTACCACACACTTTACAAAAAACACATTAAAGTTTTTTAAATATAAAATGCCTAGATTTAAATATTGTCCTCTAAAAATAAAAATCCCGTGAAAAAATAAAAGCATCAAGAATGTTGCCAGGGAAAATGGAATGTTCCATAGGATTGCTGGAATACCACCTAGCTGTACAAGAGAGATGAAAAGACTGGTAGAAAAAATGTGAACTGCGTCAGGGGCCATCAGGAACTGAGAAGGCAATGTCGGGAGCCACCAGGAGCCGTCAGGAGTGGGCAGCTACTGCACGAGGAATTGGAATTACTTCCAACACTAAAAACCTCTGTCAAATTATTTCCAGGCTGTAACTCACCATATTGGTGAAACAAGGTGGTCGACAACAGCAAGGCGAAGAGGCGCCTCTACTGTAGGCGACGCCCATCATAGGCCGAGCCCTTAGGGCTCTTGTAATGATTAAATTTTATTCTATTTCTTCTACTATCAAATTTGCGTTCTTTTCTTTTCTTTTTTTTCTTTCTCAGGTTTTCTTTCATACTAATTTGAAAAGTATTTATCTATTCTATCTCATGGGTTTTGTTTATGAGAAAACTCATAAGGTGGCTTACAATGTTGCCTGGTGGGTTCCCTTAGACTACTAATTCGGTAGCCAAAATTATCCATATAAGCATGGTTTTTGGGCAAATCACATATATACTGTTGATGATTCCCTCCTCATCCTTATCTACTACTTGCTCTCTAGAAGAGCAAATAATTCACTCAGAGCTGAGTACAGATATACTATGTTTCTGCTACACAATTCATCCACTATTTTGCACACTTAGCTATATTATATTGCAAAATCCATAATAATTTGTTCACGTTTTCTTTTGCAGACTCAATTACATTATAATGTAAATCTGTGGAAATTTACTTTCTGTTTTTCTGCAGATTCAAGTACATTACAATGCAAAATTTATAGAAATTTATTCACTATTCTTTTTATTTTTGCAGATTCAACTAATCAATTTTTTTTGCAGATTCAACTACATTACAAATGCAAAATCCATGGAAATTTATTCATCTTTTTTATTTTTTTCAAATTCAACTACATAGTTTTTTGCAAATTCAACTACATTACAAATGCAAATTCCAAAGAAATTTATTCACTGTGTTTTTTTTTGCAGATTCAACTACTTTACAATGCAAATCTATAGAAATTTTACTTTGTCTCTTTTGTATCTCCCATTTAGTTCTGTTATAGAAGGGTAAGAGAATAGGTAAACACTGATACCTTTTAACCATATATACTTTTACAACTTTTACATCACTATGAAATTGTTGCAAAGTCTTGCTATGTTCTAGTAAATTTCATCACAGAGTTAAATTACTCTAAAATGTCTTACTATGTACTTGCAGAATTACACAAAAGAAATTACTTTCAATCCTCTTGTCAAGTCTTATTTTTATAACTATTCTTACAACACACAAGGGAAATCAATATAACAATTATCTTTATATAGATAACACATTTATCAATTTCTTCTCACACTACAGGATAAAACTTTTATAGCAACAGTCTACCACAAGAACCTTGTAATGCCCAAAATTTACTTCCAAACAAACATGACTAATTTTTTTTTTTTTACACATGTTCGTAAATTTTCTATCATTATACTAACCATACACAATATGATGATATATTACACGCATCGAATGGCATTTCCCTTATAACGAGATCAATAGCACGCCACCCGAGGGTGAGGGTTGAGTACTTAGATGAGCAGGTGTGTGTGGAGACCATCACACATACCTTTAAGCGATCATGAGAAAGGTCAGGGTTCGACATTTGAGAATGAGTAATTATAGGTTATAAGCAATGATTAATTGATGTCACATAGTTACGCTCGCTCGCTCTACACTAATTTAGCCTCCTTACCAACATTGATGAAGCCAAAATTAAAATCTAATTTTGAAAGCTAAGACGAGAGGGAGAAGACAACTTATAATTTACAAAATTATTTAATACATTTCCACTTTAATTTATTTATTATTACTACCATTATTTAATTATCATTAATATATATATCATTAATATATATACACTTTAATAATAATTTTAAAAATTATAAAATTACAACTAAATTCATTTTAAATCAGAGGGCATAGAAATTATGCCTTTTTTAAGAATTCTTAATCTTACTTTATCTATATCCCTCTCTCTTTCTTTAAAAAACAATACTAATAATGACCATTACCTTTATGTTTCCTTTACATATTAAAATTAATTTTTTTAAATTAATATATTACCCATCTAAAAAGGGAAAGTAAATATCATCCCATTCTCTTAAAAAAAAAATACATTGAATAAGGAGATCATATTTGAGTTAGACTTTATGTGGAACTCCCTAAACCTATTCCTTTATTAATGATTTTAATTCAGAATAGCTTCCTAAGGTTTATTCGTGGGGATACATTCCCTATACACACATTATATCATGATTTAAAAGGTTATTCGGTGGCGTTTTGAAGTGGGCGACATTTATTTCATCTTGCGCTTTCCCTTTTATCAAGGGATTATTTAATCATTTGAGTAATGTTGATGACTTAATAAGAACGACATGGGCTCCAAATAATTTTTTTTTTTTAACGCCACACTCATCACTTAAAAAAATTACGAGGAAATATTTATTCGTGGTTTCGTTTTTTTTATTCAGTTACCTTGACTTAATTTACTTCTTGACCGAGACCATATTGAAAATTAAAAAAAATATTATTGTTTCGTATTCTTGGTACTTCAAAAAATTTACTAACGTCATTTGCTGTTACTGCACGTTACAGAATTAATACTTAATATAAAATCTACGATGATATTTTCTTTCCATAAAATGGGGTTAGAGCTGTCGTGATTAGCAACTCTAAATTTCGGAACTGTAGCTAATACAATGCATGGAAATAAATTTAGAGTGGCGTCCATTTTAAATTTCATTTCCCTCCGACACAAATCACAAGTTTTAATTCTGTTGAATGAGGATTTGACGTCCAAAATAAAATCTTATTCCAACCGCCTCAACTCTACCATGGATGATTTGGATGAGAAGGCACGTATACAAGGGAACCCTAGTTCTTTTCTCCTCGCATAGTAGGGCACAGACTGGGGCAACGACGCTTAAGGTTGGCTGCCATTGTGAACAGGTCTAATGGCGAGAAGGAAGACCCGTGATAGCAGTGCGCCCAAGGGCTGCAATACATCACCCGGTTCATTCAATCTGTTATTTGCGGTTCCTCTCTTTTTCTTTTCTTTTTTATATATATTCTATTTCTTCTCCTTTTTTTTTTTCAAGTGTTGTCTATAGAAAGTGGGTGGAAGAGTATTTTGAGAAAAGCATTCAATCCACAGAGTCCACGCCTCAGTCTATATCTTTTTCAGTTGGCAATGAATGATGGGTCTGTTGTTATTATATTTATTGATGACTAACAAACAACCATGTATCAGATGATGCCTGTGATTACTAAAGAGTTGTGTGCTACCATCCTATACCTCCTCCTACTATTAGATCATAAATTTTATTTTATTACGAATCAGCAAGAAAGGAGATGAGAAATTCCTGTTCTGTTATATGTGTAATATATTAAAACATTTATGTAACCCAAAGTAACCTATTTCTGCTGATTCCTACTTCCTCTGTTGCATAACAGAATAAATGAACTTCTGTGTTTCTTCCTAGGATGACAGATGCAAAACTTGATTTTATCCCTTCCTGCACACTTACTTACGGTTCCTTCAAAACACAGACATGCTGAATGAATCTGGTATTCTTGAACAACACTAAATGAACCATCTCGGGAAACTTTCTAACTTATAAACAAGATTTCCTATACTGGTGCCTTAGTTATGTCTTTTTTTTTTTAAGGGTCTATTTAGTTCAACCTTGGAAAGGAAGCCCGCAGAATCTTCCTACACCACTGCCATTATAATGACGATGGATTTATAAATGACTTGTGGAATTTCAGCATGTCCTTTCCATTCATCTTTCTGCGTATAATTTCATGATTCAAATCCCTGTTTTGAAACTTCTACTTTTATTGCTAACAAAAGATGACATATAGACAGTGCAACAATAACCCCTCTTTTTGGTCATTTGTTTTACAGAGACAGGAAAACTTAAAGCATAACCCATCGTAATACATCATAGTAGATAAATGAATTCATTTATATAAGAATTAAAAGAAAACAAAATATTACATCTCCTTAGCAACCTTATGAATACATAACTATCTCTATTTCCTGAGTTTGCAGATAGTAGTCTTTTATATATGCAGTTTTAGACAAAAAAGATAAAGATTACAACTTTTCACACCCTTTGTACTTTCAGATCTTTGTAGTAACTCAAAGTATCATATTACACAACTTCTTTAATGAAGTATTCTATGTTTCTTGAACTGTGAGAAGAAAGATTAACCCTGGAATATCAACAGAATATTTTTCCTTCTAGAATGAATTACACCATTTTCTTTCCATTCCTTCTAGTTGATTTACACAAGTTTGATACCTAGCTTGCTTACATTGCAAAGGAAACAAAGACAGTCTTTCTAACTACCACATTCAATGAGCTTTACTAAAACATATTATGCAAAACAGTGTTAAAATGATGTACTTGTTTCCCTACATCATATAGTTACAAATTTCTATGTCCTGGTTGACAACAACACAGTTAATAAAATTCCTCATTTGTTTATTTACAGCAGAACAGTGACAAAAAAATTCATTTTTCCTATTTACAACAGCAAGCACCCAATATGGTGGTTTCCATTTGAAATGACAACAATAAATCCATTCTCCAAGTAAAACATGTACTTTCAAATTGTAACTCCTCAAACCTGCAAAACTAAACAAGGCACAAAAACTTCTTCTATGGACCAATGGGAAGCTCACCTCCCAACCTTTGGTTGGAAAACCAACCGCCCCCGAGCTAGGAGGCACCTTGGGAACCAGGTATAATCATACAAGCCAAATATTTTTAACACACAAAATACACACATAAACTTATACACACCCACCCAAGGGAATTTTCACATAACAAAGAGTTCATTTTGAACCCAAAAATGGGGAATGGGAGTGGACTACGCACTCTATTTTGGGGACTCAAAAGTAAACACCATGAATAACATTCACCAAACCTTTCCACCCCTTCATTACAACCCTTCCTTCTTATTTCCTTATCCACCCCAACCATCTTTCACATTTCACAAAAAACAACATATGCCCGTACTCATACCCTTTTTATTAACCTCTCTTTTTAAAGGAGGAATGACTAGCCCCCATGGAGGTTCCTACTCCAACCTTCCCCTAACTTGGGATGCTCTTCCCAAATTTGGGTGAGCTTATCCCATTACAACCCCTTTTTCCCAACACTCATACAAAGCAAAGAAAACAAAAGAAAAACAACACTTAAGAGAAAGAATTTTCAAATACACAATCACATGTACATAGTGCATACAAATTTAACAACATAAGAAGCAAGAGGGTTTGTCAATCCTACCTTAATTCCAAGCTTTGGGTGTAAGTGATGAAGATGAGCACAACTCCACCTCCTCCAAGCTTGCTTTCCAACCTCCCCAAGCCAAATCCAAGATCTCCCCAAAATTTCAAGTCCAAAACCAAAGAATGCCCAAAAGAGAATCCCCCAAAACCCTTGTTCTTAGCTTTTCTTATAGAATCTCAAGTTTGAATTTCCTTTGAATGGGGAAGCAACACTTGTCACTCACCCATTCACCCTCCCAAGCACATTCACCCATGTGTGCTCTCACATGTGTGAGAACTTGGGGGACTTCCAAGACATCATAGAGAAGTGGGAGTGGAAAGGGACTAGTCCCCATCCCACTTCTCAAAACCTTATTTTCGCCAAACTTTTTAAAGGCCTCAAAAAGGGTGCCCAATCATGAAACTAACTCAACATTATAGGCTGAAAAGGTACCTAACCTATAGGTAACTGACCTAGGGACCTTAAATCAACAAAAACACTTAAAAAAACTCAACTTTTCAACCCTCAAAAAGTGTCCTAAAGACCAAATCCGAGTTTGTCCACTTGGGTGGACAACTCACCACTTAATGGATTGACATGGGAATTAAAACCAGTTTACAAACATGCACAAATACATCACAAAGAAAATTACATTACAAAATGGAACTATAGTCCCTTCATATGGACTATAGCTCAGCTTCACTAGTAAACTCACTCAGGGTTCCCAAGGTTACCTCCAATTTCCATTGGCCATGGAAAGTGTACCTGCACACTTGATGCACACGTTAATCCATCCAATAAATTATATATCAAAACATTTGAATCATCATTTCATATACACAAGCTTTCATCCAAATAAATAATATATCAAAACAATTGAAGCATCATTTCATATAATCAAGTTGCATAATTTCACATAGCATATATATCTCATATCATAACTGGGACAAACACTAATCACACATCATATCCTATTCTTTTTACCTTAATCTTCACATATTTCATTTGTTCATCATTTCAAAATTCAAATTGAACAACCATAGTAACTAGCATAAATTTAGGTCAACCATCATAATCATCTAATTAAGCATGCAACATCATAATCAAATCATCATAAGAACTCAAATGTCTAAATACCATAGTCAAATCATCATAAGAACTCAAATGTCCAAGTATCATGTCATCAAGAGTATCTCTAAGCATAAGCAACAACCACAACTCAAAATAGTCTAAATACTAGGTGTATCATAGGTGTAGGCCTCACAAACCTCTTCTCAAGGAAAAAAACATAACATGTTGCAGCAATATTGAAACAACCAGCAACCACATAGCCCAAAGTTATTTCACTCAATGCCTACAACTCAGGGTTACAACATTACATTGCACACCAAACATAGGCCTCATCTTCATGAGCCCTAAATAGGGGGAGTGGGGACATTGACAAAGAGAAGGGAGCAAAAAATTTGTACAAATACAGTCATTAACCTCCTCAGTTCACCCAAATACAGCCAACATGCTCCCATTTCCTACCTCCATTCCACACCATTCACCTTCATTCCAAATAAACCACAACAATACTCCATTTCATACTCATCTCCAAGGGTACTCATACTCGATGTTAGCTCCCATCCTTTGGACATCTCAGCCCACTCAAACCCCACACAAACCTAAACATGAACGTACATTCCTCGTTACAACAATAATCCTCAACACACAGTCACAACAACACACAATTTTCCAAAGCACAATTGTTCATACTTATTTTATAGAATTAACACAAATGGCAGAAAAATAAAATTAACAACTAACCTATGAAGCCTTCAATTGGCAAATGGAAATCACAACAACAACAATCCTCTCTAGCTTTTTTCCTCCTAGCCTCGTTTTTTTCCTTTCACTATATGTGCAGCCAGAAAAGAAAAATAGATGATTTTTCTCCTTCTAGCCATACTAGAATAAAATTGAACAATAGTTTTCAAAACAAGATCTTCCTTGAGACCCTAACCCCCATGATCAATTTTGCAAGAGAAAAGTGTTGCCTCCACCTTTTAACATACTCCTCTCTTTTGGTGAGTAAGCTCTTATAGCATGCAATATTCTTGAATTTTCATCTCCTGAAGAAAATATTTCCAAAGAAGTGTTCTAAGGCCCCCAAATCAATTTTTAAACACATAAAATTACCCCTGGGACTTAACCTTATGACCTAGGGTCATGGAAAAGCCACATAACACTACTAAAACACATTAAATTGCCCCAAAACTAGGATTTAAAATGTTACCCTAATTCATTTGCACTAGCCATGGCTTCTGATCTAGGAGGATCTATGAACCTCAAAAAATAAATTGTCTCCAATGCTCAGAAAGTTGACACGATGGTGTAAATCTAAGAATCTTGATTCTAACACAACTTGAACAGACTCAAAAGGAGTCTATATCTCCAAGATATGGCCGGTCAAAGTTTGGTCAAATTTGGACCAACGACCTGTTAGAAGGAAAAAATTTGACCAACTTGGAATTGGTCAGAAGTGATGTCAAATCGAAGAGCTCGACAACAAAAAACCCAATATTGTTTGTTTCATCAAAATCTGAGCTCATACGCAAAAGATATCACGAGTCAAACTTTGAGTCAAAAAGGGCTTGAGGCTATCCAGAAAGGCAAAAAAAATGATCGTCTCAGAATGTGGAAAAAATGGTATCAAGGTGAAGAGTTTGACAAAATGATCTTGACGACGCTTGTTTTGTCAAAAACGGAGCACATACGCGGAAGATATTGCCAATCAAAGTTCTAGGTTGACCAAGATGACTGAATGGTATGATGATAACGTCATTATGACGTCAACAACTAACAGAGCAGATGAGTCATCGTATGGATGTTGACGTGGACCAATGAGATCTTGACAAGTGTCAATCATACAATGATGTGGCAAGTGACATGTCTTGGCTGACGTGGCAACTATTGTGGACCGTACTCTGGAATGGACCAATTGGAGGGTGACACATGGCACCCGTACAGTGAGCTAGAAAAATGAGTTGGTAGGTGATGTAGATGCATAGTCAGCAATTTTGGTGAATGATATTTTGACACATGTCCTCTAAGTGTCTTTTGATGTGTCTCCAATAGTGAATCATAATGCGACACGTGGCAACTTCCCCCGACACATGGCATGTTGGCTCCTTGTCCTCCTGTCGGTTTATTTTGTTTGCTAATAAAAGGAGTGTGTGGGTCGAACCCGTGAATGGGCACATCCACCCCAACCGTTGCGCCATAAACTTCGTATTTACGATTGGTAGGATGGAAATCAATTTGTTTTGATATATGGCCATTTGAAATCGGGTGAAAAGAGTGTCGACAGGAGTTGATCCTACACCTGTTAGTTTACCTGCCTAACATGCCACCATTGCGCTATGTAATGTGTTTGGTAGATGGGTATGTCATGTCGATATTTTTGTATGTTAAGCCCGAATTCCTTAATAACTTAGTTGGGAATAAAAACAAATTCCAAACAACAAAAACACTGAAAATATAACAAAACAAGGGCTTAAGAAAAATTAAATATTTTATTAGGGTGTTTGTTAATTGTTATTTAAAAATAAGGGGAATGGTTTTTAGCCCAAATAGGAAAACCTCATGTATAAAAGGAGGAGCTAGGAGGCTTTTGAAATCATCACTTGATTTGGGGAGAATTTTCTCCTTGAGAGCATCCATCATCCAAGTTTCTCCATAGTGAGAATTGTGGAGAGGATTTTCTATTGTGAGGAGAGTGTTGAGCATTCTTAAGTAAGTTCTCAAGTATTCAAGTTCTTGAAGAAGATTTGTAAAAAGCTTTTAAAGCTATTTTGTAAAGAGATCATCCTTCTGACGACAGGAGTAGGGTCATAGATGTGAGTTGTTTCCTTGAATCCTTGAGTAAGGAGAAGACAATTCTTTTGTAACACCTATGAGAAGGTCCCTGTGTCTTTCAAGAGAAGGAATAAATCGATTCGTTTTCAAGCAAATCCAAAGATGTAGCCAGAGTCTAGTGAACTCCGTTACCAAATTGCTCTTATCTTGTACTTCATTATTCTTATGTGTTTTTACTTAATTGTTAAAGTTCTTTATTTCCACATTGAACTAGTTAGAACTAGTTAAGTAAAAAGAGCTCAGTAGATTAATGATTTAAATTTTCACATTGGGTTTGAATCATTGATTAAAGATCTTGGTTTAGATTTGGACTTCAATACGTCATTTTCAAATATAATTAAGTGAACTTAGTTGAGTAAGCACACTTGCTAAAGTTTATGGATCAAGTGGTATCAGAGCGGTTGTTGAGCTCGTTTTGCAGTTGTTCGGTGTTGTTGATTACAAGATGGCATTTAAGGATAAATGTCCAGAGTGATGATGGCTACATCTATGGTAGAAGATTTCTTCACTATGAAGAAGATGATCAAAAATCTCTACCAGAATCATTGCGAGGAATCTAATAAAATGTAGAAGCTGGAGGAAGCCAATTGTCATCTACAGACAGAGAATGCGGAACTCAAGCGGTTGCTTGAAGAAGCTAACACTGAGAAGCAAAGACTATAGGGGCTGCTACAAGAGGTCCTTGAGGAGTAGAACAAGAGAAGTCCTCCTATATCAAAGAATGCTCACATATGCTTCTTTGTCCACATTCTGAGGATACTTCTTCCTCGTACTCCCTACTCACTTCGGCTAATAGTTTGAGAGCATCATCGACAACGAAGCCTGTTGCAAAGAGTCTTGTGGCGAGATTGATTTGTGGTCACGAATGGGCTAATCTTGTAGGTGCAAAAGAATGTGCTTATTGTCAGCAGATGGAGTATCTGAAGACCCTCAACATGTCAGATAACGACAGTAGTTATTTGGAGGAATCTTCTGTATCAAATCAAAAGAAACCAATGGAGGATGAGCAAAATTCTTTCACACATTTCAAAAAGCACACTAAGGGCATTGGAACGAAGCTACTTACCAAAATGGGATACAACGGGGAAGGCCTAGGCACCATTGAACAAGGAATCATCAATCCTATCGAGGCCAAGAAGAGACCTCATTTTCAAGGATTGGGAGCAACTAGAGAATCCTCCTCTAGAGCTTGAAACTACTGCATCCACTGTAAAATCAGCAGGAATTGGGATGAAAAAAGCTAGAAACTGTAGCCAAAGCTTCATTGTTCATCAAGGTCCATTGAGAAATCAACCAAACAAGAAGTTGAAAAAGAAAAGGTGGAACTTGAGGGTATTGTCCCTGTGGCAGAAGAACCGAAGATGAAGCAGCTAGTGAAGGAAAGTTCCTTTGAACAACTCCATAAAATCTGGGAACACTGTTCATCCAAATGGTTGTATCAACTTTGTGTGTGTTACCATTTTTTTTGTTTTGTTGTATGGTAATATGTTGTTGATATCAAACTAGTGTGGTTTGGAGTATAAGACTATAAATAAAATTGTTTGCAAGTATTTACAAGAAGTTGTATTACTCTAAGGTTGAGATTTTTGTAAGGCTCTTGAAGCCATATCTCTTGTAATCCATAGGAGAATACTTGACGAATTCTTATTGCAAGATACAGATTTGTTACTTGCAATTTTCTTGCAAATTTCTTTCAGTGTGAAACTTCTATTGAAGAGAACTTTGGGAGAAGTGGAAGACCATCTACACATTCAGAGTAAGAGTTGGGAGAATGGTCTAGAGTGACTTGTATATTCTCATCTTGAAGACTCAGTCAAGATCAGTTTTGAAGTCTGAACTCATTTGATAACTGAAGTCCTTGAACGATTGTTGTTTGTGGCCTTGTTGCTTTAGAAAAATGAAGATCGAGCTGAATGGTGAAGCCTTAAATCAGAAGTTCTGAAGAAAAAAGGTGAAGGAATGTTTCAGGCTGAGGCACAGTTACCATGCTCAAGCAGTTTGGA
>VDFB02271358.1:713657706-713692697 GCA_007258455.2 Sequoia sempervirens | reverse complement strand
TGCTTATCGTGGTTTATTTATTGAATATAACTATTAAGACTTAAAGAGAGATATTATTATTGAATGTTTAGCCTCCTAACTGGAGGACAGGAATTTTGGTTGTTCGGCCTTGCGTTTGTTCTAGCAGTGAAATTATTGTATATGTTTGAATTTTGTTTTATGCGCAAAGCCTTTCAACTTACTCAATGTTGTTTTTGTGCTTCATACTCTGGAGTTGAGCCAATATTTCTTTAAAATAAAATGAAAAGAAAATCCTTTCGGCATACCCGTTTATGAGCATGGGGCTTCCCATCATTATAAATGAGTATACCAACATTTGGAAGACAAATCAGTATTTATTCTGGTTGTTGTTAAAAGCCCTCAACTCAGTTAATAAGTTGTATTATGTGGTAGATGCCTTTTAGCCTCCAGCAATAACCAAGTAAACAGTGCATCATGTCAGAATTAGTAACCTTCCTCTGTCGTTACTCTAGTTGTGTGAAGTCTCATCTACTCTTAGTTGCGAGTTTGTGTGCGGCCTTATTAACCGAGTCAGCAATCTGGTTTTAAATAATGATGTGTTAACAACTGAACTAAACCTTTGCAAGAACCGAGTGTCTTACAGCCAATCATTTTACAGCACAAATAGATTATTACTGGATAGGACAATTTAAGACATCCATTTTCCTTTTCCTAAAACTTTAGGTGTTGGTTACCTTTAAAATAAATACTTTTGTCAATTTTCCTTACAGATAGTCTACGCAAGGAAATTGTGTCATTGTTAAATTAACTTCATGTCTTATCAACTGCGCTTGAAATTAAAAGCAAAGCTAAAATGCTTGGTTCTCGTATCTGCATAATGATGAAATATTGTGTTGCAGTGTTTCACATGGGGGCAGTAAAAGCACATTATTAAAATTATTGTATTGCTCACCTTGAGGTCTGAGGGACGCGGGCAGCTATTTTAAAGTAGGACCAGCATATATATCAGCTGAAGGCTGCTCCATATAACCCATTTTCTGAATGCAATCTGCAAGTCTTGGAAACTGAGCTTTATTCAGATTAAATAATTAATCAAACTGGTTTCAATGTGGGTCATAATCTAGCCCAACAGTCAAAGAGGATTTTTGTGACTTCCCTCGGTAGAATTCAACTGGCTCAAGATAATCACATTTTGTGTTTGGATTTTAAATGAATATTACAAATAATCAACTTGTTCAAAAAGTTTTGGGGATAGATTTTTGGGAACATTTGGAGAGACCACCTGAATTTCAGACGATGCAAGCCCTGCAAATTAATAAAAAAAAGAAATATTAGTTTCTATGTTGTGAAAATACTTTGTATAATATCATAACAAATAAATAGAGCAACAACACTGCAAAGCTTCAGTAAATAAATAGAACAGCAACACTGCAAAGTTTCAGTAATTGTTAATGACTTCTAACTAATTGAATTATGTAATTTTGGATAATGCATTATCATATAACACTTTATGCAGACATTATGCAATTCAAGAAACCATATCTATAAAATCATAAATAGTTGATTATGAAATTCTAGACCACGGAGTAGTGTATAATGCATTCGTGTAGGCATTATGCAGGCCCAGGTATTTAAATATATTATGTATATGACTAAATGTATGCTATTGTTTTTGTATGTATTGAAATATATGTATAAATACAATTACATCTATAATGTATACTTATAATAAATTTGGCAGTCATGTTTTCCGAGGATTCTTAAATTGATCTTCATCCATTTTGAATTAATTTCTCCTTTCGTTTTCTAGCTTAAATTAATCGTTCTATAAACTCAGATTCCATACCAGGCATCATTGGGGATCCCAAAAGCAAAAGATTTGAATATAAAATAGATAAATCTTTATAATAGTGTATACAACGAATAAATTTTAAATATAATTAGACAACTAAAAGAAAATAATTACTTTTCAAAATATATAATGTCACATACATGTACATGCCTTAATCTAACAGATTTTCTATATGCAGTTACAATATTTTTTCAACTGTATAAACATATTATAATATTTAGCCATGGAAATCAGAATGATGTGCTTAGGCATTACAGAGATTTCTGTTGCATAGTTCTCCCTATTAGAAAGACTAACAATTTAAAAAAAAATGTGATCAAATCCCATCTAGTGTGATTATCTGAGCATAAGATTTATTATCTTAAATAGAGTATTATTTAATTAATCTTTAAAATTAAAAGATATGTCAACTTTCTTTTATCTATTGAACTTGTTCTATATTATGTTTCTCCCCTCATTGTTATCACTTTATTTTTATTATAAAATGAAATATTTGTAATTTCATGATCCCCAATATACAAAGTATAATTTTCTGTTGTTATGTTGTTATATTGTTAGCTGTTGTTTTTGGGTAGTCTAGTGAGCTGAATTGTAAACAAAAAAAGAAAACTGCTTGCACATATTTAAGAGTTACGGTAAACGATTTCTGGGTTTTAATTCTTGGGTTTTCCCCTTTCTAAATCATATTCAAGTTTAAAATTCGGTTTAGTATTGGGAAAGTTATGGCTGTTTCAATATCATTAATTTTGCTGTGATCAGCAAGATGAAAGTGTTTGATCAATTTATTATCAAACTTTATTTCTTAATTAGATCCGCTTCAACAATTAAGATAGTAGATTGTTTTAGCATTATAGTGGTTGTGTTTGTTTGAGTATTGTTTATGTTTTCTACATAATCGGTGTCCTATACTAATGTTCTCAAATGAAATTACCTATAGAATTGGTGTATCCAAATCTTTGTTGAGCTTTTCTTGAGATAACTATATAATTGTGTGTAAGTGATGATATTTTGTGTGAACTCATTGGTATGTTTGTATTGTACAGGAATTTGCTCAAAAAAAAAAAGTGAGCTATTTTTTTTCATCTAAAACACATGTTTAATAGGCACTTTCTGTAGATTCCATGCTAAACACAACCGCTAAGATGATGTATTACAGCATCCAATCTTCCCCTATGCTTGAGGATCAATAGCACGCCACCCGAGGGTGAGGGTTGAGTACTTAGATGAGCAGGTGTGTGTGGAGACCATCACACATACCTTTAAGCGATCATGAGAAAGGTCAGGGTTCGACATTTGAGAATGAGTAATTATAGGTTATAAGCAATGATTAATTGATGTCACATAGTTACGCTCGCTCGCTCTACACTAATTTAGCCTCCTTACCAACATTGATGAAGCCAAAATTAAAATCTAATTTTGAAAGCTAAGACGAGAGGGAGAAGACAACTTATAATTTACAAAATTATTTAATACATTTCCACTTTAATTTATTTATTATTACTACCATTATTTAATTATCATTAATATATATATCATTAATATATATATATACACTTTAATAATAATTTTAAAAATTATAAAATTACAACTAAATTCATTTTAAATCAGAGGGCATAGAAATTATGCCTTTTTTAAGAATTCTTAATCTTACTTTATCTATATCCCTCTCTCTTTCTTTAAAAAACAATACTAATAAAGACCATTACCTTTATGTTTCCTTTACATATTAAAATTAATTTTTTTAAATTAATATATTACCCATCTAAAAAGGGAAAGTAAATATCATCCCATTCTCTTAAAAAAAAAAAATACATTGAATAAGGAGATCATATTTGAGTTAGACTTTATGTGGAACTCCCTAAACCTATTCCTTTATTAATGATTTTAATTCAGAATAGCTTCCTAAGGTTTATTCGTGGGGATACATTCCCTATACACACATTATATCATGATTTAAAAGGTTATTCGGTGGCGTTTTGAAGTGGGCGACATTTATTTCATCTTGCGCTTTCCCTTTTATCAAGGGATTATTTAATCATTTGAGTAATGTTGATGACTTAATAAGAACGACATGGGCTCCAAATAATTTTTTTTTTTTAACGCCACACTCATCACTTAAAAAAATTACGAGGAAATATTTATTCGTGGTTTCGTTTTTTTTATTCAGTTACCTTGACTTAATTTACTTCTTGACCGAGACCATATTGAAAATTAAAAAAAATATTATTGTTTCGTATTCTTGGTACTTCAAAAAATTTACTAACGTCATTTGCTGTTACTGCACGTTACAGAATTAATACTTAATATAAAATCTACGATGATATTTTCTTTCCATAAAATGGGGTTAGAGCTGTCGTGATTAGCAACTCTAAATTTCGGAACTGTAGCTAATACAATGCATGGAAATAAATTTAGAGTGGCGTCCATTTTAAATTTCATTTCCCTCCGACACAAATCACAAGTTTTAATTCTGTTGAATGAGGATTTGACGTCCAAAATAAAATCTTATTCCAACCGCCTCAACTCTACCATGGATGATTTGGATGAGAAGGCACGTATACAAGGGAACCCTAGTTCTTTTCTCCTCGCATAGTAGGGCACAGACTGGGGCAACGACGCTTAAGGTTGGCTGCCATTGTGAACAGGTCTAATGGCGAGAAGGAAGACCCGTGATAGCAGTGCGCCCAAGGGCTGCAATACATCACCCGGTTCATTCAATCTGTTATTTGCGGTTCCTCTCTTTTTCTTTTCTTTTTTATATATATTCTATTTCTTCTCCTTTTTTTTTTTCAAGTGTTGTCTATAGAAAGTGGGTGGAAGAGTATTTTGAGAAAAGCATTCAATCCACAGAGTCCACGCCTCAGTCTATATCTTTTTCAGTTGGCAATGAATGATGGGTCTGTTGTTATTATATTTATTGATGACTAACAAACAACCATGTATCAGATGATGCCTGTGATTACTAAAGAGTTGTGTGCTACCATCCTATACCTCCTCCTACTATTAGATCATAAATTTTATTTTATTACGAATCAGCAAGAAAGGAGATGAGAAATTCCTGTTCTGTTATATGTGTAATATATTAAAACATTTATGTAACCCAAAGTAACCTATTTCTGCTGATTCCTACTTCCTCTGTTGCATAACAGAATAAATGAACTTCTGTGTTTCTTCCTAGGATGACAGATGCAAAACTTGATTTTATCCCTTCCTGCACACTTACTTACGGTTCCTTCAAAACACAGACATGCTGAATGAATCTGGTATTCTTGAACAACACTAAATGAACCATCTCGGGAAACTTTCTAACTTATAAACAAGATTTCCTATACTGGTGCCTTAGTTATGTCTTTTTTTTTTTAAGGGTCTATTTAGTTCAACCTTGGAAAGGAAGCCCGCAGAATCTTCCTACACCACTGCCATTATAATGACGATGGATTTATAAATGACTTGTGGAATTTCAGCATGTCCTTTCCATTCATCTTTCTGCGTATAATTTCATGATTCAAATCCCTGTTTTGAAACTTCTACTTTTATTGCTAACAAAAGATGACATATAGACAGTGCAACAATAACCCCTCTTTTTGGTCATTTGTTTTACAGAGACAGGAAAACTTAAAGCATAACCCATCGTAATACATCATAGTAGATAAATGAATTCATTTATATAAGAATTAAAAGAAAACAAAATATTACATCTCCTTAGCAACCTTATGAATACATAACTATCTCTATTTCCTGAGTTTGCAGATAGTAGTCTTTTATATATGCAGTTTTAGACAAAAAAGATAAAGATTACAACTTTTCACACCCTTTGTACTTTCAGATCTTTGTAGTAACTCAAAGTATCATATTACACAACTTCTTTAATGAAGTATTCTATGTTTCTTGAACTGTGAGAAGAAAGATTAACCCTGGAATATCAACAGAATATTTTTCCTTCTAGAATGAATTACACCATTTTCTTTCCATTCCTTCTAGTTGATTTACACAAGTTTGATACCTAGCTTGCTTACATTGCAAAGGAAACAAAGACAGTCTTTCTAACTACCACATTCAATGAGCTTTACTAAAACATATTATGCAAAACAGTGTTAAAATGATGTACTTGTTTCCCTACATCATATAGTTACAAATTTCTATGTCCTGGTTGACAACAACACAGTTAATAAAATTCCTCATTTGTTTATTTACAGCAGAACAGTGACAAAAAAATTCATTTTTCCTATTTACAACAGCAAGCACCCAATATGGTGGTTTCCATTTGAAATGACAACAATAAATCCATTCTCCAAGTAAAACATGTACTTTCAAATTGTAACTCCTCAAACCTGCAAAACTAAACAAGGCACAAAAACTTCTTCTATGGACCAATGGGAAGCTCACCTCCCAACCTTTGGTTGGAAAACCAACCGCCCCCGAGCTAGGAGGCACCTTGGGAACCAGGTATAATCATACAAGCCAAATATTTTTAACACACAAAATACACACATAAACTTATACACACCCACCCAAGGGAATTTTCACATAACAAAGAGTTCATTTTGAACCCAAAAATGGGGAATGGGAGTGGACTACGCACTCTATTTTGGGGACTCAAAAGTAAACACCATGAATAACATTCACCAAACCTTTCCACCCCTTCATTACAACCCTTCCTTCTTATTTCCTTATCCACCCCAACCATCTTTCACATTTCACAAAAAACAACATATGCCCGTACTCATACCCTTTTTATTAACCTCTCTTTTTAAAGGAGGAATGACTAGCCCCCATGGAGGTTCCTACTCCAACCTTCCCCTAACTTGGGATGCTCTTCCCAAATTTGGGTGAGCTTATCCCATTACAACCCCTTTTTCCCAACACTCATACAAAGCAAAGAAAACAAAAGAAAAACAACACTTAAGAGAAAGAATTTTCAAATACACAATCACATGTACATAGTGCATACAAATTTAACAACATAAGAAGCAAGAGGGTTTGTCAATCCTACCTTAATTCCAAGCTTTGGGTGCAAGTGATGAAGATGAGCACAACTCCACCTCCTCCAAGCTTGCTTTCCAACCTCCCCAAGCCAAATCCAAGATCTCCCCAAAATTTTGAATCCAAAACCAAAGAATGCCCAAAAGAGAATCCCCAAAACCCTTGTTCTTAGCTTTTCTTATAGAATCTCAAGTTTGAATTTCCTTTGAATGGGGAAGCAACACTTGTCACTCACCCATTCACCCTCCCAAGCACATTCACCCATGTGTTCTCTCACATGTGTGAGAACTTGGGGGACTTCCAAGACATCATAGAGAAGTGGGAGTGGAAAGGGACTAGTCCCCATCCCACTTCTCAAAACCTTATTTTCGCCAAACTTTTTAAAGGCCTCAAAAAGGGTGCCCAATCATGAAACTAACTCAACATTATAGGCTGAAAAGGTACCTAACCTATAGGTAACTGACCTAGGGACCTTAAATCAACAAAAACACTTAAAAAAACTCAACTTTTCAACCCTCAAAAAGTGTCCTAAAGACCAAATCCGAGTTTGTCCACTTGGGTGGACAACTCACCACTTAATGGATTGACATGGGAATTAAAACCAGTTTACAAACATGCACAAATACATCACAAAGAAAATTACATTACAAAATGGAACTATAGTCCCTTCATATGGACTATAGCTCAGCTTCACTAGTAAACTCACTCAGGGTTCCCAAGGTTACCTCCAATTTCCATTGGCCATGGAAAGTGTACCTGCACACTTGATGCACACGTTAATCCATCCAATAAATTATATATCAAAACATTTGAATCATCATTTCATATACACAAGCTTTCATCCAAATAAATAATATATCAAAACAATTGAAGCATCATTTCATATAATCAAGTTGCATAATTTCACATAGCATATATATCTCATATCATAACTGGGACAAACACTAATCACACATCATATCCTATTCTTTTTACCTTAATCTTCACATATTTCATTTGTTCATCATTTCAAAATTCAAATTGAACAACCATAGTAACTAGCATAAATTTAGGTCAACCATCATAATCATCTAATTAAGCATGCAACATCATAATCAAATCATCATAAGAACTCAAATGTCTAAATACCATAGTCAAATCATCATAAGAACTCAAATGTCCAAGTATCATGTCATCAAGAGTATCTCTAAGCATAAGCAACAACCACAACTCAAAATAGTCTAAATACTAGGTGTATCATAGGTGTAGGCCTCACAAACCTCTTCTCAAGGAAAAAAACATAACATGTTGCAGCAATATTGAAACAACCAGCAACCACATAGCCCAAAGTTATTTCACTCAATGCCTACAACTCAGGGTTACAACATTACATTGCACACCAAACATAGGCCTCATCTTCATGAGCCCTAAATAGGGGGAGTGGGGACATTGACAAAGAGAAGGGAGCAAAAAATTTGTACAAATACAGTCATTAACCTCCTCAGTTCACCCAAATACAGCCAACATGCTCCCATTTCCTACCTCCATTCCACACCATTCACCTTCATTCCAAATAAACCACAACAATACTCCATTTCATACTCATCTCCAAGGGTACTCATACTCGATGTTAGCTCCCATCCTTTGGACATCTCAGCCCACTCAAACCCCACACAAACCTAAACATGAACGTACATTCCTCGTTACAACAATAATCCTCAACACACAGTCACAACAACACACAATTTTCCAAAGCACAATTGTTCATACTTATTTTATAGAATTAACACAAATGGCAGAAAAATAAAATTAACAACTAACCTATGAAGCCTTCAATTGGCAAATGGAAATCACAACAACAACAATCCTCTCTAGCTTTTTTCCTCCTAGCCTCGTTTTTTTCCTTTCACTATATGTGCAGCCAGAAAAGAAAAATAGATGATTTTTCTCCTTCTAGCCATACTAGAATAAAATTGAACAATAGTTTTCAAAACAAGATCTTCCTTGAGACCCTAACCCCCATGATCAATTTTGCAAGAGAAAAGTGTTGCCTCCACCTTTTAACATACTCCTCTCTTTTGGTGAGTAAGCTCTTATAGCATGCAATATTCTTGAATTTTCATCTCCTGAAGAAAATATTTCCAAAGAAGTGTTCTAAGGCCCCCAAATCAATTTTTAAACACATAAAATTACCCCTGGGACTTAACCTTATGACCTAGGGTCATGGAAAAGCCACATAACACTACTAAAACACATTAAATTGCCCCAAAACTAGGATTTAAAATGTTACCCTAATTCATTTGCACTAGCCATGGCTTCTGATCTAGGAGGATCTATGAACCTCAAAAAATAAATTGTCTCCAATGCTCAGAAAGTTGACACGATGGTGTAAATCTAAGAATCTTGATTCTAACACAACTTGAACAGACTCAAAAGGAGTCTATATCTCCAAGATATGGCCGGTCAAAGTTTGGTCAAATTTGGACCAACGACCTGTTAGAAGGAAAAAATTTGACCAACTTGGAATTGGTCAGAAGTGATGTCAAATCGAAGAGCTCGACAACAAAAAACCCAATATTGTTTGTTTCATCAAAATCTGAGCTCATACGCAAAAGATATCACGAGTCAAACTTTGAGTCAAAAAGGGCTTGAGGCTATCCAGAAAGGCAAAAAAAATGATCGTCTCAGAATGTGGAAAAAATGGTATCAAGGTGAAGAGTTTGACAAAATGATCTTGACGACGCTTGTTTTGTCAAAAACGGAGCACATACGCGGAAGATATTGCCAATCAAAGTTCTAGGTTGACCAAGATGACTGAATGGTATGATGATAACGTCATTATGACGTCAACAACTAACAGAGCAGATGAGTCATCGTATGGATGTTGACGTGGACCAATGAGATCTTGACAAGTGTCAATCATACAATGATGTGGCAAGTGACATGTCTTGGCTGACGTGGCAACTATTGTGGACCGTACTCTGGAATGGACCAATTGGAGGGTGACACATGGCACCCGTACAGTGAGCTAGAAAAATGAGTTGGTAGGTGATGTAGATGCATAGTCAGCAATTTTGGTGAATGATATTTTGACACATGTCCTCTAAGTGTCTTTTGATGTGTCTCCAATAGTGAATCATAATGCGACACGTGGCAACTTCCCCCGACACATGGCATGTTGGCTCCTTGTCCTCCTGTCGGTTTATTTTGTTTGCTAATAAAAGGAGTGTGTGGGTCGAACCCGTGAATGGGCACATCCACCCCAACCGTTGCGCCATAAACTTCGTATTTACGATTGGTAGGATGGAAATCAATTTGTTTTGATATATGGCCATTTGAAATCGGGTGAAAAGAGTGTCGACAGGAGTTGATCCTACACCTGTTAGTTTACCTGCCTAACATGCCACCATTGCGCTATGTAATGTGTTTGGTAGATGGGTATGTCATGTCGATATTTTTGTATGTTAAGCCCGAATTCCTTAATAACTTAGTTGGGAATAAAAACAAATTCCAAACAACAAAAACACTGAAAATATAACAAAACAAGGGCTTAAGAAAAATTAAATATTTTATTAGGGTGTTTGTTAATTGTTATTTAAAAATAAGGGGAATGGTTTTTAGCCCAAATAGGAAAACCTCATGTATAAAAGGAGGAGCTAGGAGGCTTTTGAAATCATCACTTGATTTGGGGAGAATTTTCTCCTTGAGAGCATCCATCATCCAAGTTTCTCCATAGTGAGAATTGTGGAGAGGATTTTCTATTGTGAGGAGAGTGTTGAGCATTCTTAAGTAAGTTCTCAAGTATTCAAGTTCTTGAAGAAGATTTGTAAAAAGCTTTTAAAGCTATTTTGTAAAGAGATCATCCTTCTGACGACAGGAGTAGGGTCATAGATGTGAGTTGTTTCCTTGAATCCTTGAGTAAGGAGAAGACAATTCTTTTGTAACACCTATGAGAAGGTCCCTGTGTCTTTCAAGAGAAGGAATAAATCGATTCGTTTTCAAGCAAATCCAAAGATGTAGCCAGAGTCTAGTGAACTCCGTTACCAAATTGCTCTTATCTTGTACTTCATTATTCTTATGTGTTTTTACTTAATTGTTAAAGTTCTTTATTTCCACATTGAACTAGTTAGAACTAGTTAAGTAAAAAGAGCTCAGTAGATTAATGATTTAAATTTTCACATTGGGTTTGAATCATTGATTAAAGATCTTGGTTTAGATTTGGACTTCAATACGTCATTTTCAAATATAATTAAGTGAACTTAGTTGAGTAAGCACACTTGCTAAAGTTTATGGATCAAGTGGTATCAGAGCGGTTGTTGAGCTCGTTTTGCAGTTGTTCGGTGTTGTTGATTACAAGATGGCATTTAAGGATAAATGTCCAGAGTGATGATGGCTACATCTATGGTAGAAGATTTCTTCACTATGAAGAAGATGATCAAAAATCTCTACCAGAATCATTGCGAGGAATCTAATAAAATGTAGAAGCTGGAGGAAGCCAATTGTCATCTACAGACAGAGAATGCGGAACTCAAGCGGTTGCTTGAAGAAGCTAACACTGAGAAGCAAAGACTATAGGGGCTGCTACAAGAGGTCCTTGAGGAGTAGAACAAGAGAAGTCCTCCTATATCAAAGAATGCTCACATATGCTTCTTTGTCCACATTCTGAGGATACTTCTTCCTCGTACTCCCTACTCACTTCGGCTAATAGTTTGAGAGCATCATCGACAACGAAGCCTGTTGCAAAGAGTCTTGTGGCGAGATTGATTTGTGGTCACGAATGGGCTAATCTTGTAGGTGCAAAAGAATGTGCTTATTGTCAGCAGATGGAGTATCTGAAGACCCTCAACATGTCAGATAACGACAGTAGTTATTTGGAGGAATCTTCTGTATCAAATCAAAAGAAACCAATGGAGGATGAGCAAAATTCTTTCACACATTTCAAAAAGCACACTAAGGGCATTGGAACGAAGCTACTTACCAAAATGGGATACAACGGGGAAGGCCTAGGCACCATTGAACAAGGAATCATCAATCCTATCGAGGCCAAGAAGAGACCTCATTTTCAAGGATTGGGAGCAACTAGAGAATCCTCCTCTAGAGCTTGAAACTACTGCATCCACTGTAAAATCAGCAGGAATTGGGATGAAAAAAGCTAGAAACTGTAGCCAAAGCTTCATTGTTCATCAAGGTCCATTGAGAAATCAACCAAACAAGAAGTTGAAAAAGAAAAGGTGGAACTTGAGGGTATTGTCCCTGTGGCAGAAGAACCGAAGATGAAGCAGCTAGTGAAGGAAAGTTCCTTTGAACAACTCCATAAAATCTGGGAACACTGTTCATCCAAATGGTTGTATCAACTTTGTGTGTGTTACCATTTTTTTTGTTTTGTTGTATGGTAATATGTTGTTGATATCAAACTAGTGTGGTTTGGAGTATAAGACTATAAATAAAATTGTTTGCAAGTATTTACAAGAAGTTGTATTACTCTAAGGTTGAGATTTTTGTAAGGCTCTTGAAGCCATATCTCTTGTAATCCATAGGAGAATACTTGACGAATTCTTATTGCAAGATACAGATTTGTTACTTGCAATTTTCTTGCAAATTTCTTTCAGTGTGAAACTTCTATTGAAGAGAACTTTGGGAGAAGTGGAAGACCATCTACACATTCAGAGTAAGAGTTGGGAGAATGGTCTAGAGTGACTTGTATATTCTCATCTTGAAGACTCAGTCAAGATCAGTTTTGAAGTCTGAACTCATTTGATAACTGAAGTCCTTGAACGATTGTTGTTTGTGGCCTTGTTGCTTTAGAAAAATGAAGATCGAGCTGAATGGTGAAGCCTTAAATCAGAAGTTCTGAAGAAAAAAGGTGAAGGAATGTTTCAGGCTGAGGCACAGTTACCATGCTCAAGCAGTTTGGAGAAGCATCAGAGTCATGTCAAAAAAGATGGCTAAGTGAGAGATGCAGAATGTGAACTACCGTCGAAAGAAGCACCAAGATACAGGTTTATCATGCTCATTTTTTCTTCTTGCTTTTGGTATGTTGAGTTCCATTTTTGAACTATATCTTTGTGAGATTTTGAATACCTAAGTTCTATCATACCGTAATACCTTTGGAGGAAGATGTTGCACTAGGCAAGCTCGTGTACCAAAATGTAAAAACTATGGAGGCCAACTGTAAGTTTCAAAGCATGGTGGAGCCAAGACCAGAATCAGAATCAATTGTCAAAGGTGGAGCCAACACTGGTATTGTCATGAAGCTTCAAAGGTGACAATAAAGTTGATCCGAGCTGAGGGAGTCAAAGGTTCTATAAGACATCTTTTGGAGGACCAAAAGCTCTTCGGTGGGGAGGTTTGATCCAAGAGGATCTATGAACCTCAAAAAATTAGTTGTCTCCAATGCTCAGAAATTTGAAACCATGGCGTAGAGCTAAGAATCCTAATTCCAATGCAACTTGAACAGACTTAAAAGGAGTATGTATACATCCAAGTTATGGCCCGTCAAAGTTTGATCAAACTTGGACCAAGGGCCCGTCAGAAGGAAAAAATTTCACTAACTCAAAATCAGTGAAAAGTGATGTTAAAACAAAGAGCTCGATGACACGAACCCAACAATGTTTGTTTCATTGAAATTCGAGCTTGTATGCAAAAGATATCGTGAGTCAAACTTCAGGTCAAACAAGTCCCTGAGGACGTCTAGAAAGGCAGAAAAATTGATCATCTCAGAATTTGCAAAAAATAGTATCAAGGCGAAGAGCTTGACGAGATGATCCCGACGATGCTCATTTCGTCGAAAACAAAGCATGTACATGAAAGATATTGTCGGTCAAAGTTCCAATTTGACCAGGGTGATTGAATGGTATGATGATGACATCATCATGATGTCAATAGTTGACAAAGCAGATGATTCATCATATGGATGATGGCGTGGACCAATGGGGTCTTGACATGTGTTAGTCGTATAGTGACGTGACAAGTGACATGTCTCAACTGAAGTGGCAGTTGATGTGGACTGTACACCAGTGTGGACCAATTGTAGGATGACACATGGCATCTATATTGTGAGTTTGCAGGTGACATAGATGCACAGTCAGCAATTCTGGTGAATGAGATTTTGACACATGTCCTCCAAGTGTCTTTTGGTGTGTCTCCAACATCTAATCATAATGTGACATGTGGTAGCTTCCTCAAACGACATGTGGCCCATCGGCTCCTCATCCTCACATTGTCTCATTTTGTATGCTAATAAAAGAATTGTGAGGGTCAAACTTGTGACCCCATAATGAGAACAACTAGCTCAACCATTGTGCCATAAAGTTTGTGTTTACCATTGATAGGATAGCAATTTGTTTTGTTATATGGCCATTTGAAATCGTGTGAAAAGAGTTTATGTGGGAGTTGAACCCACACTCATCGGTTCACCAAAATGAGATGCCACTGTTGTGCTATGTAGTGTGTTTGATATGTGTATGTGTCTTGTTGGTTTTGTTGTATATTAAGCCTAAATTCCTTAACTAAATAGCTATATAGTTATTTAGTTGGGAATAAAAACAAATTCCAAATAGCGAAAAGCCCAAAAATATAACAAAACAAGGGCTTAAAAAAATCTAAATATTTTATTAGGGGGTTTGTTAATTGTTATTTAAAAATAAGGGGATTGGTTTTTGTTTTCCCTAAAGAGGGGAAATTGTAATCTTGGAGGTTTTTAGCCCAAATAGGAAAACCTCACGTATAAAAGGAGGAGCTAGGAGGCTTTTGAAATCATCACTTGATTTGGAAGAATTTTCTCCTTGAGAGTATCCATCATCCAAGTTTCTCCATAGTGAGAATTGAGAGCAAGGGAATTGTAGAGAGGATTTTCTTTTGTGAGGAAGAGTGTTGAGCATTCTTAAGTAAGTTCTCAAGTATTCAAGTTCTTGGAGAAGATTTGTAAAAAGCTTTGAAAGCTATTTTGTAAAGAGATCATCCTTCTGATGATGCGAGTAGGGTCATAGGTGTGAGTTGTTTTCTTGAATCCTTGAGTAAGGAGAAGGTAGTTCTTTTGTAACACCTGTGAGAAGGTCCCTGTGTCTTTCAGGAGAAGGAATAAATTGATTCATTTTCAAGTCAATCCAAAGACATAGCCAAAGTCTGGTGAACTTTGTTACCAAATTGCTCTTATCTTGTATTTCATTATGCTTATGTGTTTTTACTTAATTGTTATAGTTCTTTATTCCACATTGAACTAGTTAGAACTAGTTAAGTAAAAAGAGCTCAGTAGATTAATGATTTAAATTTTCACATTGGGTTTGAATCATTGATTAAAGATCTTGGTTTAGATTTGGACTTCAATAAGTCATTTTCAAATCTAATTAAGTGAACTTAGTTGAGTAGGCACACTCGCTAAAGTTTATGGACCAGCTTCAAACAATAAAACAAGGGTGCTTACTGCGACAACACAAAATATCCACATCACAAACCATTATGACATATGTCACCTTGGTGTCTTCCCCAAAACCACTAGTCATGGCTATCTTGCACACTCAACTGTAATTTTAATTTATCATCATAATTAAATCAAAGCATGAGGTTGCAACATGGTATCTATGTAAAAACACTATAAAGAACTAAAAAACTCATTACATTTATTCAACACATAGTACAATTGACATATTATTAATGAAATCAACATAAATCACCTCTATGCTACATCCAAAATTCACAGATATGTCTAGTCACCTAATTAAATGCTCATAGGTTATTAATAACAAAACCATTAGATTAATCCCATTAACTACATAGCATCACAAGCTCCATGACACTAAAGCTCAACACATAAGTAGAAGTGTATTGTATCTAAGCAAAAAATATTCTATCAAAGTTAGAGTCCACAACATCAAAATAGTCAAAATCAAAGTCATCCATGTAGATCATAACATATATCAAAGCTAGAGTCCATGACATCAAAATACTAAAAATCAAAGTCATCCATGCAGATCATGACATATATCAAAACTAGAGTCCAGGACATCAAAATAGTCAAAATCATAGTCATCTATGCAGATCATAACATATATCACATAATCCCCGATACATAAAAGATGGGTCTCACACTCCCTCCCTATATCTATCTCTATCTATTTATCTTTCTTCCCTCTCTTTAGTATAACTCTCTCTATATCTCTCCCCCTATATCTATCTCTCCATACTTCTCCTCATATATCTTCCTCTTTCTATCTAAACTTCTCCCTCCTCCTCTTCATCTCTCCCTCTATATTTATCTCCCTATCTCTCTATCCTTCTCTCCTATCTCTCTCTATCCTTACCTATCCCTCTTCTATTACCTCTCTGTCTTCATCTCTCCCCCTCCCTCTACCTATTCCTCTCTCTCCATCTCTCTATCAATCCATATTTTTATATATTTATAATTATATATCTCCTTATTTCTAACACTATCTATCCATCTCTCTCATTCTCTCGCCCACTCTTCTTCTCTCCCTACCACTTCCTTGTTCTATATATATTTACTTCTATTCTCTTATCTCTCTATTTCTCTCCCTCCCTCTATATATATTTATCTCTCTCTGTTTGTGTGTGTGTGTGTGTGTGTGTGTATATGTCTCTATCTCTATCTCCACATTTCTCTCACTCATAAACACACACTCTCTATATTTATCTCCCTCTATTACTTGTCTCTATAGTCTCCTTTCTCTCTCACAATTACCCTCATATATCTTTATCTCCCTATACATACCTCCTTCCCTCTCTATCTATATCTCATTATCTCTCTCTCTATCTTTCTCTCTTATTCACTCCATATCTCCTACTCTATATCTCTATCTCTCTATCTCCCTCTCACTCCTCTCTCTCACCCTTTCTATCTGTAGACACCTAAAAACTTCCTAAGCATATCACATATCTTGATCTCACTTCATAACACCATTTTATCATTATTGTCACCTAATTCCTCTATTTAATTAAATAATATATCCAATTATTCAGTTAAATTTTTCCTATTCTCCTATTAATTGAATAATTAAAGTTTTTTGGTTAATTGATCATTTTCATGCTAATGTTCCTTTCATTTGATTATATAATGAAAATTATTAAATTAAATATTGTAATTCATCTTTTATTTAATAATTCTCAATTGTTTAATTAAAGATACTAATTCATCCACTTGCATAATTAAATGATTTCCTAAATTGTTCAACTCACTAATTCTCTCCAACTTCTCCAACTAGCACAAGAAATATTCCCTTTTAAAATTCAAATATTTCCCTCTAAATGGAAATATCTTTGCACATGGCTTTCTAAAATCAAGCGAATTGGTTGGAACTCTCATGGATTATAAGCCCTTGATTAAGATCATTGATCCATGCCTCATGGATTATCAACCACTTGATCAATCCTTTATCCATGACTTCATCTCTCATATGATTTCATCCTTTGATCACCATTTTCAATCCTCAACGTTGATCAATATCTTTCAAATCTATGAATACCAAGCCTATTTCATATCAAATCATCCATAGTCTTCATACAAAAGTTATTATCTAAAATTGATCACTGATTTGGAGCAATTTGAGAGCATTTATTTGATCAATCTTCATCAATAAAGCTTATGCAACATCATGGATAATGCATAAATTGAGCCATCCACATCATATCCACTCATTATGCATCAATCCACAATGGGATTAAGAGGTTTACATAGCTGATTAGATTCAATTTCCTTTAATTCTAGTTCTATTGCTTTGATTTGAATCTCTATTGTGTTAAATTAAATTTTACTCAAAATTGTGTAGTTTATTGATCATTTGCATAGATTTGATAGTTCAATTTAGCTTTATTCTATCAATAAATTGTATACATTCATATAATGGCATAGCTAGTGGGATCCTAGGTCCTTATCTAATATGTTTTCTTTAGTTTATTTCAAATTTATACGTTCCATGGGTAGAAAAGCACCTTTGTCTAAAGGGTCACGCCTTTGTCTTTGATAGTCGCATGCTTTTGTACCTTTTGGGGCACCATTGTAAAAGATTCATGCCTAATTTTTTGATAGAGGTGCGCTTCTACAGTTTCGGGGTGCCTTTGTAGAAAACTTGCACCTTTTGTTTATTGATAGAAGCACACATTTGTACTTAAAAGTGCATCTTTATCAAAATTGGGCGCGTTTGTTAGTACTGCCCTACTTTTGCACCCCATCTTAAAATGGTCATATCTTGGTCATATAATGGTATTTTTTGTGCTTTTTTTTTAAAATGGGGTAGAATTTTATGCTCTTCATAGTGGTGCAAGTGGTTTTTTAGTTTTTGTAGAGTTAAACTTTCCCTTGGTGCACCTAAAGTTAACTCACATTCCAATTTGGTCTAGGTTGTAGGGTTTAGTTATATTTTAATGCTTAATCATTTTTTTAACCCTAACATCTTCTTATTTTCTTAATTTGATCTAACATTTACAACATAAATAATATGAATTTTTTTATTAACACTCATTTATAAATAAATTTAGAGCTAATTTCACTTTATGCATATCATATTGTGTTTATTAACACTAATTTGGAAATAAATTTAGAGCTAATTTCATTTTATACATCTCAAATTTACTTTGGTGTTTTAAAGTTGGACAACAACAACTTTCATTTGTCAATTTGGTGCATAAAATTGAACCACACAACCTCATTTTCATTTGGGCTTAAAAATAACAATACAACTTACACACTTCAATTGGTGCGCCAAAAATTTATTCACATTTATCTTTGGTGCATCTAGAAAGAACAAGAGTATGTGTTGTGCATTCCAAGTTTGGTAGATTATAGATGTGTATCCTCTCCCCTCACGTCTTGTGTGATCTTGGGTGAAGAGAAATATCTTCAATTTGTATTTTTGTTTTCTTTAGTTGAATGAGTTGCTATTGTATCCTCTCCCCTTGTGCTATGTGTGATCTTGGGTGATGAGAAAGTAGTTAAAATGAATCCTTCCTTTATTTTTTTAGAGGCCTTCCTTGGGATTTCATCACCTAAGGGTTTGACCTCAAGAAACATTTTTGGGAACACTATAGAAATTGGGTGAGAGAAAAATATGTTCTATCTACTTGTGACTTGCTATGAATTTCTTTCATGTTGGATCCAAGTGATTCCAAACATTGTGAGAAGGTATTTCCATTACCATGCTTATGTAGGTGGTAGTGTTCACCAATGTTCTACCCACAAAACACCTTTATGTTGTAGTAAGCCTTGTTAGAGTAATCATGGATTAGCTAATAATTAATTAATATGTAATTAATCATTAATCTAATTTATTCTCATGCACTTAAGATAAACTTAGGAGTGCTTTTATGCTTTTATTAGTTGAGCTAATATTGGATCATTTTATCTCATTATATGAGATGTTGACACTTGTCATGATATAATCCCTTTCTCATTTAGAGTTGCTCCTATATAGAATTCAACCCTCATTGTATTATCAATCTAGATATTTACTCTAAAACTCACAACCTTTGAGGACTTATGTTTTCCTTGAAGATTCTTGAGGTTCATTACGTAGCTTTTTCTTGTTGAGAAAAATTGCATATATTGTTTACATATATCTTTCATGGAAGGTTTCTTTGTTCGTTGTTTGATCCTATGGCTCATGTTTTTCATAATTCTAACATGGTATCATAGCCTTGATTCAGTGAACCCCTTCTCGATTTATGAGGGAATTTCTTCAATAAGGGTTACAAGCATCAGATCTAGTTTCTCCATTATTGTTTTTTTCAATTTTTGGAGGTGGAAAATTTTTAGGTACATTGTGGCATGAAAAGGACCTCATCGTTGGATTTAGGAGGTCGATTCAACAAATTTTGACTATAATTTTTTCCAATCTCACAATCAGGAGCTTCATGAAGTTAGTTTCTATGTACTAAGCATAGTTGAGGCAACAAACACCTTATAAGAACCTTTTCCTTTTAAGGTAAGAGGTGTATCATGTATGCATTCATACTCTAGTCATCCACTCTATGTGTATTATTTTATCAATGAGATTGAATTAAGAAGATAATCTTACTTGAATAACTAGGTTTTGCTTGTTTTGGTTCTATTGATTAGTAATCTTTGAGGCATAAAGCTCATGAAATATCTCCTATTACCATTTGAGTTAGTAAATACATTATTTATCATAAAAATACTCAAAAAAACACTTAACATGGTTATGACTAAACTTCAAACCCTTTATACACTTTTGTATGCACTTTAAGGACATTATACTATGACATGCATCTAAGTATACTTCTTTTTATCAAAAAAATACATTATTGTGCTTCCTAGTATTAGCGTCTATATCTTTGCACATTTTTTCAAAGTAAACCTAGGAAACTATAATTTAGCACTTTGGTTTTGACAAATTTTGAGCTTTTGTGGTAAATAGCTTGCTTTCTTGTAGACATCTTAGTAGTAGACAAATCATAATCAAGATTTTTATGTGGTAAAAATAAATCATGTTTAAATCATATTTTAAGAATTAAACCTACAAAGCAGCATTCAAATCCACTTGGTTACTTGATTTAAAAATACTTTGTTACTAGATTAAAATGAAAAAATGAAGGAAATTCATGCTTGATATTTTTTTTTATAAAAAAAAATTGAGTTGTCATTAGACCAAAAAATTATTCTCCATGAAACATTGAAACATTGTACAAGGTTATTTATCATAATCACATGGAAATTGTCAAACATAATCTTAGGTTATCATTTGGAACAAATATATCAAATCCATTCAACATTAAACATCAACCATTCAATTAGAAATCACAACATCTCATATCAAGTCAAACAACTTAAACATTTGGATATAAATCACTTAGGGTTGAATCCTTTATCATATCAACTAATTTAGCTTTATATTGGAAATGGTCTTTTTTAAAGGTGTTTAGGTTACATTAGGAAAATCATTATGAACAAATTCTCTTTGGAGTCATGAGTCTACTCCCAAAGTAGTAAGCTCATAATCATCAAAAACATCAAAATCACAATCTAATCAATCAACCAAGTCTTAAGTGTGGTCTAAATCAAAAGTTTAATATCCTCCACTCATCCATATCAATCATTCATCACTTATCCAAATCCAAACAAAACATCATTATTGGAAAAAAATTGAGGTAACAAAGACATTTCAATGAAGGACCTTTGCACTTCACATCTTCTAGGATTGACGTATTCTTTCATCATTCAAGCATTTATCCTAGAGGTCTTGAGAAGTAAACTTGAAAAAGTATGACAATTCTAATCAATTATCCAATCTTACATCCCTACAATTCATATATAGGGTCATCATATCATACAAACTTCAATGATACAAAAAATGTGGGTATGCCTAATTAAAACTTTGGAACACCTTGTCCTATGATAGATTTCCATCAATGTCAAAACTTACCAATATATCAATTAAATAATCAAAGCATGAGTCTGAACACCAAAACAACATTATTTCATCAAGTCAATACATGTCAAACATGAACATACCAAATGTAAACATATCAAATATCAACATGTCAAATCCACACTTGGTGAACTATGAGATGGATACATTCACAACTCAAAACATCATTCAATATCAATAAACTCAACTGCATCCTCAATGAACTCAAAATCACACATATCAAAATCAACCACATCAAGGGTCACAACAACATCAAGTAGTGTTACGACAACATTAAGGGTTCCAACATCAACATCAAATCCTTCAAAAAAATTCACAACATCAAGGGGTTCAATATTATAATCTACAACATCAAATTTCCCTAGATTCACTTACCAAAATAGTTGACACACTTCTCCAAGAAACATATCAATCTCCAAATTACTATATTCCTCATCAAGAATATTAAAATATTGATTTTCATCAACAACAACATCAACCATATATCCAAGATCAAGACATTGGATATCAAGAAACACAACATCAACAATAAGATCTATCATTACAACATTAAGACATGGGATATCAAACACAATCTCAACAATCACCTCAACCACAATAAATTTGTAAATCCAATAACACCACCACACATGAATACACTCCTTTAGGAGAACTAATCAAATTGGTGTTAAATATATTGGTCCATGATAACCTTATCAATATTCCAAAAGGGGCTTGTGAATCTATTATTCAACGATTTTCATGGTTTAAAAACAAGATTTATTGTGAGTAGCACAGAAAAAAAAGATCATTAAACATCAAGTTTCATTCAACTCAAAAATCTCATCCAAAACCTTATTTATCAAGGTGAAATAGTTGTTGACGATAATGATCAATATTTAACCATCAATGATCACATTGAAGATGTCTCTACCTCATCCAATGAGGAAATTAACATAAATCAAGAATCTTTCCTCAAGCAAGATCAAAACCCTTTACCAATGTCTAACAATGATCCATTGAACAATAAATATTAACATCATTGATTTAATGGTTGAAAACATTGACAAGGTCTCTACCTCAATTTTTGAGGATAAAATTTAAGATATGTTCATAAATGATCATGCTAACAATGTTTCTACATCACCCAATGAGAAAGATGACATCTCAATAATTTATTTCCAAGAATGATCAAAATGTTGCAAAGATGGTTGTTGTTACTCCAGAATATTGATATTTTAATGCCTAATACAATTGCTAGAGTTCATGAATCCATGGGAAGTAGTTAAGCCATGCCACAAACTTGAGTGGTATGCTACACACTACAAGGAAACTAAGGGTGCACACCTTGAAAAAATCCCCCCAGTGCAAGCGAGGGGTTGAAACCCGTGACCTAGGCTCTAATACCAATTTTTGCAAAGACAATTGTTGTTACACCAAAATCTTGACCTATTAATGCTCGATACAATTTCCAGAGTTAATGAATTCATGGGAGATGGTTAAGCCATGCCATGAACTCAAGAATTGTACTACATAACATAAGGAGACCAAGGGCACACACCTTGCAGCAAAAAATACTTCATGAATTTTTATCAATGGTTCCTTTCAAGACATATTGACGTCAATTTGAGCATGGTTGCCAATATTAAAGAAATCCTTAATTCAATGCTTGATTTAATCTCACTTAAATATCAAGAGAATATTGAACCAATGCTCAAGAATAAAGATGAACTAAGCCAAGATTTATCACCCACATATCTGCATTTTGAAGAAATCCAAGAACCCTTTGAAATAAATCCATCCTTTGAAATGAAACCATGTCAAAAACTTGATCCAAATCATATGAAAAGTCATTCTAAAATCAATCAAGATCAAGGGTCCATATCTTCTCAAAATTTAATAAGTCTATTCCAATATGATACCAAAGATAACTCTAATAAAATCCAAGATCAAGGATCCACATCTCCAAGATACTACAATGATTTAATGGGTATCTTCCAATCCATGCAATATTTTTCAAACAATGATCATATCCATATATCACACATTCCTACATCTATCCACAATATGCTTACTCCTAATAGATATGTATATGATCTTCATCCAAAAAATGATTTTGATACTCTTGAATTAATTACCAATGAACAATATTCTCCTACTCTTATCATCCTTACACATGATCAAGGAATAACAGAATCCATAGACATATCAAAAATTAATCATGAAGAAGACTTCCACACAAAGTGTAATCAAAAATATCCTTTGGATACATGTCAAAAAATGATCATGAGGAATAATTTTACATAGATTATGAAACATTAACACTTTTTGAAGAAGTATTGAAATTTGAAACATCCCCCATTTATATTGAATACATTGAGTATGAGGATATTGAGCATTATAAAAAAAAGGGTTATGTTTGAAGGAGCATATTATCTTAGAATTAATAAAGACAATCAACAATCTTCAGCAACATGGTCTTGGTTTTATAGAAATCAAGGAATTCAATCATGTCAATGGTACCTTTGAACCAAAGGCAATATGGGTGATCCACCTTTTAGGAGATGGAACATGTGAGGTAAGGGCCTATCCCTATTTCGCTTTGAGTTCATTCAAGGAAAACCTTGAAATCTCAATCTAGGGATGGAATGAGGGAAAGAGAGTTGTTAAAGGGTGTCCTTGGGGTGTGATTAAAGAAAAAAGGGGGTTCACCACTAAGAAAATTCTTAGAAAGAAAGAGATGAAAGTAATGTGCCAATCTAGCTATGAAGCCTAGAAAATTAAGAACCTGAAATCAAACGAATAAAGGATGGAACAAAAAGGTACCTAGAAGAAAGATGTTGTCAAAAGAAGCTTCAAAACCCTAGAATTCTATTGTTTGAAGCTCACTGTGACTCATAGGCTAGACTGGGTGATTTAGTCCTAGACTAGGGTTTTTGGGCAGGAACTAGAATCTCTCAATGACTGATCTGGATCTTCTAAAAAACTGGCAAAAGTGTTGTAATGGGACTCATATGCCCAAGGTGGTGATTTAGTCCCAGTATCAAGGTTTGGCTGAAACTCTGGTATCCTGTAGTAATCTCCTATAGCTTCTCTCTTGTCAAATCTCTAAAACTGAAACTCTGAATTCAAGTTTGTAGGTGACTTTCCATGATCTTGCAAGGTGACAGCTTTGACAACTTGAAAACTCTGAAAACTTTCTCCAACCTTGCTCTTCAAAGGATCTTCAAGTATCAAAACACCTAGATATACAATCACACATGTAGAGAGAGAGAGAAATGTTGAGTTTTTAGGGATGGGGGTTTTCCTTGGTCAAACCCCATTTTGGTACTCAAACCTTGATGAGAAATGAAGCATGAAACATAAGATGCAGCAATAGAACCTTGTTTGAATATTTGTAGATCGACAAACAAGCATGAAGTGGCCTCAATGGATGTATATCTTGATCATGAATATTGATAAAATATAATGCCTTTGAATACTTGAATTGATCTTGAACAATACATCACAACATTATCTCAAAACCACATGCATGATGCATCAAGCCTTTGGCATGATAATGGATCTTGAATTGCTGCAATAATCTTCTACAAATTTTCCCTTGAATGCATTATAAATGCTCTTGAATACTCTATAATTCTCTTAAGTCTTAGGATACTTGACTCTTGATTTCTAGGTGAAATAATGATTTGATTTACCTTGTTTATATAGGCACTCCATCTAATTTACCATTTATTATATCCAAAAATTTGACATTCATAAAATTTGAATTGAAAACCTTTTTCTCCCACTCAAAACCCTAAACTTGCCATAAATGGGACTCATACACCCAAGGTGGTGCATCAATCCCATCCTAGGTTTTTGGGGTGAGAGAATGTTGCGGGGTTATAAAATTGAATTTATTTGATGATTATGTTGTGATTTCGATTGAAATAAGCATCAAGATTCATAATAAAGGGTCTTAAGGGCCTATTAATGATGATTTAAAGGTCATTAATGCAAGAGGGATAGAAACCTAGTGTGAAGATGTAAATAAATATATTTTACAACACCAAATTAAGGTAAAATTAGGTTTATTTATTTTAGAAGGGCCCTAAACTTAATGTGAATGTGTAAAACACATTACAACACAAAATCAAAGCCACATTAGGCTCAATTTAATATTAATCATTCCCAAATTAAGTGTGAAAAAGGGATACTTTTTTCTACACTACATTTAGTCCCCACTTTAATGAGAGGAGGAACTTGCTTCAAACTCACCATAAAGTAGACATTCAAGAGGGGTCTTAGTGTACCAATGTAGATGGAATAGGATGAAAATGATTGAGGGGGTGGTCAAGCCCCCAGGATCCAAGATCCTATGTCAAACCAACATAAGCATAAAAGGAAACAAGGTGTAAGATATGCAGAAAAATAAGATACACAAACATGCAATGTCAAAGACATAAAGACAAAAGAAAGAAAAGGTGGATCAAGCCTCGACCGTCTGTCCAACATGATGTGGACCAAGTCTAAGTTTTTTTTCCAAAACATATGCTCACTTTGAGGAAACGAAACTTCATGTTGTTTGCTAGGTGAGTATCCAAAAGGGGTGAAAAATGCACACTCACTCTAAGGAAAAGAAACTTTAGGTTGTCAACTAGGTGAGTATCCAAAAAGGTGAGATGCATACACACGTGGCCAGTATGCACTCACACACACAAGAAAGTGGCTATGGGAAGGTCACACCTAAGTTTGGCTCCCATATGCTAACCATACAAAAGTTATACCTCCTGATAACTTTGATGAGGTGCCACACAACATGAGCGATAGGCTCCATGAGGAAAGCATAAATTCATATGCTAACACCCATGAATAAACAGGATGGCTCCACAAGAAAACAAAGTGTGTTGTGCAAGGTGGCCATATAATAGTTATTGTAAATAAAAAATTGTGTACGGTATTTTAAAAGGAGTTTTTCTTAGTTCATGTAAGGTCTAAACTTAGGGAACATCATGCCTAATGTCTCCAAGAGAGGACCAATCAAAGAATAGAAGATTCACAACTTAGGGGATGTAGTGTGTCACATCAAGCCACTAAGAGGAATATAATATGCTAAGAAAGATCACGCTCTTGAAGGAAATCACACCCAATGTCACCACAAAGCGAAAGACACATCACATGAAGTAAGAAGACCGCACAATGAAACATGCAAAATAATAATGCTAATGTATGCCCCCACTTTAAAGAAATTGATAAACACCATGATGTAAGCAATTACTTTAAAGTAGCAAATGATAAATTTTAAACATAAAGAAGACATGAGAGACTATTTGGAAAGCCATATGCCAAGTCATATGTTTCCAAATGAATCTAGGTCATGAAAAGGGGTTTCCCCTAAAACTCAGTATGCCACATGCGATCCAACTTAAGGCATATCATCCACATCCAAAGCTTGCTCCTATATATACATCGGAGGTGGTCAACTAGACAATGACAAGTGTCATACGAGGACAAAGCTACCTAACCTCTTTGCCCCACTTAGTGCAGGAAAAGGATCAACCAAAATGATTGATGAGAGACAAAATAAAATGAAAATAAGTATCAATTAGAGAAACTAGGTGCTTCAACACAAGGAAGAGCACCACACTCCTTAAGATGTTGAATTTTGTTATCGAAAGCCTTACATTCATTAGTAGAATGACCATGAACTCTATGATATGCACAAAATGAACTCTTGTAGTAAAAATTATTTCATGTTCTTGGATGGAGGGATATCAAATGATCTTCAAGGAGTCTCAACAAGATACTCTCTTGATTAATAGTAGAAGATGTCCCTTTATTTTGTGACAAAGATATCTCTTGCTTAGTACAAGGTGTCATACTTACACAAAAATATTTAGATTGCAAAATTTTGTTCTCTCCTTGAAAGGAGGGTGTACAATATAATGAAATCCAATCATTAATGTTTTGTGTGATGACATTGATATTAAGTGAAGATTTGTCTATTTCTTTCAAAAGATAATAACGAAGACCACTAGTGTCTATTAGTTCAGGATACACTAATGTTAAAGTCGGCTTAGGGGGATCTTTTGTAGGAGTGTTGATGTCAAGTGAAGGCTTGTTTATTTCTTTCGAGGGAAAATAACCAAGACCACTAGTCTTTTCTTGTGTGTTAGGCTTTATAGGAATGTGGATACCTTGTTCTCTAGCACCACATCCTTTTTTGCTATATCCAAGTTGTTTCATAAGTTCATAACCTTTTCCATAAAGATTTTTTCATTTCTTTTGGATTCAGTGGTTGTTCATAGTCAAGTTCATCAAATTTTCTCATGTAATTTGCTCCTTCTCCTAATCCATGCCTAGAAGAAGATTATATGAAAGATCATGAGGCATAACATGGATCAAGGTTTGTAATTTGTGGCCTTTCCAGCTATAATAGGTAAAGTGATCACATTGAGTGGTTGTTTTAATATATTTTCAAATCCTCGAATTGATAGGGAATCAAGTTCAATTCTTGATTTATCCATGCCAAGCTTATCTAAAATGGTTAAACACTACACACATTAAGGGTTGATCCATTGTCAAAAAGGGTTTGTTTTATCCATGTTCGATTATATTGAGCTATTATCATGAAAGCTTCATTTTTTTTCTACACTTCTAATGGAGGTAACTCATTTTAATGGAAATTAATACCTAAGTTTTTTAGTTTCATAACTTGAATTTTGGCTACTACTTTATTTGATTACACATTAGGAGGGGTAGGAACTTGTTGTAAAGCACTTTGAATTATGTTATGATAATGAGGGGAGGTTTGAATAAGGTCCCATAATGATATCTTAGCAAGAGTATTCTTAAGTTGTTCAACAAGATCATACTCCTTTCCACTATGTATAGACAAATGAGGACAACCAGACAAGATAGGGTTAGCCAATGGGAGGGATGTTGAATGTGTTTATCTTGGTTGTTGATTGTTTCTAATATTATATGTATGAACAATAGTATTATAACTTGGTTGCTCCGACATATTCTTCTTAGGTGGTTCAAGGATAAAAATGGGTTTGTTTTGAGTTTGAGGTTTATGTGAAGGTGGGTAAAGGATGAGTTAACACTGAATAATATTAAATTATTTTGATGAAGGAGAGTCTAATGTTACTTCATCATCTTCATTTAAGGAAACTGTGGAACATTTTTTTTGCTTCAGTCATTTCTATTTTTGATGTGCATAAACAACTTCAGCTTTAGGTACACTCGCACTCAAATAGAATCATCATAAAGATGGGCAATGCACCACGCGGTGGTTGTGCGACTTTCATCTTTTTTCTTCTTTTCAAGAGGTAGTAGAGACATGTATTCACTTGTAGGTCTTTTCTTGGGAGCTATATTCATGAGCTCAAAAATTTTTGCTTTATTGACACATCATCTCTTCGTTGTGGGCTATCGGTACTTCCTACGAAGCAACATATTTAAGGAGTTTGGTGAAGCTGGATGATCTTCCTTTTTCTTCTTTTCTTGATTTTTGGATCAAGTCTTCGAGGCGGTGCCTGGGAATGATGTGATCAATCTACTAGGCCTTTTTCCAGGTTTTTTTTGGGGATTCAATCATTTATGAGCCTCTATCTTTGCCAAAATATCTAAAGGAATTAATGAAGTAGCTGAGAATTGATGTGAAAAGATCATGGCAACTTAACTAAAGTTTTCAATCAGATCATGTGATATCAACTATCAACACCTGGCAGTATTTACTTCTGGGTTGAGGTGGTGTTTTCCTTTGTTCTTAGCATATGAGGAGGGAAATGGCATAGTTAAAAAGGATATTTTTTATTTTTCTAAGATATTTTATTTGAAGAAAGAAAGTTTTTCTTAAGTTTTCTTAGGGTTTTTAGAATTTGTTTCAGAAGAAACTTACAAAACTACTTTACTTTGGAATTTTATATCTATTAAGGTTTGAAATATTATTGGATTGGTACCCAACCTCTATTTCAAAGTTCATTTAATATTAAAGCACAGACTATTGAGAAGAAATTATTGAGAGTGTGCATGTGTGGCCTTTTTCAGATTTCTTTCTTTGTATGCTTGTTTTGAATGAAACACTGTGTCTTGCAAACTATATCTAGATAGTTTAAATAGTGGATTTCCATGCTTTATGCTTGTGTGGTAAAGTAGTAGCTTAAGGGGGACTAGACTATGTCATTGGAATTTCTCTGTTTCTCTAAAAGTTATTGTTTTGTTATGCTATGTTGTATTAGGAGGAAGAGTTCAAGTAATTTCTGAAATATTACTTTGTTACCCCCTGAGGAATCTTTATGTTTGGTCAGACCTCAATGAACACTACCTATGGAAAGATTTGAAAGTCTACACTATGCTTGAAGTCATCCTTTTTTGTTTGTTCTCTTTCCAACAATGAGGGGTTGTGGTGTTATGTGTCTATTTATATTAATCATAGGAATGATTCATGTTTGAAATGTTGTAAAAGATTTGGCCCATCACCTTTTATGTTTTATTTTTACATTTCCCTTTTCCCCTTATCTCAAAACTCCCAAAGAAGAGTTGGATTTCTATAAAAACCTTGGAGGTATTTAGTGAGATGCAATTTGTCCCGCACTTGCTAAATTTCCCATTAGACTGTCGGAGAGGTGCAAGCTTTGATGATCAATAGTTCTTTTTTTGGCATGCCCGGTGGGACAAGAAGTTTTCCAACTGCCTGATTAGAAGTCAGAAATATTTCTTGTATCAAACTAAGGAAGGAAACTAGAAGTTTCATTCCCAAAATCCAGACAAGAGCATCTTCGAGAGGTAACTTCCAATACTCTTAGTTACCTGCCTCAAACCCTACGAGAAGAAGGCTTACAAGTTTTGTATTGCCTGTACAAAGCAATAGAGTGAGAAGTCAGAGCCTAGTATTCAGAGCTTTGTCTACTCCACATCGAGGCTTGAACTTCCAAATAAGATTAAATATATATCCAATCCATAGGAATATCTTCTCCATAGCCCATGTACCTCCTCCCGCTCCTAGAAATTTTGTAACCTGGGATAGTGGTAGCCCACTATAGCCACCCACACCACCAAATGTACAACCTACTATACATGCTAATGTACTTAAGGCTATTCTAAGATTCTCTAGAGAAGATTTAAAAACCCCTTCTAAACACCTGCAAGACATAGCAGAAGTATGTAGGGTAGATAACATATCAGAGGAGAATATTGGTTTGTGGTTGCTCACTTCCTCTTTTAAGGGGAAAGCTCAACATTGGTATTGATCCCTAGTCTCAGGCTCTATCATCTCCTAGGACTAGCTTGGGGAATGCATGCTCAAATGATTTTCAAAAAAGGTAGATCGCTCCTTGTTGCTGCAACAACTAATTACCATCAAGAGAGATCCACACAAAGCAGTGACTTCAACACCAGGTTCCACAAAACCTGGAAAAGGATACTCGTGAGAGCTCGACCCTAGACTGCTATGGCATTCATGTTTTATCTGAAGGCCTTTAACCTAGATATTGTGCTCATGATAACCTCCATGGGAGGGGATATTCTACCCGATGCATACGAAGTAGCAGTATGCACAGAGAATAGTCTGATTGATGCTAGAAAGCTTCCACCTCAGCCGACAATGCTAGTGTTTGCAAAAAAAATTGACCACCGAGAAGAGGCCACCACAAGCACTCCTATAGTACATTTAAATATGGCCACCCCACAGTCTACGAGCATGTACCCTGCCACCCAAGCAAGCATGTCGGGTGTTTCTTCAATGTTGGTGGATATTTTCGATAAGAAGGATCTCATGTGGAATTTTTCTAACGAGTTGGTCATCATCAAAAGACAACAAGCGATGCCTCTAAAATAGACCACTCAAGCTAATGGTGGAGGAAAGTTGTCTTATCAACAAAATTCCTATCAAGGATTCTATAGAGGAGGAGGCCAACAAGCTGTGTCAGCAAATTAGATAATCCTGACCACCATGCCATTGCAGATAGTCAAAGATAGCCCAAATAAAGAGCTAGTCCTAGGCCAAAACAACTTGGAAGAAGATGAAAATGTATGGTACTTCCCATGCAGTGATAGCCATATGCCTCGAGATTTCCCAAGGGGAAATATGCAATAGAAGGTGGCCAAACAAAGAAGCAAGGGAGTGCTTCCGAATACAAACAAGTTCGGATCATCTGAAATGGAAAATGCTCATTTTAGAGCAGAAATGCAAGGAATGTCTCTAGAGAAGGAGTTAGACATTGCACCCAACTAGGCGCTTTTCTCATGCTTAGAAGAGGAAGAAGCGGTGCTTGCAAATGAAAATACGATGACTGGAATTCCACAAGTGCAATCAGATTACAACACTAGGTTGAAGAGAAGGTTGACTAGAGAAGATGTACAATAAGCTCTTCCATTCCCTCAACCTCGACAATTGTTCCCCCTAGAAGAGCGAGCTTCACCGCCCCCCATTCAAGTTGTCCCGCTACCATTTGATGCACCATCGACAGAAAAAGAGGCAAGAAAAACATAGAGCCTAGTCATGTCAGAACATTTTCTTCTAAAAACGAGGGAAATACCATAGTTCAAGCCTAAAGTCCAAACAGTTGGGGTGCTTAATGTGGTGGAACAATTGAAGAAGGCACTGGCTAATGTATCATTATGGGACGTCATATCAATTCCTTTGCAAAAAATGTTGCTTCAAGAAGCATTGAAGGTGGAGGGCCAAATCCCATAGGCGGGCATGACTCAATAGTCTGATCAAAGTAGAAATGACAGATTCGTACTTCCTCCTCAAGCTCCAAAAGTGACAACTTATGCAAATGTTGTAGGTGATATAAAAGAGAAGGAGGTAAGAAAAAAAAAATCCACACCTTTCTTTTCAACACTTATAATAAAAGACAAGATTTTGCATAATAATATGATTGATTCAGGGGCTAATAGAACTATCATACCAAAACAAGTGGCAGATGCTTTAAAACTTAGATATGAACCCCTTGAAAACGGCATCATGCAACTAGATGGGAAGAAGGTCTTGACTGTCGGTTGAATAAAATATCTATCCTAGAGAAAAGGAACATACAAGGAAACACTTTCCTTAGAAAGGAGGGCTACCCAATTAGTTTGTAAATTCTGATCCATTTGGCAGTTCCCATGCTACAAGGCTAAGGACCTATTTAATTTTTGATGGGGATCAAGTTTCTACAAAACTAATGAAGGAGAAATCCATTGTCTTGTATGATGATTTCTTTCAAGGCATAGATTTTGGTGAAGCCGAATGTAGGGCCGTCTCTGGAATGGTTGTATGATTGGTGTTTCCAACGGGATTCAAAGTCCCCAGAACCTCCTCTCTTTAGTTCTTATGCCTCAACAGTAATACCATATATGAAATTTTGATCCATGGGTTGATTCTGGCCAGAAAAATGGACACAAGAAAGATTCCAGCCTTCAAAAATTTAGAATCATTGGTAGACCAGATTCGTGGGAAAATGACTGAAGTAAGTACAATGCTAAGAGATTACATACATCAGGTATGGGATCTTGTTGAAAGTTTGGAAGCTTTCGATATACCAGTGACTCCCTGACCACAAGATTATTGTTCAGATGTTTTTTGTCAGGTCAAAAATGAAATCAATTTATGACCCAACAAAATGAAAAATAGTGCAAACCATTGTCTGATTCCTGATCCTTGACAAATAAAGGAAAGATCCCAACATCAGAAATAATGGAAGACAAAAAATTGATGGGGAAGCCCCTTACAGGGAAAAAAGAAAGCTGAAGGATTTATAATTCAAATGCGATATCAAAAGTTATGACCCTGGTATAGTTCAGCACATAATTTCCCTGGCTGAAATGCTCAGGTCCATCCTATAAAGACAGAGGTTGGACAGCCTGAAGGTTGCAGTTTCCATGTTGCAAAAGTTCAGATCAAGGGTCGGGTGCAATATAAAATATTTGACCCAAGTATCAAGATTGGTCCCTGTTTGGAAAAGAGGTGGCAAGATCCGATTTCCTATTAATTTTCAAGACTAGAGAAGGATTTCGTCAAGAAATTGTTACACCCCGTCACTACCAAAGCATTTCTCACAAACTCCTACCTCATAAAGGAGTCTCTTTTTGAAATATGGTGCTCTGGGATGCAATCAAACCTAGAGACACCCGACCATCATGAAATGATGGCTATCATTAGGTGGGAAACGTTCAGCTATTCAAAATCACTATTTGAATTCCCCAAAACTGACATAATTCTTCAATGGGCAATGAGTGTTGTTTCAAAAGGATTGGTCAACCAGATTAAATCTATATATTTGGGCTACCTAATAGTTAAGGATGACCATTTCAATCATCTAAATAATATTTTTTAAGAACATCAGTGATATATAGAAGGGTTTTTCTTAGGAAAACCCCAAGGGAAGCTTCTCAACAAAGCAAAAAGAGGGCAAAGGGCAATGGACCCCGGGAGTGTTTGAATGAAAAAGGAGCTACTACCTTGCCTGGGGATGATTGATTTCATCTACATATTCCTATCAGCCTTCTTAGATTTGTTGTGGCCAGCCATCCTAATGTCTAAGGGAAACCCATTTTTCAAATAGATTTCTAAGGGTACGCCAATTTCCAATCAAAGAAAGATGATCGTCTCTGAGACCCCGGTGTTGAGCATCCCCAATCTTTCCAAGGATTTTCTACTCTACAAAATAAATGGTCAGTACAATATAGTTTCCATGCCTACTCTAAGAGACAAAAGGAAAAATGAAGAGCATCATGTTGCATTTCATATAAATATCACTAACCTAAAGGAGGATAAAATGTACACTACTATGGGGAATCTTTTTAGTCTCCCTAGGAAGCTAATAGCTAGATTTGGTCCACTCAGGATCAACATACCCAACAATGCCTGGGTTTTTGAATCACAAGGGGAAAATTTTACTACTGATTATAAGATCTTTCTAAAGGCTCTACCAAACCATAACTTATGAAGGAGCAAGATAGCAAAATTGACCGAAAAAAATCTAATTGAGCTAACTAGATGTATTGGGTCAAAGCAACAAAGAGATTGGCATGATCATCTAAGGGTTGTCCTTCATGTAGACCAAATTACCTCCAAGCAATTTCTAAGGGTTTCCCCTAAAGAATTGGTGTACCGAAAGCTAGTCGAAACCCCAAGATCAAAGAAATATATGGAGCCATAATACATCGCTAATAGACAATTAAGTGTTTTCGGGGTAGAAAGAATCTTAACCCATAATCCAAAAGAAGGATCCAAGTGTTAAAATTTGACCAACATGCTACAAATACAGGATAACATATGAAATTTAGAGCGTCATCAAGAGGGTCTTTTCAAAACGGCGCGTGCAAAAGAAAGAATGTGTATGAAGAAGAAATGGAGAATGACGCTTTAGAGATACCGATGGATGGTATTTATCTAGGTATTTTCCATTAAGATACACATTTTTTTTAATTTTTAGCAGTTATGTACCATATGTAGAAATTTTGTAATTATTCCAAAATTTTGAGAGATTAACCCAGGTAACACAAAAGAGAGGGGCTATATTATATTTATCAAAAAATTTACAATGTAATGTATGACCTATGTCTCAAAATTCCATCCATGAGGTTTTCTCGGGCCTAACCTAGCAAAATTTTAGAGAAGGTAAGCGATTAAGAAGCAAAAAGGAGGGAAATAAGAAAAAAACATTCAAGTCCAACCTCCAGCCATAATGGAAAAGTAGAAAGGGGACTCATTGGTGTTGGTATATGAATCCTAATCAGACTTGGAGGTTAAATTTTCCCCACTTTTATTGGCGCGGTTTCCCCCAAAATTATTTAATGGGGTTAAGGGGCAGTGCCCCTTGCAGGGGTTTGAGGGCAGCACCCCCCAAGATAGGGATTTGGGG
>VDFB02271358.1:713613419-713657606 GCA_007258455.2 Sequoia sempervirens | reverse complement strand
TTAAATGAAGATGATGAAGTAACATTAGACTCTCGTTCATCAAAATAATTTAATATTATTCAATTTTAACTCATCCTTTACCCACCTTCACATAAACCTCAAACTCAAAACAAACCCATTTTTATCCTTGAACCACCTAAGAAGAATATGTCGGAGCAACCAAGTTATAATACTATTGTTCATACCTATAATATTAGAAACAATCAACAACCAAGATAAACACATTCAACATCCCTCCCATTGGCTAACCCTATCTTGTCTGGTTTTCCTCATTGGTCTTTACATAGTGGAAAGGAGTATGATCTTGTTGAACAGCTTAAGAATACTCTTGCTAAGATATCATTATGGGACCTTATTCAAACCTCCCCTCATTATCATAACATAATTCAAAGTGCTTTACAACAAGTTTCTACCCCTCCTAATGTGTAATCAAATAAAGTAGTAGCCAAAATTCAAGTTATGACACTGAAAAACTTAGGTATTAATTTCCATGAAAATGAGTTACCTCCATTAGAAGTGTAAAAACAAAATGAAGCTTTCATGATAATAGCTCAATATAATTGAACATGGATAAAACAAACCCTTTTTGACAATGGATCAACCCTTAATGTGTGTAGTGTTTAACCATTTTAGATAAGCTTGGCATGGATAAATCAAGAATTGAACTTGATTCCATATCAATTCAAGGATTTCAAAATATATTAAAACAACCACTCAGTGTGATTACTTTACCTATTACAGCTGGAAAGGCCACAAATTACAAACCTTGATCCATGTTATGCCTCATGATCTTTCATATAATCTTCTTTTAGGCAGACCATGGATTCATACAATGAATGGATTGCCTTCAACTCTTCGTCATATAATGAAGTATGTCTACAATAAAAAAGTGTGTATAATCAAAGTTGGCCTTAAGCCAAATTGTTTACTCATTGAGAGAAACAAGTAAAGTCCTTTGAAAACATTGACACCAACTATACAAGTGTAACCCGTGCAACAAAAATACAAAGAAAAAAATATTGAGGAAGTCATGAAGATATTAGAAGATGATTTGGGTTCCTTGGATTTCTCAACATTCATGGGTGAATACAAGATCTTAACAAAAGAATCTAACAAGAGAAAGAAAAAGGGCTGATTTCAACACAAAATTCAGATGAACCTTTGAAATCATCCACATCAACCACTTTAGGAGAAGGAGCAAATTACATGAGAAAATTTGATAAACTTGACTATGAACAATCACTGAATCCAAAAGAAATGAAAAATATTTATGGAAAAGGTTATGAACTTATGAAACAACTTGGATGTGGTGCTAGAGAACAAGGTATCCACATTCCTATAAATCCTAACACACAAGAAAAGAATAGTGGTCTTGGTTATTTTCCCTCGAAAGAAATAAACAAGCCTTCACTTGACATCAACACTCCTACAAAAGATCCCCCTAAGCCGACTTTAACATTAGTGTATCCTGAACAGATAGACACTAGTGGTCTTCGTTATTGTCTTTTGAAAGAAATAGACAAATCTTCACTTAATATCAATGTCATCACACAAAACACTAATGATTGGATTTTGTTATACTGTACACCCTCCTTTCAAGGAGAGAACAAAATTTTGCAATCTAAATATTTTTGTGTAAGTATGACAACTTGTACTAAGCAAGAGATATCTTTGTCACAAAATAAAGGGACATCTTCTACTATTAATCAAGAGAGTATCTTGTTGAGAGTCCTCGAAGATCATTTGATATCCCTCCATCCAAGAACATGAAATAATTTTTACTACAAGTGTTCATTTTGTGCATATCATAGAGTTCATGGTCATTCTACTAATGAATGTAAGCCTTTTGATAACAAAATTCAACATCTTAAGGAGTGTGGTGCTCTTCCTTGTGTTGTAGCACCTAGTTTCTCTAATTGATACTTATTTTCATTTTATTTTGTCTCTCATCAATCATTTTGGTTGATCCTTTTCCTACACTAAGTGGGGGAAAGGGGTTAGGTAGCTTTTTCCTCATATGACACTTGTCATTGTCTAGTTGACCACCTCCCATGTATATATAGGAGCAAGCTTTGGATGTGGATGATATGCCTTAAGTTGGATTGCATGTGGCATACTAAGTTTTGGGGGAAACCCCTTTTCATGACCTAGCTTCATTTAGAAACATATGACTTGGCATATGGATTTCCAAATAGTCTCTCATGTCTTCTTTATGTTTAACATTTATCATTTGCTACTTTAAAGTAATTTCTTACATCATGGTGTTTATCAATTTCTTTAAAGTGGGGGCATACATTATCATTATTATTTTGCATGTTTCATTGTGTGGTTTTCTTACTTCATGTGATGTGTCTTTCACTTTGTGGTGACATTGGGTGTGATTTCCTTCAAGAGCGTGATCTTTCTTAGCATATTATATTCCTCTTAGTGGTTTGATGTGACACACTACATCCCCTAAGTTGTGAATCTTCTATTCTTTGATTGGTCCTCTCTTGGAGACATTAGGCATGATGTTCTCTAAGTTTAGACCTTACATGAACTAAGAAAAACCACTTTTAAAATACCATACACAATTTTACATTTACAATAACTATTATATGGCCACCTTGCACAACACACTTTGTTTTCTTGTGGAGCCATCCTGTTTATTCATGGGTGTTAGCATATGAATTTATTCTTTCCTCATGGATCCTATCGCTCATGTTGTGTGTCACCTCATCAAAGATATCAAGAGGTATAAATTTTGTATGGTTAGCATATGGGAGCCAAACTTAGGCATGACCTTCCCATAGCCACTTTCTTGTGTGTGTGAGTGCATACTGGCCACGTGTGTATGCATCTCACCTTTTTGGATACTCACCTAGTTAACAACCTAAAGTTTCTTTTCCTTAGAGTGAGTGTGCATTTTTCACCCCTTTTGGATACTCACCTAGCAAACAACATGAAGTTTTGTTGCCTCAAAGTGAGCATATGTTTTGGAAAAACAACTTAGACTTGGTCCACATCATGTTGGACAGACGGTCGATGCTTGATCCGCCTTTTCTTTCTTTTGTCTTTATGTCCTTGACATTGCATGTTTGTGTATCTTATTTTTCTGCATATCTTACACCTTGTTTCCTTTTATGCTTATGTTGGTTTGACGTAGGATCTTGGATCCTGGGGGCTTGACCACCCCCTCAATCATTTTCATCCTATTCCATCCGCATTGGTACACTAAGACCCCTCTTTAATGTCTACTTTATGGTGAGTTTGAAGCAATTTCCTCCTCTCATTAAAGTGGGGACTAAATGTAGTGTAGAAAAAAGTATCCCTTTTTCCACTTAATTTGGGAATGATTAATATTAAATTGAGCCTAATGTGGCTTTGATTTTGTGTTGTAATGTGTTTTACACATTCACATTAAGTTTAGGGCCCTTCTAAAATAAATAAACCTAATTTTACCTTAATTTGGTGTTGTAAAATATATTTTTTTACATCTTCACACTAGGTTTCTAGCCCTCTTGCATTAATGACCTTTAAATCATCATTAATAGGCCCTTAAGACCCTTTATTATGCATCTCAATGCTTATTTCAATCGAAATCACAACATAATCATCAAATAAATTCAATTTTATAACCCCCCAACATTCTCTCACCCAAAAAATCTAGGATGGGATTGATGCACCACCTTGGGTGTATGAGTCCCATTTATGGAAAGTTTAGGGTTTTGAGTGGGAAAAAAAGGTTTTCAATTCAAATTTTATGAATGTCAGAATTTTGGATATAATAAATGGTAAATTAGATGGAGTTCCTATATAAACAAGGTAAATCAAATCACTATTTCACCTAGCAATCAAGAGTCAAGTATCCTAAGACTTAAGAGAATTATAGAGTATTCAAGAGCATTTATAATGCATTCAAGGGAAGATTTGTAGAAGATTATTGCAGCAATTCAAGATCCATTATCATGCCAAAGGCTTGATGCATCATGCATGTGGTTTTGAGATAATGTTGTGATGTATAGTTCAAGATCAATTCAAGTATTCAAAGGCATTATATTTTATCAATATTCATGATCAAGATATAAATCCATTGAGGCCACTTCATGCTTGTTTGTAGATCTACGAATATTCAAACAAGGTTCTATTGCTTCATCTCATGTTTCATGCTTCATTTCTCATCAAGGTTTGATTACCAAAATGGGGTTTGACCAAGGAAAACCCCCATCCCTAAAAACTCAACATTTCTCTCTCTCTCTCTCTCTACATGTGTGATTGTAGATCTAGGTGTTTTGATACTTGAAGATCCTTTGAAGAGCAAGGTTGGAGAAATTTTTTAGAGTTTTCAAGTTGTCAAAGTTGTCACCTTGCAAGATCATGGAAAGTCACCTACAAACTTGAATTCAGAGTTTCAGTTTTAGAGATTTGACAGGAGAGAAGCTATAGGAGATCACTACAGGATACTAGAGTTTCAGCCAAACCTTGATACTGGGACTAAATCACCACCTTGGGCATATGAGTCCCAGTACAACACTTTTTCCAATTTTTTAGAAGATCCAGATCAGTAATTGAGAGATTCTAGTTCCTGCCCAAAAAACCTAGTCTAGGACTAAATCACCCAGTCTAGCCTATGAGTCATAGTGAGCTTCAAACAATAGAATTCCAAGGTTTCAAAGCTTCTTTTGACAACATCTTTCTTCTAGGTACCTTTTTGTTCCATCCTTCTTTATTCATTTGATTTCAGGTTTTGATTTTAGGTTCTTAATTTTCTAGGCTTCATAGCTAGATTGGCACATTACTTTCATCTCTTTTTTTCTAAGAATTTTCTTAGTGGTGAACCCCCTTTTGTCTTTAATCACACCCCAAGGACACCCTTTAACAACTCTCTTTCCCTCATTCCATCCCTAGATTGAGATCTCAAGGGTTTACTTGAATGAACTCAAAGCGAAATAGGGATAGGCCCTTACCTTGCATGTTTTATCTCCTAAAAGGTGGATCACCCATATTTCCTTTGGTTCAAAGGTACCATTGACATGATTGGATTCCTTGATTTCTATAAAACCAAGACCATGTTGCTCAAGATTTTTGATTGTCTTTGTTAATTCTAAGATAATATGCTCCTTCAAACATAACCCTTTTTTTATAATGCACAATATCCTCATACTCAATGTCTTCAATATAAATGGGGGATGTTTCAAATTTCAATACTTCTTCAAAAAGTGTTAATGTTTAATAATCTATGTAAAATTATTCCTCATGATCATTTTTTGACATGTCTCCAAAGGATATTTTTGATTCACATTCTATGTGGAAGTCTTCTTCATGATCAATTTTTGATATGTCTATGGATTCTGCTATTCCTTGATCATGTGTAAGGATGATAAGAGTAGGAGAATATTGTTCATTGGTAATCAATTCAAGAGTATCAAAATCATTTTTTGGATGAAGATCATATGCATATCTATTAGGAGTAAGCATCTTGTGGATAGATGTAGGAATGTGTGATATATGGATATGATCATTGTTTGAAAAATATTGCATGGATTGGAAGATACCCATTAAATCATTGTAGTATCTTGGAGATGTGGATCCTTGATCTTGGATTTTATTAGAGTTATCTTCGGTATCATATTGGAATAGACTTACTAAATTTTGAGAAGATATGGACCCTTGATCTTGAGTGATTTCAGAATGGCTTTTCATATGATCTGGATCAAGTTTTTGACATGGTTTCATTTCAAAGGATGGATATATTTCAAAGGGTTCTTGGATTTCTTCAAAATGAAGATATGTGGGTGATAAATCTTGGCTTAGTCCATCTTCATTCTTGAGCATTGGTTCAATATTCTCTTGATATTTAAGTGAGATTAAATCAAGCATTGAATTAAGGATTTCTTCAATATTGGCAACCATGCTCAAATTGATGTCAATATGTCTTGAAAGGAACCATTGATAAAAATTCATGAAGTATTTTTTGCTGCAAGGTGTATGCCCTTAGTCTCCTTATGTTATGTAGTAAAATTCTTGAGTTCATGGCATGTCTTAACCATCTCCCATGAATTCATTAACTCTGGCAATTGTATCGAGCATTAATAGGTCAAGATTTTGGTGTAACAACAATTGTCTCTGCAAAAATTGGTATTAGAGCCTAGGTCACAGGTTTCAACCCCTCGCTTGCACTAGGGTATTTTTTCAAGGTATGCACCCTTAGTTTCCTTGTACTATGTAGCGTACCACTCAAGTTTGTGGCATGGCTTAACTACTTCCCATGGATTCATGAACTCTAGCAATTGGATTAGGCATTAAAATATCAATATTCTAGAGTAACAACAACCATCTTTGCAACATTTTGATCATTCTTGGAAATAAATTATTGAGATGTCATCTTTCTCATTGGGTGATGTAGAAACATTGTTAGCATGATCATTTATGAACAGATCTTAAATGTTATCCTCAACAATTGAGGTAGAGACCTTGTCAATGTTTTCAACCATTAAATCAATGATGTTAATATTTCTTGTTCAATGGATCATTGTTAGACATTGCTAAAGGGTTTTGATCTTGCTGGAGGAAAGATTCTTGATTTATGTTGATTTCCTCATTAGATGAGGTAGAGACATCTTCAATGTGATCATTGATGGTTAAATATTGATCATTATCGTCAACAACTATTTCATCTTGATAAATAAGGTCTTGGATGAGATTTTTGAGTTGAATGAAACTTGATGTTTAATGACCTTTTTTTTCTATGCTACTCACAATAAATATTTTTTTTAAACCATGAAAATCGTTGAATAATAGATTCACAAGCCCCTTTTTGAATATTGATAAGGTTATCATGGACCAATATATTTAACACCAATTTGATTAGCTCTCCTAAAGGAGTGTATTCATGTGTGGTGGTGTTATTGGATTTAAAAATTTATTGTGGTTGAGGTGGTTGTTGAGATTGTGCTTGATATCCCATGTCTTAATGTTGTAATGATAGATCTTATTGTTGATGCTGTGTTTCTTGATATCCAATGTCTTGATCTTGGATATATAGTTGATGTTGTTGTTGATGAAAATCAATATTTTAATATTCTTGGTGAGGAATATAGTAATTTGGAGATTGATATGTTTCTAGGAGAAGTGTGTCAACTATTTTGGTAAGTGAATTTAGGGAAATTTGATGTTGTAGATTATAATATTGAACTCCTTGATGTTGTGAATTTTTTTGAAGGATTTGATGTTGATGTTGGAACCCTTGATTTTGTCGTAACACTACTTGATGTTGTTGTGACCCTTGATGTGGTTGATTTTTATATGTGTGATTTTGAGTTCATTGAGGATGTGGTTGAGTTTATTGATATTGAATGATGTTTTGAGCTGTGAATGTATCCATCTCATAGTTCACCAAGTGTGGATTTGACATGTTGATATTTGATATGTTCATGTTTGACATGTATTGACTTGATGAAATAATGTTGTTTTGGTGTTCAGACTCATGCTTTGATTATTGAATTGATATATTGGTAAGTTTTGACATTGATGGAAATCTATCATAGGACAAGGTGTTCCAAAGTTTTAATTAGGCATACCCACATTTTTGCATCATTGAAGTTTGTATGATATGATGACCCTATATATGAATTGTAGGGATGTAAGATTGGATAATTGATTAGAATTGTCATACTTTTTCAAGTTTACTTCTCAAGACCTCTAGGATAAATGCTTGAATGATGAAAAAATACGTCAATCCTAGAAGATGTGAAGTGCAAAGGTCCTTCATTGAAATGTCTTTGTTACCTCAATTTTTTTCCAATAATGATGTTTTGTTTGGATTTGGATAAGTGATGAATGATTGATATGGATGAGTGGAGGATATTAAACTTTTGATTTAGACCACACTTAAGACTTGGTTGATTGATTAGATTGTGATTTTGATGTTTTTTATGATTATGAGCTTACTACTTTGGGAGTAGACTCATGACTCCAAAGAGAATTTGTTCATAATGATTTTCCTAATGTAACCTAAACACCTTTAAAAAAGACCATTTCCAATATAAAGCTAAATTAGTTGATATGATAAAGGATTCAACCCTAAGTGATTTATATCCAAATGTTTAAGTTGTTTGACTTGATATGAGATGTTGTGATTTCTAATTGAATGGTTGATGTTTAATGTTGAATGGATTTGATATATTTGTTCCAAATGATAACCTAAGATTATGTTTGACAATTTCCATGTGATTATGATAAATAACCTTGTACAATGTTTCAATGTTTCATGGAGAATAATTTTTTGGTCTAATGACAACTCAATTTTTTTTTATAAAAAAAAATATCAAGCATGAATTTCCTTCATTTTTTCATTTTAATCTAGTAACAAAGTATTTTTAAATCAAGTAACCAAGTGGATTTGAATGCTGCTTTGTAGGTTTAATTCTTAAAATATGATTTAAACATGATTTATTTTTACCACATAAAAATCTTGATTATGATTTGTCTACTACTAAGATGTCTACAAGAAAGCAAGCTATTTACCACAAAAGCTCAAAATTTGTCAAAACCAAAGTGCTAAATTATAGTTTCCTAGGTTTACTTTGAAAAAATGTGCAAAGATATAGACGCTAATACTAGGAAGCACAATAATGTATTTTTTTGATAAAAAGAAGTATACTTAGATGCATGTCATAGTATAATGTCCTTAAAGTGCATACAAAAGTGTATAAAGGGTTTGAAGTTTAGTCATAACCATGTTAAGTGTTTTTTTGAGTATTTTTATGATAAATAATGTATTTACTAACTCAAATGGTAATAGGAGATATTTCATGAGCTTTATGCCTCAAAGATTACTAATCAATAGAACCAAAACAAGCAAAACCTAGTTATTCAAGTAAGATTATCTTCTTAATTCAATCTCATTGATAAAATAATACACATAGAGTGGATGACTAGAGTATGAATGCATACATGATACACCTCTTACCTTAAAAGGAAAAGGTTCTTATAAGGTGTTTGTTGCCTCAACTATGCTTAGTACATAGAAACTAACTTCATGAAGCTCCTGATTGTGAGATTGGAAAAAATTATAGTCAAAATTTGTTGAATCGACCTCCTAAATCCAACGATGAGGTCCTTTTCATGCCACAATGTACCTAAAAATTTTCCACCTCCAAAAATTGAAAAAAACAATAATGGAGAAACTAGATCTGATGCTTGTAACCCTTATTGAAGAAATTCCCTCATAAATCGAGAAGGGGTTCACTGAATCAAGGCTATGATACCATGTTAGAATTATGAAAAACATGAGCCATAGGATCAAACAACGAACAAAGAAACCTTCCATGAAAGATATATGTAAACAATATATGCAATTTTTCTCAACAAGAAAAAGCTACGTAATGAACCTCAAGAATCTTCAAGGAAAACATAAGTCCTCAAAGGTTGTGAGTTTTAGAGTAAATATCTAGATTGATAATACAATGAGGGTTGAATTCTATATAGGAGCAACTCTAAATGAGAAAGGGATTATATCATGACAAGTGTCAACATCTCATATAATGAGATAAAATGATCCAATATTAGCTCAACTAATAAAAGCATAAAAGCACTCCTAAGTTTATCTTAAGTGCATGAGAATAAATTAGATTAATGATTAATTACATATTAATTAATTATTAGCTAATCCATGATTACTCTAACAAGGCTTACTACAACATAAAGGTGTTTTGTGGGTAGAACATTGGTGAACACTACCACCTACATAAGCATGGTAATGGAAATACCTTCTCACAATGTTTGGAATCACTTGGATCCAACATGAAAGAAATTCATAGCAAGTCACAAGTAGATAGAACATATTTTTCTCTCACCCAATTTCTATAGTGTTCCCAAAAATGTTTCTTGAGGTCAAACCCTTAGGTGATGAAATCCCAAGGAAGGCCTCTAAAAAAATAAAGGAAGGATTCATTTTAACTACTTTCTCATCACCCAAGATCACACATAGCACAAGGGGAGAGGATACAATAGCAACTCATTCAACTAAAGAAAACAAAAATACAAATTGAAGATATTTCTCTTCACCCAAGATCACACAAGACGTGAGGGGAGAGGATACACATCTATAATCTACCAAACTTGGAATGCACAACACATACTCTTGTTCTTTCTAGATGCACCAAAGATAAATGTGAATAAATTTTTGGCGCACCAATTGAAGTGTGTAAGTTGTATTGTTATTTTTAAGCCCAAATGAAAATGAGGTTGTGTGGTTCAATTTTATGCACCAAATTGACAAATGAAAGTTGTTGTTGTCCAACTTTAAAACACCAAAGTAAATTTGAGATGTATAAAATGAAATTAGCTCTAAATTTATTTCCAAATTAGTGTTAATAAACACAATATGATATGCATAAAGTGAAATTAGCTCTAAATTTATTTATAAATGAGTGTTAATAAAAAAATTCATATTATTTATGTTGTAAATGTTAGATCAAATTAAGAAAATAAGAAGATGTTAGGGTTAAAAAAATGATTAAGCATTAAAATATAACTAAACCCTACAACCTAGACCAAATTGGAATGTGAGTTAACTTTAGGTGCACCAAGGGAAAGTTTAACTCTACAAAAACTAAAAAACCACTTGCACCACTATGAAGAGCATAAAATTCTACCCCATTTTAAAAAAAAAGCACAAAAAATACCATTATATGACCAAGATATGACCATTTTAAGATGGGGTGCAAAAGTAGGGCAGTACTAACAAACGCGCCCAATTTTGATAAAGATGCACTTTTAAGTACAAATGTGTGCTTCTATCAATAAACAAAAGGTGCAAGTTTTCTACAAAGGCACCCCGAAACTGTAGAAGCGCACCTCTATCAAAAAATTAGGCATGAATCTTTTACAATGGTGCCCCAAAAGGTACAAAAGCATGCGACTATCAAAGACAAAGGCGTGACCCTTTAGACAAAGGTGCTTTTCTACCCATGGAACGTATAAATTTGAAATAAACTAAAGAAAACATATTAGATAAGGACCTAGGATCCCACTAGCTATGCCATTATATGAATGTATACAATTTATTGATAGAATAAAGCTAAATTGAACTATCAAATCTATGCAAATGATCAATAAACTACACAATTTTGAGTAAAATTTAATTTAACACAATAGAGATTCAAATCAAAGCAATAGAACTAGAATTAAAGGAAATTGAATCTAATCAGCTATGTAAACCTCTTAATCCCATTGTGGATTGATGCATAATGAGTGGATATGATGTGGATGGCTCAATTTATGCATTATCCATGATGTTGCATAAGCTTTATTGATGAAGATTGATCAAATAAATGCTCTCAAATTGCTCCAAATCAGTGATCAATTTTAGATAATAACTTTTGTATGAAGACTATGGATGATTTGATATGAAATAGGCTTGGTATTCATAGATTTGAAAGATATTGATCAACGTTGAGGATTGAAAATGGTGATCAAAGGATGAAATCATATGAGAGATGAAGTCATGGATAAAGGATTGATCAAGTGGTTGATAATCCATGAGGCATGGATCAATGATCTTAATCAAGGGCTTATAATCCATGAGAGTTCCAACCAATTCGCTTGATTTTAGAAAGCCATGTGCAAAGATATTTCCATTTAGAGGGAAATATTTGAATTTTAAAAGGGAATATTTCTTGTGCTAGTTGGAGAAGTTGGAGAGAATTAGTGAGTTGAACAATTTAGGAAATCATTTAATTATGCAAGTGGATGAATTAGTATCTTTAATTAAACAATTGAGAATTATTAAATAAAAGATGAATTACAATATTTAATTTAATAATTTTCATTATATAATCAAATGAAAGGAACATTAGCATGAAAATGATCAATTAACCAAAAAACTTTAATTATTCAATTAATAGGAGAATAGGAAAAATTTAACTAAATAATTGGATAGATTATTTAATTAAATAGAGGAATTAGGTGATAATAATGATAAAATGGTGTTATTAAGTGAGATCAAGATGTGTGATATGCTTAGGAAGTTTTTAGGTGTCTACAGATAGAAAGGGTGAGAGAGAGGAGTGAGAGGGAGATAGAGAGATAGAGATATAGAGTAGGAGATATGGAGTGAATAAGAGAGAAAGAGAGAGAGAGAGAGAGATAATGAGATATAGATAGAGAGGGAAGGAGGTATGTATAGGGAGATAAAGATATATGAGGGTAATTGTGAGAGAGAAAGGAGACTATAGAGACAAGTAATAGAGGGAGATAAATATAGAGTGTGTGTTTATGAGTGAGAGAAATGTAGAGATAGAGATAGAGACATATATATATATACACACACACACACAAACAGAGAGAGATAAATATATAGAGAGGGAGGGAGAGAAATAGAGAGATAAGAGAATAGAAGTAAATATATATAGAACAAGGAAGTGGTAGGGAGGGAAGAAGAGTGGGTGAGAGAGTGAGAGAGATGGATAAATAGTGTTAGAAATAAGGAGATATATAATTATAAATATATAAAAATATGGATTGATAGAGAGAGGGAGAGAGAGGAATAGGTAGAGGGAGGGGGAGAGATGAAGATGGAGAGGTAATAGAAGAGGGATAGGTAAGGATAGAGAGAGATAGGAGAGAAGGATAGAGAGATAGGGAGATAAATATAGAGGGAGAGATGAAGAGGGGGAGGGAGAAGTTTAGATAGAAAGCGGAAGATATATGAGGAGAAGTATGGAGAGATAGATATATGGGGAGAGATATAGAGAGAGTTATACTAAAGAGAGGGAGGAAAGATAAACCAATAGAGATAGATATAGGGAGGGAGTGTGAGACCCATCTTTTATGTATCGGGGATTATGTGATATATGTTATGATCTGCATAGATGACTATGATTTTGACTATTTTGATGTCCTGGACTCTAGTTTTGATATATGTCATGATCTGCATGGATGACTTTGATTTTTAGTATTTTGATGTCATGGACTCTAGCTTTGATATATGTTATGATCTACATGGATGACTTTGATTTTGACTATTTTGATGTTGTGGACTCTAACTTTGATAGAATATTTTTTGCTTAGATACAATACACTTCTACTTATGTGTTGAGCTTTAGTGTCATGGAGCTTGTGATGCTATGTAGTTAATGGGATTAATCTAATGGTTTTGTTATTAATAACCTATGAGCATTTAATTAGGTGACTAGACATATCTGTGAATTTTGGATGTAGCATAGAGGTGATTTATGTTGATTTCATTAATAATATGTCAATTGTACTATGTGTTGAATAAATGTAATGAGTTTTTTAGTTCTTTATAGTGTTTTTACATAGATACCATGTTGCAACCTCATGCTTTGATTTAATTATGATGATAAATTAAAATTACAGTTGAGTGTGCAAGATAGCCATGACTAGTGGTTTTGGGGAAGACACCAAGGTGACATATGTCATAATGGTTTGTGATGTGGATATTTTGTGTTGTCGCAGTAAGCACCCTTGTTTTATTGTTTGAAGCTGGTCCATAAACTTTAGCGAGTGTGCCTACTCAACTAAGTTCACTTAATTAGATTTGAAAATGACTTATTGAAGTCCAAATCTAAACCAAGATCTTTAATCAATGATTCAAACCCAATGTGAAAATTTAAATCATTAATCTACTGAGCTCTTTTTACTTAACTAGTTCTAACTAGTTCAATGTGGAATAAAGAACTATAACAATTAAGTAAAAACACATAAGCATAATGAAATACAAGATAAGAGCAATTTGGTAACAAAGTTCACCAGACTTTGGCTATGTCTTTGGATTGACTTGAAAATGAATCAATTTATTCCTTCTCCTGAAAGACACAGGGACCTTCTCACAGGTGTTACAAAAGAACTACCTTCTCCTTACTCAAGGATTCAAGAAAACAACTCACACCTATGACCCTACTCGCATCATCAGAAGGATGATCTCTTTACAAAATAGCTTTCAAAGCTTTTTACAAATCTTCTTCAAGAACTTGAATACTTGAGAACTTAATTAAGAATGCTCAACACTCTTCTCACAAAAGAAAATCCTCTCTACAATTCCCTTGCTCTCAATTCTCACTATGGAGAAACTTGGATGATGGATACTCTCAAGGAGAAAATTCTCTCCAAATCAAGTGATGATTTCAAAAGCCTCCTAGCTCCTCCTTTTATACATGAGGTTTTCCTATTTGGGCTAAAAACCTCCAAGATTACAATTTACCCTCTTTAGGGAAAACAAAAACCAATCCCCTTATTTTTAAATAACAATTAACAAACCCCCTAATAAAATATTTAGATTTTTTTAAGCCCTTGTTTTGTTATATTTTTGGGCTTTTCGCTATTTGGAATTTGTTTTTATTCCCAACTAAATAACTATATAGCTATTTAGTTAAGGAATTTAGGCTTAATATACAACAAAACCAACAAGACACATACACATATCAAACACACTACATAGCACAACAGTGGCATCTCATTTTGGTGAACCGATGAGTGTGGGTTCAACTCCCACATAAACTCTTTTCACACGATTTCAAATGGCCATATAACAAAACAAATTGCTATCCTATCAATGGTAAACACAAACTTTATGGCACAATGGTTGAGCTAGTTGTTCTCATTATGGGGTCACAAGTTTGACCCTCACAATTCTTTTATTAGCATACAAAATGAGACAATGTGAGGATGAGGAGCCGATGGGCCACATGTCGTTTGAGGAAGCTACCACATGTCACATTATGATTAGATGTTGGAGACACACCAAAAGACACTTGGAGGACATGTGTCAAAATCTCATTCACCAGAATTGCTGACTGTGCATCTATGTCACCTGCAAACTCACAATATAGATGCCATGTGTCATCCTACAATTGGTCCACACTGGTGTACAGTCCACATCAACTGCCACTTCAGTTGAGACATGTCACTTGTCACGTCACTATACGACTAACACATGTCAAGACCCCATTGGTCCACGCCATCATCCATATGATGAATCATCTGCTTTGTCAACTATTGACATCATGATGATGTCATCATCATACCATTCAATCACCCTGGTCAAATTGGAACTTTGACCGACAATATCTTTCATGTACATGCTTTGTTTTCGACGAAATGAGCATCGTCGGGATCATCTCGTCAAGCTCTTCGCCTTGATACTATTTTTTGCAAATTCTGAGATGATCAATTTTTCTGCCTTTCTAGACGTCCTCAGGGACTTGTTTGACCTGAAGTTTGACTCACGATATCTTTTGCATACAAGCTCTAATTTCAACGAAACAAACATTGTTGGGTTCGTGTCGTCGAGCTCTTTGTTTTGACATCGCTTTTCACTAATTTTGAGTCAGTGAAATTTTTGCCTTCTGACGAGCCCTTGGTCCAAGTTTGGTCCAAGTTTGATCGAACTTTGACTGGCCATATCTTGGATGTATACATACTCCTTTTAAGTCTATTCAAGTTGCATTGGAATTAGGATTCTTAGCTCTACGCCATGGTGTCCAATTTTTGAGCATTGGAGACAATTAATTTTTTGAGGTTCATAGATCCTCTTGGATCAAACCTCGCCACCGAAGAGCTTTTGGTCCTCCAAAAGATGTCTTATAGAACCTTTGACTCCCTCAGCTTGGATCAACTTTGTTGTCACCTTTGAAGATTCACGACAATACCAGTGTTGGCTCAACCTTTCACAATTGATTTTGATTCTGGTCCTGGCTCCACCATGCTTTGAAACTTATAGTTGGCCTCCATAGTTCTTACATTTTGGTACACGAGCTTGCCTAGTGCAACATCTTCCTCCAAAGGTATTACGATATGATAGCACTTAGGTCTTCAAAAGCTCATGAAGATATAGTTCAAAAATGGAACTTAACATACCAAAAGCAAGAAGAAAAACCGAGCATGATAAACCTGTATCTCAGTGCTTCTTACGACGGTAGTTCACATTTTGCATCTCTCACTTAGCCATCTTTTATGACATGACTCTGATGCTTCTCCAAACTGTTGGTGTAATTAATTAATTATTACACTAGCATAAGTTAACTTAGGTCTTGCATTTAATTAATTAAGTCCTAGGTTGTATTATTATATAAATCATTTAATAAATGGGATAATATTCCCTTCCTTATTTTTAGGAGATAAGATTCCTTCTAGAAGATGAGTTGTCCTTCTAGAACTTATCTCAACATTTAATGATCATCTAGATAGGGTTCACATGTTGTCACATGTTAGATCAAGACACATGGCAACATCTCATGCATATTAGGGTTTTCCTATTGCCTATATAATCAGGCATCTTGTTCATTTGTAACATATCATATCTTTTTCATCATATCAATAGAATCTTTAATCAAGCATTCCATTTTTGCAACACTTTCTGTGTGGTTGATTATCTTTCCTGGTTCAAAGGTCCTCCATCGAAGACTACAGCTTCAAGGACTATGCATCCATAATCTCAACAGGGTATCAGAGCTTATCCAGTGAAACATCAACCCTCGATCAAGAAAGTTGGTGTGCGAGATTCTCCGCAGGCTTGAAGGTTTCCATTGAAGGCTACTTGTTTCCACCCAGGGACCAAGCTAATTTCTGAAGTAGATAGAGTCAAATCCGAGATTGCCATTGTCTTCAGAAGGCCTCAAAACCCTAGGATTTCCTGCCCATTCATCAAAATCAGATACATCAACCCGGGAGCTTCAGAGGTATTTTTTATGGTTTTCAAAATCAATCGTACTATCTGTACAATTTGCAGCAAAAAAAATCATCCCGGTCAGTTGTCCTCTGAGGCAAATTTTTTTTTATATGCAGGCCTTTTTCGTTTTAGAAAAATGGGGCTAATATTTTTTTATTATTTGGCAAAAAATCATATTTTATATAGTTCACAGAAAAAATCAATTTTGTGCGACCTTCAATTAAATCACCCGTCGGCATCATTTATTAAAAATCAGGGGTTGATTTTTTAAAATCATCGGCATTTAAATATTATCTTTTTCTTGCGGGTTTATTTTATTTTTGTCGGCATATTAAAAAAATTTTGATTTTTAATTGCTAAATATCAATATTAAAAATCAAGAATACTGTTTTCTTTTGTCAGCACTTTATTTCCAACCGTCTGCAGAAAAGGGTTACGTCGGCCGCACGGTGGCATTTATTTTTTGACAGGGGCCGAGGTACTATTGTCAGCCCATTTGGGGGGTCGACCTCACCGGCCAATTACTATTCCTCTCCGCCGATGTGTTAGTTGTCGTCGCCGTCCGTCATCTCGGAGACTGGTCACATCCGACCCGGCTCGTACCGATCATGCTTCCCACCTTGCCGACCGCCGGTGTATCCCGCCGAAAGTTACTAACCGCCGATCATCCTATCACCGGTGACCCTGTTTTGGCTCTCGTTGATGACCGTGGGCTCCGCTCTATCCAGCGGCGCCGCCCTAGCCACCGCCCAACAACAGCTCTTCCGCCGCTTCGCCCAGCAATGCCCATTTTTTTGCCAATTTTAGCGCTGAGGTCACATTAAGGACTGAGTGTTAAGCCCAGAGGGGCTCAATTTTTGCTCCTCTTTAGCCTGCAGATGCCTAATCAAGGCATTTTTTTCATTTGATCACAACTTTCACCCAGGATATCAAAATTTGGCAAACGATATACCATCGGAAAGGGAGTTTCGCGTACTTTCCAGTGGTTGCATCAGTTTTGCAAAATTTTTCTTGCAGAAAATTCTACAGCCAACTGAAGACAAAACCCTAATTTGGACATAAAGGCTCATAACTTCTCATTAGATTGTGAGATTTCAGAAATTCTAGCGGCATCAGGAAGGTGATTCAAAGCTTTTTTTCATTAGTCTAGCCCCTTGATCAGTTTCAGCTCCAGGTACTCTTGCATGATAGTTTTTTCAATTTGGTGCATTTGATCAATAACCTAGTTATTCTGAAGCTTGGAACAAGTTTGTTTGATCCGGGTTGCATCACTTTAGTTGTACATCATATTTGGAAGTCTTTATTTGTTGTTGAAGGTCATTTGTCTTTGTTTTTGTGGAGAAAATTCATTATGGGGCTTGCATATTACTCTCCTTCTTTGACTATGTTGCACAAGGGTAACTATTCATAATGGCGAGATGGGATCTGCCACCATCTTCATTCACTTGATTTGTTGCCACATCTATTTGGTATTATTCCTCATCCAAGTGAAGGTATTCATGAAATTTCTTGGAGTTGCAGCAAATATACTGTTTTGGAGATTATTTCTATGCAAGTTGATTGTGATGTTTTGAGATCTATTGATCATTGTGATTGTCCTCATATCCTTTGGATTAAGCTTTGGGAGCTATATGGAGATTCAGACACTCCACTCTTCCCTGATGGTCATGATTCAAAACATCATTCTTCAGATCAAGTTCCCCATGATGCTATTGTTGTGCAGGAAGTTGATTACCTTGATCTTTCCAAAGAGGTTGACAAGGTTCCTTTCGGTGCTTTTTCTTCATCAGAGACAGTTGGTATCCCTTCACATTCAATGATTCCTTGTCCAGATTCATTGATTGAGGCTTCCACCATCATCATCCATCAGGACACATTCAGTTTTTCAGACTTGGCATTGTAGGATGGCTTTGTTTTAGGCATCATTGACTTGGCTACTTCTACAGGTTTGGAGAACATTCTTTAGGGGATATCACTCCTCTATTCAGATCACACCTTGGAGAGTTTTCTTGAGTATCCACATTCCTTTGTCTCGACCTTGATTGGGAATTCAAAGACTACATTGGAGGCATTGAGTTTCTCTTCAGAAATTTCATATTTGAAACATCTTCCCTCTCATTCCATTCTGGTTTTGAAGTTTCTTCAGCATCCACCATTGGATTTGCTTTAGACTTCTTTCAGTAGTTTTGAGGACACTTCATTCAGGGGGGGCTATCAAGTCTCCATCATATTTATCCTATCTTTGCCTTTGGATATTGCTCAACATCAGTTTCTGCATCATCTTGGTTTGTCACTCTCTTCATTGATTGTGGCATCTTCATCTTCAGGCAAGGAGACATTTGAGCAGAGTTCTGAGACATCATCATCCATTTTCATCTTTCCTTCCTTCAATTCCTATCCTGAATGGGAAGCATCTTTGCACTTGCATTTGGTTTTGTTTCTTCCGAAAGGGAGACAAGTTGTTTGTCGACATTGGATCTTGTTATGTCTTCAGACACTTACCTTTTTTGCAGGTGATATCATCTTCTGGGGGGGCTATTTAGTCTCTCTATTGTATTCATGTGATGGATGGTGTACTTGGGGGGTATTTGGGAGTCCTCCATACTTCCCATCTTATCTCACATTTTTTCTTTTTCATCTCCTTTTTGGAGAGGGGTTTTGTTCCTACTAGGTTTCCCCCTTTTCTCCAGTTGTGGGAGATTTTCTTCATCCTCATGTACATGGGTACCTAACATGGCCTTGTAGCCGGGACCCATCATCATCTCTACATAATCATTGCATCTTCCTCCCTAAGTTGCACTTATGGGGGGGTGTTGGTGTAATTAATTAATTATTACACTAGCATAAGTTAACTTAGGTCTTGCATTTAATTAATTAAGTCTTAGGTTGCATTATTAGATAAATCATTTAATAAATGGGATAATATTCCCTTCCTTATTTGTAGGAGATAAGATTCCTTCTAGAAGATGAGTTGTCCTAGAACTTATCTCAACATTTAATGATCATCTAGATAGGGTTCACATGTTGTCACATGTTGTTAGGTCAAGACACATGGCAACATCTCATGCATATTAGGGTTTTCCTATTGCCTATATAATTAGGCATCTTGTTCATTTGTAACATATCATATATTTTTCATCATATCAATAGAATATTTAATCAAGCATTCCATTGTTGCAACACTTTCTATGTGGTTGATTATCTTTCCTGGTTCTCAAAGGTCCTCCATCGAAGACTGCAGCTTCAAGGACTGTGCATCCATAATCTCAACACAAACTGCTTGAGCATGGTAATTGTGCCTCAGCCTGAAACATTCCTTCACCTTTTTTCTTCAGAACTTCTAATTTAAGGCTTCACCATTCAGCTCTATCTTCATTTTTCTAAAGCAACAAGGCCATAAACAACAATCGTTCAAGAACTTCAGTTATCAAATGAGTTCAGCCTTCAAAAATGATCTTGACCGAGTCTTCAAGATGAGAATATATAGGTCACTCTAGACTATTCTCCCAACTCTTACTCTGAATGTGTAGATGGTCTTCCACTTCTCCCAAAGTTCTCTTCAGTAGAAGTTTCACACTGAAAGAAATCTGCAAGAAAACTGCAAGTAACAAATCTGTATCTTGCAATAAGAAGTCGTCAAGTATTCTCCTATGGATTACAAGAGATATGGCTTCAAGAGCCTTACAAAAATCTCAACCTTAGAGTAATACAACTTCTTGTGAATACTTGCAAACAATTTTATTTATAGTCTTATACTCCAAACCACACTAGTTTGATATCAACAACATATTACCATACTACAAAACAAAAAAAATGGTAACACACACAAAGTTGATACAACCATTTGGATGAACAGTGTTCCCAGATTTTACAGAGTTGTTCAAAGGAACTTTCCTTCACTAGCTGATCCATCTTCGGTTCTTCTGCCATAGGGACAATACCCTCAAGTTCCACCTTTACTTTTTCAACTTCTTGTTGGGTTGATTTCTCAATGGACCTTGATGAATGATGAAGCTCTGGCTATAGCTTCTAGCATTTTTCATCCCAATTCCTGCTGATTTTACAGTGGATACAGTAGTTTCAAGCTCTAGAGAAGGATTCTCTAGTTGCTCCCAATCCTTGAAAATGAGGTCTCTTCTTGGCCTCGATAGGATTGATGATTCCTTGTTCAATGGTGCCTAGGCCTTTCTCGTTGTATCCCATTTTGGTAAGCAGCTTCATTCCAATGCCCTTAGTGTGCTTTTTGAAATGTACGAAAGAGTTCTGCTCATCCTCCATTGGTTTCTTTTGATTTGATGTAGAAGATTCCTCCAGATAACTACTGTCGTTATCTGACATGTTGAGGGTCTTCAGATACTCCATCTGCTGACAGTAAGCACATTCTTTTGCACCTACAAGATTAGCCCATTCATGACCACAAATCAATCTCGCCACAAGACTCTTTGCAATAGGCTTCGTTGTCGATGATGCTCTTGAACTATTAGCCAAAGTGAGTAGGGAGTACGAGGAAGAAGTATCCTCAAAATGATGACAAAGAAGCATATGTGAGCATTCTTTGATATAGGAGGACTTCTCTTGTTCTACTCCTCAAGGACCTCTTGTAGCAGCCCCTACAGTCTTTGCTTCTTAGTGTTAGCTTCTTCAAGCAATCGCTTGAGTTCCACATTTTCTGTCTGCAAACGACATTTGGCTTCCTCTAGCTTCTGCATTTTATTAGATTCCTCGCAATGATTCTGGTAGAGAGTTTTGATCATCTTCTTCATAGTGAAGAAATCTTCTACCATAGATGTAGCCATCGTCACTCTGGACGTTTATCCTTGCTTAGATGCCATCTTGTAATCAACAACACTGAACAATTGCAAAACGAGCTCAACAACCACTCTGATACCACTTGATCCATAAACTTTAGTGAGTGTGCTTACTCAACTAAGTTCACTTAATTATATTTGAAAACGACATACTGAAGTCCAAATCTAAACCAGGATCTTTAATCAATGATTCAAACCCAATGTGAAAATTTAAATCATTAATCTGCTGAGCTCTTTTTACTTAACTAGTTCTAACTAGTTCAATGTGGAAATAAAGAACTTTAACAATTAAGTAAAAACACATAAGAATAATGAAGTACAAGATAAGAGCAATTTGGTAACGGAGTTCACTAGACTCTAGCTACGTCTTTGGATTTTCTTGAAAATGAATCGATTTATTCCTTCTCTTGAAAGACATAGGGACCTTCTCACAGGTGTTACAAAAGAATTGTCTTCTCCTTACTCAAGGATTCAAGAAAACAAATCACACCTATGACCCTACTCCCGTCGTCAGAAGGATGATCTCTTTACAAAATAGCTTTAAAAGCTTTTTACAAATCTTCTCCAAGAACTTGAATACTTGAGAACTTACTTAAGAATGCTCAACACTCTCCTCACAAGAGAAAATCCTCTCCACAATTCCCTTACTCTCAATTCTCACTATGGAGAAACTTGGATGATGGATGCTCTCAAGGAGAAAATTCTCCCCAAATCAAGTGATGATTTCAAAAGCCTCCTAGCTCCTCCTTTTATACATGAGGTTTTCCTATTTGGGCTAAAAACCAATCCCCTTATTTTTAAATAACAATTAACAAACACCTTAATAAAATATTTAATTTTTTTTAAGCCCTTGTTTTGTTATATTTTCAGGCTTTTTGTTGTTTGGAAATTGTTTTTATTCCCAACTAAGTTATTTAGTTAAGGAATTCAGGCTTAACATACAAAAATACCGACATGACATACACATATACCAAACACATTGCATAGCGCAATGGTGGCATGTTAGTTAGGTGAACAAATGGGTGTAGGATCAACTCCCGCTGACACTCTTTTCACCCGATTTCAAATGGCCATATATCAAAACAAACTTCCATCCTACCAATTGTAAATACAAAGTTTATGGCGCAACGGTTGGGGTGGATGTTCTCTTTCACGGTTTCGACCCTCACACTCCTTTTATTAGCAAACAAAATGAACCGACGGGAGGACAAGGAGTCAACAAGCCATGTGTCGTTCGAGGAGGTTGCGATGTGTCGCATTATGATTCACTATTGGAGACACATCAAAAGACACTTGGAGGACATGTGTCAAAATCTCATTCACCAAAATTGCTGACTGTGCATCTACATCACTTGCCAACTCATTCTGCCAACTCATAGTACAGATGCCATGTGTCACCCTCCAATTGGTCCATTCCAGAGTACGGTCCACAATCGCTGTCACGTCAGCCAAGAAATGTCACTTGCCACATCACTGTACGACTGACACTTGTCAAGACCTCATTGGTCCACGTCAACATCCATACGATGACTCATCTGCTCTGTTAGTTGCTGACGTCATAATGATGTTATCATCGTACCATTCAGTCATCTTAGTCAACCTGAAACTTTGACTGGCAATATCTTCCGCGTACGTGCTTCGTTTTTGACAAAACGAGCGTCGTCGAGATCGGCTTGTCAAACTCTTCGCCTTGATACCTTTTTTTCCACATTCTAAGACGATCATTTTTTTTGCCTTTCTAGATAGCCTCAAGCCCTTTTCGACTCGAAGTCTGACTTGCGATATCTTTTGCGTACGAGCTCAGATTTTGATGAAACAAACATTATTGGGTTTTTTGTTGTCGAGCTCTTCGATTTGACATCACTTCTGACCGATTCCAAGTTGGTCAATTTTTTTCCTTCTGACGGGTCGTTGGTCCAAGTTGACCGAACTTTGACCGGCCATATCTTGGAGATACGAACTCCTTTTGAGTCTGTTCAAGTTGTGTTAGAATTAGGATTCTTAGATTTACACCATAGTGTCAACTTTTCGAGCATTGGAGACAATTTATTTTTTGAGGTTCATAGATCCTCCTAGATCAGAAGCCATGGCTAGTGCAAATGAATTGGGGTAACATTTTAAATCCTAGTTTTGGGGCAATTTAATGTGTTTTAGTAGTGTTATGTGGCTTTTCCATGACCCTAGGTCATAAGGTTAAGTCCCAGGGGAAATTTTATGTGTTTAAAAATTGATTTGGGGGCCTTAGAGCACTTCTTTGGAAATATTTTCTTCAGGAGATGAAAATTCAAGAATATTGCATGCTGTAAGAGCCTACTCACCAAAAGAGAGGAGTATGTTAAAAGGTGGAGGCAACACTTTTCTCTTGAAAATTGATCATGGGGGTTAGGATCGCAAGGAAGATCTTGTTTCGAAAACTATTGTTCAATTTTATTCTAGTATGGCTAGAAGTAGAAAAATCATCTATTTTTCTTTTCTGGCCACACATATAGTGAAAGGAAAAGAAAGAGGCTAGGAGGAAAAAAGCTAGAGAAGATTGTTGTTGTTGTGATTTCCATTTGCCAATTGAAGGCTTCGTAGGTTAGTTGTTAATTTTATTTTTCTGCCATTTGTGTTAATTATGTAAAATAAGTATGAACAATTGTGCTTTGGAAAATTGTGTGTTGAGGATTATTGTTGTCACGAGGAATGTACGTTCATGTTTAGGTTTGTGTGGGGTTTGAGTGGGCTGAGATGTCCAAAGGATGGGAGCTAACATCGGGTATGAGTACCCCTGGAGATGTGTATGAAATGGAGTATTGTTGTGGTTTATTTGGAATGAAGGTGAATGGTGTGGAATGGAGGTAGGAAATGGGAGCATGTTGGCTGTATTTGGGTGAACTGAGGAGGTTAATGACTGTATTTGTACAAATTTTGTGCTCCTTTCTCTTTGTCAATGTCCCCACTCCCCCTATTTAGGGCTCATGAAGATGAGGCCTATGTTTGGTGTGCAGTGTAATGTTGTAACCCTGAGTTGTAGGCTTTGAGTGAAATAACTTTGGGCTATGTGGTTGCTGGTTGTTTCAATATTGCTGCAACATGTCATGTTTTTTTCCTTGAGAAGAGGTTCTTGTGGTAGACTATTGATATAAAAGTTTTATCCTGTATTGTGAGAAGAAATTGATAAATGTGTTATCTATATAAAGAGAATTGTTATATTAATTTCCCTTGTGTGTTGTAAGAATAGTTATAAAAATAAGACTTGACAAGAGGATTGAAAGTAATTTCTTTTGTGTAATTCTGCAAGTAAATAGTAAGACATTTTAGAGTAATTTAACTCTGTGATGAAATTTACTTGAACATAGCAAGACTTTGCAACAATTTCATAGTGATGTAAAAATTGTAAAAGTATATATGGTTAAAAGGTATCAGTGTTTACCTATTCTCTTACCCTCCTATAACAGAACTAAATGGGAGATACAAAAGAGACAAAGTAAAATTTCTATAGATTTGCATTGTAAAGTAGTTGAATCTGCAAAAAGAAAAACAGTGAATAAATTTCTATGGAATTTGCATTTGTAATGTAGTTGAATTTGCAAAAACTATGTAGTTGAATTTGAAAAAATAAAAAAGATGAATAAATTTCCATGGATTTTGCATTTGTAATGTAGTTGAATCTGCAAAAAAAAATTGATTAGTTGAATCTGCAAAAATAAAAAGAATAGTGAATAAGTTTCTATAAATTTTGCATTGTAATGTACTTGAATCTGCAGAAAAACAGAAAGTAAATTTCCACAGATTTACATTATAATGTAATTGAGTCTGCAAAAGAAAACGTGAACAAATTATTATGGATTTTGCAATATAATATAGCTAAGCGTGCAAAATAGTGGATGAATTGTGTAGCAGAAACATAGTATATCTGTACTCAGCTCTGAGTGAATTATTTGCTCTTCTAGAGAGAAAGTAGTAGATAAGGATGAGGAGGGAATCATCAACAGTATATATGTGATTTGCCCAAAAACCGTGCTTATAGGGATAATTTTGGCTACCGAATTAGTAGTCTAAGGGAACCCACCAGGCAACATTGTAAGCCACCTTATGAGTTTTCTCATAAACAAGACCGATGAGATAGAATAGATAAATACTTTTCAAATTAGTATGAAAGAAAACCCGAGAAAGAAAAAAAAGAAAAGAAAAGAACGCAAATTTGATATTAGAAGAAATAGAATAAAATTAAATCATTACAAGAGCCCTAAGGGCTCGGCCTATGATGGGCGTCGCCTACAGTAGAGGCGCCTCTTCGCCTTGCTGTTGTCGACCTTCTTGTTTCACCAATATGGTGAGTTACAGCCTGGAAATAATTTGACAGAGGTTTTTAGGGTTGGAAGTAATTCCAATTCCTCGCGCAGCAGCTTCCCACTCCTGACGGCTCCCGGTGGCTCCCGACGTTGCCTTCTCAGTTCCTGATGGCTCGTGACGCAGTTGCACATTTTTTCTAGCAGTCTTCTCATCTCTCTTGTACGGCTAGGTGGTATTCCATCAATCCTGTGGAACATTCCATTTTCCCTCGCAGCATTTTTGATGCTTTTATTTTTTCACGGGATTTTTATTTTTAGAGGACAATATTTAAATCTGGGCATTTTATATTTAAAATACTTCAATGTGTTTTTTGTAAAGTGTGTGGTAAAAGGTTTTTACTTGACTTGGAAGTCAAGTTACTGAAAAAGTAACTTAAAACATTTTTTTTTCTTTACTTGGGGGTCAAGTTTTCACTAAAGGTACTTTTTATGTAAGAGGTTTTTAATTAAAAATACAGAGGAGAGAAAATAGGTGGAGTGGCAAGCAAGTTTTCTATAGAATGCTACGTAGAGCAATTTTGAATAGCAGCCAATGGAATCTGAAATATTTTGAATGAAGAAATATAATATCAATCTTTATGGGTTTATTTCATGTGTTCTAAATTTCTGTATTAATCAGTGATTGAAAATTTATGAGTTAAAGTTGTTTTAGTTTTATGTCTTCTTTTCTGCCTCTGGCCTTCAAAGTGGTATCAAGGCAAGTTTATCAGAGCAAGTTCATTTTCAGCAAAAATGTTTTTTTTTTTCTTAAAGAGCTCCAACAAAGGTATTCTCATAGCCAAGAATGGCAAGCACAAGCACAAGCTTGAAAAATCTAAAGATTCCACAATTTAATGGCAAAAATTATGATTACTGGGCAATCATGATGACGGCATTGTTTTATTCACAAGATTTATGAGAGTTAGTAGAGAATGGATTTCCAGAACCATTCGATGCATCAACATATAGTGCATTAACTCAAGCAAAGAAGGATTTATTGAAGGATAATAAGAAGAAGGATTGAAAAGCTCTTTTCTTTATTCTCTAAGGAGTGCATGAGAGCATTTTCCCAAGGATTGTAGTAGCAACAAGGTCCAGACAAGCATAGGGTATACTACAAACAACCTATCAAGGTATGGAAAAATTCAAAATAGAAAAGTTATAAATACTAAGAAGGGAATTTGAAATTATATATATGAAGGACAATGAATCAGTAGACTCTTTCTTCACCCAAATCTTTGGACTAGTAAATCAAATTAGATCATATGGTGAGACACTTGAAGATAGAAGAGTGGTTGAAAATATTTTAAGGAGTTTACCCACAAAATTTGAGACAATCTATGTAAACCTCGAGGAAACAAAGGACCTCACACAATTTATAGTCAATGAGCTACATACACCTCTTGAATTTCTTTTGAACACAGGTTGAGTAGATTGGAAAACACATCATTGGGGCATACTTTTAAGACAAAGGTTTCAGTCAACCAAGGAAGAGGTAGAGATAGATCAAATTTTAGAGGAAGAGGAAGAAACTCTTATAGAGGTGGAAGAAGCATCCCATTAAGCTCGAGTGGAAGAAGTAGCAACCATAACCCAACTCAAAATCCATCTCAAAATCAGCCTCAAGGTCAAAGGTATGATAAACCTCAAGTCCAATTTCCCTATTGCAAAAAGTTTGGGAATTATTTGAGTGAATGTAAAATAAGCAATATGATTTCAGTAAGCAAAATGTAAATTTTATAAAAGAAAATCAAAATCAAAAGTCAGAATCAAGCACAATGTTTTTGGCATGTAATGTTGCACTGGCAAATGAAAAAGATGTATGGTTTTTAGAATCAAGTTGTAGTAATCATATGACTGGGAATTTAGAAATGTTTTCTAGTTTGGATGAGTATGTGAAATCAGATGTAACAATTGGGCAATGATAACAAATTAGAAGTCAAGGGAAAAGGGAACATCAACATTCTAACTAAGCAGGGGGAGAAGAAGTTTATTTCTGATGTGTATTTTATTCCTGGGTTGAAACACAATCTAATGAGCATTGGATAGCTTGTTCAAAAGGGTTATAGAGTATTTTTCAAAAACAAAGAATGCACAATTTTAGACAAACACCAAAGTAATCGGCTTATAGCTAAAGTCCAAATGACCAACAATAGGATGTTTCCCCTAAGGATAAAACTAGATTTGAAGGAAGAGTTTTCTCATGAAGAAAAGGTTGCAATAGTCACACAAACAGTCTTTCAAGCTGAAATTAAAGATGAAGATTGGCTTTGGAATCTAATATTTGGACATTTAAACTTTGGAAGCTTAAATCTATTGTATAAGAAAAGAATGGTGAAGGGGCTACCTCTAATAGAAAAACCAAATAGAATATGTGAGCATTGCATCTTAGGAAAACAACATAGAGAATCATTTCCAGTAGGGAAGTCAATTCGTACAAGTAAACCATTAGAGATTGTTCATTCAGATTTGTTTGGACCAATGCAAACAACCTCAATTGGTGGAAGCTACTACTTCTTGACATTCATTGATGACTACATAAGAAATATATGGGTCTACTTTCTAAAAAAAAAGATTGAAGTGTTTAATTACTTTTTTCAATTCAAGGCTCTTGTTGAGAAACAAAGTGAGAATTACATCAAAGCATTGAGAACGGACAAAGGAGGTGAATACATCACAAGAGAGTTTTTAAATTTCTGCAAAGATCATGGGATTCACAAGCAATTTACAACTAGATATACACCTCAAAAAAATGGGGTAGCTAAAAGGAAAAATAGGACAATCATGCAAATGGCTAGATGCATGTTAAAAGCCAAACATTTGTCAAATGAGTATTGGGATGAAGTTGTATCATGCATATCATATATAATTAATAGGATTCCAACTAACAGTGTCATGAATATGGTTCTGGAAGAAGCATGGATTGAAAGAAAACAAATAGTTGCACATATGAGAGTTTTTTATTGTGTAGCATATGCTCATGTTCTAGATGAATTGAGAAGAAAGTTGGATAAAAAGGGATAAAAATGCATATTTGTGGGATACATCGATGAATCCAAGACATACAAGTTATAGAATCCAATCAGCAAGAAATTTATACTCAGCAAGGATGTGCAATTTGTAGAAGATGAAGCATGGAATGGAAATTTGGAGAAAACAATCAATATTGCAGCCAACTTGCCACAAGAACATAATGAAGGTTTTATACCAGCAAATACTCCAACAAATGTGACTTCTTCCACACCCATTCATAGTCAACAAAGTGGTCAAAAATGACATCATCAAATGTAAGAACAACAATAAGAGGACACCAAACATCATCTACAATAGGGATTTCAAGTGTAGAACTAGCAAGTCCACATTCCACATCAAGTGACATGTAAAACCCCACACTAGCAAGCTTAAGGAGACAAAAAACCAAAAGTTTAAGTGAGATTTATTAGCAAAATTGTTAGAATTGACTATGGCTGCCAAGATCTATGGACCAAATGGAAAGCACAAAAGGAGAGAGAAAATATGATATGACAAGAATAAACTATATTCAATGTAAATTATATGAGATGATTACAATGAGAGAGACCCCTTGGTTATATAGCCAAGGTGAGATGCAAGATGTCACAGGATTATGACAAGTGTCTTAATCATATGACATGAGACAACTAATCACACTTACCTAGGTTCACATGTAGTAGTTTTCAAAGGATAAGAAAACAACTAATGACAACTAACATCTTCTAGAAAGATTCCTTCCTATGACCTAAGTAAACTTAACTAAGATGTAAATAAGTCCCCTAGTAATGAATTAACTAGGTACAAAACTCTATTTACACCAACACCCCCCCTTAAGTGCAACATAGGGAGTAGCAGATTATTATGAAAATGACACAAAGATGCAAGGATGATGATGGGTCCCGGCTACTAGGCCATGCTAGGTACCCATGTACATATGCAATGCAAATGAAATGCAATCTCTCACAAATGGAGAAAAGGAGAAAACCCAATGGGACAAAACTCCTCCCCAAAAGAGAGACAAAATAAAAAAAGTGAAATACTCAATGAAGAATGAGAAGGTAAAAACCCCCCATATGAGAGAAGTAGAAGAGAAGCAAGGTAGCCCACCCTCAATGTTGAGTCCCCTGCAATGATGGTAGAAGCTCGACATTGAATGTTGAAGATGATCCAATCTCGCCGAACAACGTTCCTCCCCTTAGGAAGAAACAAAACCATGGATGTATGCAGAATACCATGAAGATGGTGTTGGAGTTAAAATGACACTGAGAGGGGGGGTGAATCAGTGTCTTAACATATTTGACCAATTTTCAAAAATTCAAAAACCATAGCTCATATTTGATCTCAATATTAATCTGATTAAAGCATTCATGAATTGAATGTAATCATTCATAAATAGGATTGAGAAAAGTAATAATCTCAACAGTGAACTAAAACAACAACAACACAGTAAAGCAGTGAGAACTCAGAAGAACAAAGAGACACAAGATTTTGCTGAGTGGAAAACCCTCTTGGGGTATAAAAACCACTCTTGAAATGCCTTGCAGGCTTAATCTTTTAAACAACTGTTCACAATGCCTTATAGGCTAATTTCTGAGCACCAACCCCTCAAATTATTTTTGGAACAATAATAATGACTTAGAGGATTTCTCTATTTTCAGTTAGGCACATATCTCTCTGTTTTCTCGTCTACAGAATACCCTAAGGATTCAATAATTAAATCCTTAAAATATTACATAGAAAAGAATTTTACAATATATCTCTGCATATTTTTTTTCAGATTTTTATTGCAGAGTTTATTCATACATTTTCATACAGCCAAGGAATGATAACCTCAGAATTACAACTAGAGTTCTTACACTTTTACAACACTGGTTTTAATATACATTTCAAGTATGTTTGTCATAAAGAAATCTTCAAAATGCATTTTTCACAAGAATCTGAAACACTCTTGCTAATTTTAGAATATGAAGCTAAATAATGATAATCTGTAGATGATGGTAAAAATCAAGAGTAACGCCTATCCAAAGAGATTTTTATGCGCTAAATCAAGAGATTTCAAATTGTAACTGGATAGATTTTCATTGAAACCACGACTTCCCACCCATTGAGAACCATAACCTCTCAATTCTCAGAGAAAGTTTTGCCATGTAACCATTCTGAGATTTGATGCCAACCAATGATGTCGGCCTGCAAATATAATTAGAAATTCATTTGTTAGCCACAGTGACAAAGTTTGTTAATCATTCGCCGAGACATCCAAATAGTCTTGCCAAAGGCAATTAAATCACCAGTCATTCCCCTTAGTTATCGCTTTTTCCATGACCTATCAGAGTCGGGGAGAAGTCATAACAAATAATGTATTATGTCACGCCGAGAGCTCATATGTTCTATTCTTTCCAATCGCTGAGACATAAGAAAGTTTCTCACCGAGATTCCCTTTTGTTTCATTCACTATCATTATAGCCTTTTGATATCTGAGAGACATCTCGTAGACAAGTATTTGTTTTTCCGAGAGCCCCCATGATCAAACTTGTCACCGTGAAATTTTGTTGTCAGGAAGACCTCATATAGATAATACTTCGTTATACTGAAAGTCACCCACCATCTTGTGTGTCGCTGAGACAAGTCAGATCCTATGCTGAAAAAGTCCTTTTGTGTTCCATCAGCGAGACCGAAGGTCACTCGCCAAGACCTCACGCTGAAAACCCTAACTCTTATCGAGATGTATACCTTTATGTTGTTGGTTTTTATAAGAATTCAAACTCGCCAAGAACTTTCTTCGTTGCACATGAGTCATACGAAAATGTTCCTTTTGTTTTATGCATCGCCAAGACATATCAATGTTGGGGAGACCTCTCGGAGAGCACACTATGTCATACCGAAAATCTTTATCCACTCTGATTCGCTGAGACAATACCAACCTCTCGCCGAAAGCCCCTCATAAGACTTAGTCGGCAAGACCTAATTCAAGTTTGCTATGACATTACACCGAAGCTGAGACCTCCTGCTGATAAACAATTTTTCCACCACTGGTCAGCAAGACTAAAGTAAGTTCACCAAGAAATTACAATGAAGAAAAACCTCTCGCCGATGAGCACCCTTTGTTGTCGATCGGGGAGACATGATGAGTTTGCTAAGACATCATTCTGATAGTATAACTCATGCAAATAGGGATCACCCTCTGTCACTGAAACCATGGAGAAGTCCTGCTAAAAGCTTCCTGTATGTAAAATCAAATTGTCATGACATCAAAAACATCTTGCCGATAGGCAACACAAACTTTTATCAGAAAAAATGGATTGGGGAGACCATAGCATTCTCACGCCGATATGTTCTTTTTCTTTCACCGAAACAATGTACAAATAAGATAACCTGAGACTGCACGAAGCTCAAACTGATCAGAACCATAAGATATTAAAATCCTAAATGTAAACTATCCACTGAAAGCCAAGACAAGTAAACCATATAGACAAAACTGTACCAAGATAAAGCATGTGAGAAACCAATCTGAAACTGTCAACAAGTAGAATCAACTGAAAGGGATTTTTTCATCAAGGACAAATGATATGATCACAACTGAGAACCAACAGATGGATGATGGATGATGTCTCTGAAGCATGCTCAAGTGTCTCCATGCCAATGTTGAAAGTTGACACACTCCAAATAGGAGTTCTAGGCCACACTGCTGAAGAGGACAATCCAACATTTAGTAGAGAAGAATGTGGAACATGATCCAAAGACAAAGATATCCCCTCTAAAGACAAAGAAGCCTCCTCCAAATGTTGTCCAAAAGAATCCACACTTAGGCCAATCTATGAAGAATGATCATGTAGAGAATGAACAAGAGGGTCAAAGTGTTCCCTCACAACAATTGAAGAAGGTGCATCTTCAACAAAGAGAAGATGAATTCCATCAATGGTGTCCTCCAAATCTAGAAGATGAGACTCCACAAACAAGTCTGAAATACCCTGTGAGGAAGTCATCCAAAGTAGCCATAGTTGGAATACTATCAAGATCCTACTGCACTGAATCACTAGGAGCCAAAACTGTAGCAACACAACATCATCAGGTACAACAATAGATGGAGGAGATGAAATGCATGGCTCAAGGACTAAATTTTATGTGAGTATGCCCAAGTTCAAAATTCCAAATGTCTCCTTTGAATCATGGTGTATGTGATCAACAGTCGAAGGAATAATGTCACCATCAGAAGCAAATTGTGCAAAGGTATGCAACCAAGATGAATGATCAACCACCCTAGTAGGAATGATCTCTCGAGTCTCCATGTCCTGAATGATGACTGAATTAGGAGTGAACTCCATAGTTCTCGCATCTCCACCATGTGTAATTTGAAAATTGGAAAGAAGATTGTTTGTCAAATGAGGAACACACAAGACATCTTGAAAAGTGTTGTCCCTAATGCTAATAGATCCCTTCCCTATTACACTCATGTATGTATTGTTTCCCATCAAGATAGGAGACATAGTACAAGGCTGAAATGAAGAGAAGATAGTCTGTGAAGATGCCATATGATGAGATGCTCTTGAATCTAGAAGCCATCTCCCTGATCCCAGACCTAATAGAGCACAAAGAGCTTGTCCTTTATATCTTGATGTAGATGCTTGAACTTTGTCCTTTTTAGACTGTTTTGAAGTAGAAGGAGAAGAAGATTCAGACATTCTATCTAAGGAAAATCAATGTGATTCTTTTTTAGAAAAAAATTCAACTCATCAATATCCTTCTTATAACAATAATGTTCTTCATGTCCATCCTTCTTGCAATATGCACAAAAAGGTCTCCCCTTCTTAGATGATTCTCCTTCCGAGGATGAGGATTTCGATTCTTTATGTGGCTTGTTCTTTTTCTTCTTTTGCTTCTTATCAAGATTCCCTGATTCTTTTTGTACCTTAGAATCATTAGCCATCAATGCTTGTGGCTTGGAAGACTTGATTAGACCCATGTTCATGAACTTAGCTTCCTCTTGGATTAGGAGATTTGCAAAGTCATCAAACTTATAATCAACATATGATGCTTCCATAGAAAGTCGATGGGTATGAAAGATATAAACAAATACTAAATACTTAGGACCAAGCTTGGATAACACATTCAAAATATGATTTTAAATCCTCTTTTTCAATATTGCATTCTTTCAACTGTGTTCTTAGTTGCTTGATTTTGGAGATGTAGTCTTGTATGTGGTCAAAAAAATTTGGATCGAGATTCATCAAATCATTATCAATCTGATAACCTCTAATCTTATCTGTTTTACCATACCATTTTTTAAAAGTATCCCATGCTTCTTTCGGTGTATTATATGATTCAATATGAAATTGCAAATCAAATGAGACTAATGAACATATGCATCCAAGTGTTTTCTCATGATCAATCTCCTACTTTGCCAATTCTTTGGCATCAATAGGTTTTTGAATTGTGTCTTTTAGATGGCCTATTAGACCTTTCATCATGAGATAGTTCCATATTGATTTTCTCCATGTAGCATAATTATGTGGATTTAGGGGTTGAATTTGAGATTTCCCCATTGCAAGAACACAAACCAAGCAAAAGAATGCAAGCAATCACTGCAGGATTACCCCCCCAAATCACCCAATCAAGAAACCCCCCAAGCAATATCTGATTTGGCACTTTATATTTAGTGTGTTTATAGTTGCCACTTTCCAAAAAAATGAAGCTTGGTCTTTGATCTTGGTACATGCAAATACAAAAATAGGCCACAAAATCAAATAAAAATTTTGGTACAAAATGAGATCAATTTGATCCTACCACTAAGAAGTACATGAAAAATCATGCACTTTAAAAAAAATTGCCCCAAAAATGTTACCATAGGAGCAAGATATGAGCTCCCGAAGTTCCCAAAATGAGGATGAAGTAGAAACACCTATGAGAATCTAATTTTTTTAGAAAAACCAGACACCAAAACAAAACAAAATGATTGGACCACTATTTAGAGCATGAAAAATAGTCCAAATAAAAAAAATTGCTCGAAAAAAGGAGTCAAAATGACTAAGTTATGAAACTCTAAAGTTCGCCTATGAAAATCAAAATGCAAACTATGAGGGGGGCAAAAAAAATATTAAGAGGCTGCTGACATCATACTGACGTAGTGCTGACATCATACTGATGTAGTGCTGACATCATCAATCCAGCAATTAAATTTGGTGTTGAACGCTCATCACTGGAAAACTCGACCGATCACCGGAATATGCTAGTCGACGAAATATACTCTTCTACCAAAATATTCACCAAACGGACTATGGAGGAATATTCTGGATGTCGCCGACTGATGTTAGAATCTTCATGAGAATTGCCAGTGTAATCAAGGGAAAATCTCAGATTTGTTAGAGGGGTAGCACAATAACATTAAAATTCCAATGAAATAACAAAGTACAAAGGAAATAATATGAAAACAAAAGGAACAATGTTACCCTAGGTCTTCATCTTCCATGCTTCACCTTTGTTACGCCTCCTAGCTTGATGTAAATAGAGATGCCCTCAGATTTGTATGAGAAACTATGACAAATGACAAGACCAAAGCAAGTTTTGAAGGATTTTATTGAAAGAAATGACTTGACAATAGACTAAAATGACAATGACTGCAAATGACAATGATCATAACCTAAATTGACAGAATGAGCATGAGATGGAGAGAGAGAGAGAGAGAGCTGAGAGAAAGAAAGAGCCAGAGAGGGACAAAATGAGAACAAAATTGCCATTTTATAAAAACTGCAATTTTGAATGTGTGGCCAGGATGAGAAGATGACAAAAAACACTAGAATCAATGATCAAGATTGAATGTTGCAATAAGAATTAGGGTTAGGTCAAAATTAGGGCAAATGATAAGGATGAAGGGCCAAGATTGAATTATAAGATAATTCAATCAAGGGTCGAAATTAAATGAGATGTCAAAAGTCAAGAATTAATTTGGAAGATAAGACTGGCACGGACAAAGAGGTTGCTGGAGAAATTAAATAATAAAATTTATTTACTCCAGGTGACCAGTAAATAATTAAATAATAAAGATATTATTTAATTATGGAGGAATGTGACAAAGAATTATTTTGAATTAAATGATGATTTAATTCAAAATTCAAGAGAGTGGACTAAATTAAATAAATAAAATTTATTTAATTAATGAGAGAAAAGACTAATGAATAATTAAATAATTAAAATAATTATTTAATTATAGTGGAAAGTGGACAAAAATTAAATAAATTAGAATCTATTTAATTTTAAAAGAAGGGAACTTAATTAGTGACGTAATTAAATAAATAAGATTTATTTAATTAATCAAGAGGAAAATAAATGACAAAGGGAAATTAAATAAATAAATAAATTTATTTAATTAAAGGAAGACTTTAGACAATTAATGACGTATTTAATAAATAAATGTACCCTATTTATTTAATAATCATGCAAGAATAAATGACATGAATTAATTAAATAATTATGAATTATTTAATCAATAGTCGAATGTGGACCAAGGACATAATTAAATGACTTAATGCTAGGATCTAAAGTGTTAAAATGAAGTTTTGCAGCTCTAGGTCATTTTAGGTGTCTACACACTTCTTATCCAACATATCACATCCATCATTACATATATATTATCTCCATATCATGCATCTCCTTGTACCCATACCATTGCTATTATACTAAAAATTGATGACAAATAAAAATGTGTAAATCCAAACATCCAACAAAATAAAAGGATCACCATACCTCCTCACAAAGTTATGCTAAAACAAATAAAAACATGAACCAATTAAAATTCAACAAATCCTAAAGGCCACAAAGTCCCACCAAATAAAAACCATAACCATGTGGATCCCAAAGAAAAAAAAAGAATGTATAAAAAAATATAAAATGACATCCAAAGTTGCTAATCCAAGAGCTAAGCATCCCTCGCCTCCATATCCTATGTCCATTTCCAATCCCTATGTCCCAAAATCCACTATCACAACAAATCCATCATCCCCAAATCCTAAATCAACTTCTTATCACTCCATTTAACACCTCTCATTGAATGTGCCAATGTTTTTTCCTCTCTCGCTCTCTCTCAAGTCTCTCCCTATCTCTATCCCTCCCACCCTACCTAGATAACTCTCCTTCACTCCCTCTCTCGAGCAGGTATCTCCCTCCATCTCTCTCTCTCTCTCTCTCTCAGGTCTCTCTCTCTCTCCCACCCTACCCAAATAACTTTCTCTTTGCCTCTCTCTCTCAAGTCTCTTCCTCCCACCCTACTTAGATAAATCTCTCACTCCATCTCTCTCTCTCTCTCTCTTTTCTCTCTCCCTCCCTCTATCCCTCTATCTCTCAGGTCTCTCCCTCTATCTATCCATTCCACCCTACTTAGATAACTCTCTAGATCTCTCTCTCTCTATATCTATCTCTCTCCCTATATTGTTTTGTATTATTATATTGTATACTATATATTATATACTATATTCTATATAGTATATAATATAATATATAATATATTATATATACTATATACTATAATATATACTATATTTATTACATAATATATTTTAATAATATACTAATAATACAAAATATTTTAAAAACACTAAATGTAAGAGATATCTATTACAAATGGATATCCATTGGAAATTCAACTATAAAAATGTGTTTAGATATTTTCCTTAGTTTTGTAGTGTTTGCCTTTGTGGCTGGTGACTTTTTTATCTAAATTTTATGAAACAAAAAGCTTTTATTGAGTAAATTGTCAGCTTTCCACTAGTTTAAGATATGCCTTATTTTGAATTTAATAGATAATTATTCTTGACTTTCTACATGCATTATGACTAAAGTCCAGATTGATAGGTTGATTGAAAAACATCTAAAATTCTCAAACAAATTCACATTTTTCAAATCTAAAAGATATGACACATTTTATGCTTCCCATACTATAGAAAAAAAAATCAATTTCATTAAATTTTGACCAAGTTATGGTAGACAACCAAACAAGCTTTAATATTTGTAAAAAGTTATGATAAAAAATTCAAATTTAATAATTTACTTGAAAAAAAAATATGAAAAAATTGTAGCACATCCAAGCATGTGTCCTCTACTTATATTGATTTTTTTTACAAAATAATCAAGTTTTTTCTTGTAGTTAGGTTGGACATACATACACCTACTTTTTTTTCAAAAACAAATTAGTAGTACTGCATTGAAATTTCAAATTTTCACTAAATAGATTTACCTTTGTCTAAAAGAGAACTAGTATCTTAGAAACTACATTAAATTTTTTACAAGTTTTGTTATTACATATTTTCCAATTTTGTGTCACCAAAAAGTGTATATCTTGCTTGATATGGGAGTAATTGATGGAAAATTGGACTTAATGAGGCCTTGATTTAGTGTTGTGAGGTGTTTTACACATCCACATTAGGTCTTGGACTATTGCAAACTGAATATAATGCATTTATCGATGTCTTGTAAAGGTGTTGTAAAGTGTTGTAAAAGACTTTCACGCTTCTCTAGACTTAATAAACCTATCTTTCCCCTAATTCAATGATATAAATATATTTAATTGCATTATCACATTAATCTAGAAGGCTTGTAAATTAAACCTAATTCTAATCTAGTGTTGTAATGTGTCTTACACATTCACATTGGATGTTGTGCCTTTCTAGGCTATGTGGACCTCATTTTAGTGTTGTAAAGTGCATTTAAGCACACTTTCACATTGAAATTTGTGTCCCTGGCCCTAATTACTCTTTACATCATCATTAATAGGCCCCTATGGCCCAATATTGTGCATCTTGAGGCTTAATTTGATCAAAGACTCGAATAGAACAACCTAGAAGCCTGATTTCTTCATTCTCAGACAATCTAGTGAGCAAAATAACCCCTGTGAGACCAAGTCACCCATCTAGGAAAACTAGTCCCATCCAGTTGAGACTCAGTCACCCAGCCTAGTGACTTAGTCCCATTTGGGCTATTTTCGAGGTTTAGGTGGTAAAAAATGGATTTTAAGTTTATTTTTCCTTCATGTCGGCCTTGGGGATCAAATTAATGGGAAAATTAGGTGGATTGCCTATAAATACAAGCTTCTAAACCCTAATTCATAATCATCTTAATTCATTCATCTTATTTATCATTGATCTTCCACCTCAAGTCAAGCAAGCTAGGGTTTTGGCATTCTAAGTCATCAAGATAGCTTTCTAAGACATTCAAGGGAAAATTATTCATCTATTGCTATATAAAATTAAGATCAATCATCATGGAAAGTCTCTAACTCCATATTCTCATGCTTCATTACATTATTTATTCATTTTGGTTTAATTACCTAAAAAGGGGTTTGACCAAGGAAAACCTCCATGCCCTAACATCCAACATTTCTTTCTCTTTCATTGTGTTCATAGATTTAGGTACTTTGAAGGTTTGAAGATAATTGAATAATAGTTTACAAAGTTGTTGAAGACCTCACCTTGTTTTCAAAGCCAAAATATCCACAAAAAGTCACTTTCAAGCCTAAAAATTAGAGTTTTAGAACTAGATACCAATCAGGAACTGAAGTGCAAACCAAGGGCTTTCATTTCCACTTTCAGATTTTTAGAAATTTAGAAGTGTACTAAGTCACCAAAAGTGGTGGCTTAATCCCACTAAACCTCTTTTTGGAGATTTCTTTAGATTTGGATACCCATTTGGCCAAAATGGGCTCTAGAGCATATTTTCCAGATCTGGGACTAAGTCGCCCAGATTGGCACAAGTGCTCAGTTGGCTTCTACATCAAGTTTTTTAGGATTCTAGGCCTTCATTCCATCCTTTTCAGCTTCCAGGTGCACACTTTCGATTTCATCAATTTATGTTACAATTTACCTTCATTTCTAGGCCCTCTTGCATATCAGAATGTGTTTTCAAATAACTTGCATATCTTAGGGTTTACATCAATAATTCATTTCCTTTATTAGTTTAGTGCATTCATAAATTACATCTAGGAACATTTTCATTCATATTTACGTTAGTTTTGAGTGTATTACCAAGTTTTTGTGGGTTACCTTTCTCCTTTTAGGTGCAAAACCCTAGAAGTGCAAGAGTGCCTACCTACAAAAAATAGCAATACATTTTGGTGAACCTGATGTAAATTAGCGATACATTATGATGATGATGCAAGGCATTGAGACCAAAATGTCTCTTTCATATTGACCCAAAAGGACACCTTTTTTCTTTTTCTTGTTTTTTCCTTTTGGGGATGACACAAGGCATTGAGACTGAAATATATTTCATGTTGACCCAAAAGGACCCCCTTTTTTTCCTTTTTCTTGTGTTTTTTTCTTGTGTTTTCCTCTTGGAGATGATGCAAGGCATTGAGACTGAAATGTCTCTTTCATGTTTACCTAAAATATTTTACTTTTCTTTCACATTTTCATTATCTTTTTGCTTGTGTTTTCCTTTTGGAGATGATGCAAGGCGTCGAGACACCCTATGTCTCTTCCATGTCAACCCAAACAAATCTTTTTTTTTCTTTTTTTTCACTCTTTTTGTGTTATTCTTCTAGTTCCAAGATATTTACAAAACATTGCAACAAAGAACATACTGAACCTAAATCCATAGATCCCTTATTTTAGGTTTCTGCATTTAAGCAACCTCTTTCTTTTTCTTCTCATATGGCTTTATTATGGCCTTACTTTGAACAAGGACTTGGTATAGCCTTTAAGTTAGTCTCTCTCGACTCTTTCTTTTTCACTTTTATTTCATACTTGTTAAATTTGCTCATAGTACTGCTGGTAGAAAATTCCTTAAAGTAGGGACATACATTAGCATTATTCATTTGTATTTTTCTTTTTCTTGGTTCTTAGTGCAGCCTTGTTACTTCATATGATGCGTTTTATCACTTTATGGATGACATTGGGTGTAGTTTCCTTCATGAGTGTGATCTATCTTAGTGATATTGTGCATTTCCCCTGCTGGCCCCACGGGGACACTCATCCTTAAGTTAGGAATTCTATTCTTTGATTTTCATCCCCTTGGGACATGGGATACAAATGTCTCTAGTTATAGATCTCACAGAACCAAGCAATAACCTTTGAACATCCCTGTGAAGGTTGTGAATTTGTGAATGTTATATGGCTAATTCCTTGTACAACAATAACAAAGTTTGCATGCCTATAGTGCCACTCACGCTTGTCTTCATCCTTTTCATCCGCATTGCACAATTGACCCCCTCTTGAATAAAAACACTTTAGTGAGTTTGAAGCAAGTTCATCCTCTCACCAAAGTGGGGCCTTTAAATGCAAATACCAAAAAAGTGTATATCTTGCTTGATAAGGGAATAATTGATTGGAAATTGGACTTGATGAGGCCTTGATTTAGTGTTGTGAGGTATTTTACACATCCACATTAGGTCTTGGACCCCTGCAAATTGAATAGAATGCATTTATCGATGTCTTGTGGGGCGCTGTAGCAAGTTATAAAAGACTTCACCTCTCTAGACTTTAATGGAAACCATCTTTCCCCTAATTCAAATGGATATAAATTTATTTAATTGCATTTATCATGGTGATCCTGGCCACAGGGTTTCAAGTCTTCACAAACCCACACCAACAAATATATTTTTTAACTAAATCTTCACTTTCGAAAGTAACTCCATAACTTGCTAAACCATGAGGAATGGAAGATGATGCAAACCGTAGTTTCATGAAATTTTTCTGTAGACTTAAATATATTGTTTTCAATTTTTGAATCTGGAGTCGCACTTCCTCTTCCATCCCCAAACCAGTTTTTCAAAAAACAACATTTTAACAAAAAGATGATCACCGTATAACGCATAACTTATTTTCCATGAAGGATAAAATTTTAATTCTTTCAAAGTTAGATTTGTAACTCTGATATCTACTTCTTCCACTTGGTTAGATAGTTTTTTAGTGAATATTTTTCTTTAATCAAGTTTCGAAGTCAAACCAATTACAATTCAGATATAGCGCGACTGTATAACATGTAACGTTTTTTGTATGTATTGAATTTTTTTTCGCGTTGGATCAAGGACTTCAATTGATCGCGCACCTATTTTCTTATTTTTTTGATAATCTGCTATTTTTCCACCTGTGTAGAACAAAGAGCTTGATTTTGGTGAAAAACCTACATTCACAAGAAATAAAAAATAAATATAATAATTAAATTAAATTTATTTAAATTTATACTTTTTGGGAAGCTTATAATAAGGACTACATATTTACAAAATATAAATTTTAAGTAAATTCATTTTATCCTGAAAAAGTTAAATCAAAAGTGGTTTTTATCAGCATTTTGATAGGTGTAAAGCAGACTCTGTTATAGGTATGGTTTAAAACTAGCAGGGTTCTATCCAATGGGGTTTGATCTAAAGTAGTTTGATCAAACCCTCTACAATTGGAATGCTTTAAATGGAACTTTTTAAGGCTAAATCATTATAATTTGTAAAATAAGACTTCACCCAAAAATCAATTCTCCAAGTAAATTTTTAAACCAAATTGTGGGATCACCCCACATTAATCTAGAAGGCTTGTAAATTAATTCAAATTCTATTCACATTGGATGTTGTGCCTTTCTAGGCTATGTGGACCTCATTTTAGTGTTGTAAAGTGCATTTAATCACACTTTCATATTGAAATTTGTGTCGCTAGCCATAATTACTCTTTACATCATCATTAATAGGCCCCTATGGCCCAATATTGTGTATCTTGAGGCTTAATTTGATCAAAGACCTGACTAGAACAAACTAGAAGCCTGATTTCTTCATTCTTAGACAATCCAACTAGTAAAATAACCCATGAGGGACCAAGTCACCCATCTGGGTGAATTAGTCCCATCCAGGCAGGGCTAAGTCACCCAGCCTGGCGACTTAGTCCCATTTGGGCTATTTTCGAGGTCCGAGTGGGAAAATTTGGATTTTAATTTTATTTTTCCTTCTTGTTAGCCTTGGGGATCAAATTAATGGGAAAATTAGGTGGATTTCTTATAAATACAAGCTTCTAAACCCTAATTCATAAAAATATTAATTCATTCATCTTATTCATCATTGATCTTCCACCTCAAGTCAAGCAAGCTAGGGTTTTGGAATTCTAAGTCATCAAGATAGCTTTCTAAGACATTCAAGGGAAGATTCTTCATCTATTGCTGCAGAAAATAAAGATAAATGATCATGGAAAGTCTCTAACTCCATTGTCTCATGCTTCATTACATTATTTCTTCATTTTGGTTTAATTACCTAAAAGGGGGTTTGACCAACACAAACATCCATGCCCTAACATCCAACATTTCTTTCTCTTTCATTGTATGTTTGTAGATTTAGGTACTTTGAAGGTTTGAAGATCACTGAATAATAGTTTGCAAATTTTTTGAAGACTTGAGCTTGTTTGCAAAGCCAAAATATCCACAAAAAGTCACTTTCAAACCCAAAATTAGAGTTTCAGAACCAAATAACAGTCAGGTACCGAACTGTAGAATGAGAGCTTCCATTTCCACTTTCGGATTTTTAGAAATTCAGAAGTGGACTAAGTCACCAAAAGTGGTGACTTAGTCCCATTGCACCTTTTTTTTTAAGGTTTATGTAGATTTGGATACCCATTTCACCGAAACGGGCTCTAGAGCAATTTTTCCAGATCTGGAACTAAGTTGCCCAGATTGGCACAAGTGTCCCAGTTGGATTCTACATCAAGTTTTTTTGTATTCCAGGCCTTCATTCCATCCTTTTTCAGCTTCCAAGTGCACACCTTTGGTTTCATCAATTGTTGTTACAATTTACCTTCATTTCTAGGTCCTCTTACATATCATAATGTGTTTTCAAACAACTTGCATATCTTAGGTTTTACGTTAATAATTCATTTCCTTTATCAGTTTAGTGTATTCATACATTGCATTTGGGAAAATTTTCATTCATATTTACATTAGTCTTGAGTGTATCACCAGGTTTTTGTGGGTTACCTTTCTCCTTTTAGGTGCAAAACCCTTGAAGTGTAAGAGAGTGCCTACATACAAAAAATTGCGATACAAAATTATGTTAATAACCTATTCAATTTTTTTATGTCAAGTTTCCTAACTTTGTGTATCTAAATTTTTATTGCCACTTAAGGGCCTAGTTTGGACCCCCATGATCCTGCACTTACCTATACTTTGAAAATACTTGATAGTAGCTGAGAATAACAAGCCACTTCAAGGGGTGAACCTCCAAATATCTCCAATTAGGATATAATTCATCATCTCATTATCAAACAAGACTCACTACATCCTATAAACCCTACTTATTCTTAGGATATCATCTAGGCCGACCTAGATAACCTTATAGAAGCCTTAGGTTGGCATAAGTAACTACAAAATAACAACATATAAATGATAATATGTTTTAATTAAGAGTTAAGGTAGCCACAATCTGACT